>CAHIKZ030000309.1:952500-1075000 GCA_903632075.3 Acanthosepion pharaonis | reverse complement strand
AAAAAAAAAGGGAACAGCAAAGAAAAAATAACAATAGACAGTGTGATGAAGAAATCAGTTCTTCTGAATTTTGACCCTTACGTCATCACGAATGACCCCCGGGATTTCTTCGTAGTCTTCCAATACGAACTTAATCATATCATTCACCCTATCTTCTCTCGCTCTCTGACCTTGTACACAAAACCACACCCTTCCGCCGACATTTGCAAAGTCCCGTTCATGAGAGCTGCTTGTGATACTAATCTTTTCCACCCACTTTGTCCGATGATCAAGCCAACACTCCCCACCCCCTGCACAACTGTCCAAACAAAAGTACCTTATTTGTAACTTAGAAACTATTCATTTTTGGCCCAAGGCATTACTGTTCGTTCATGGTCGTCGTAGTTTGAATCGTAGCCGAAGTCATTTGGATGGTCAGTGTAGCGATCACTGTAATTGCTTGACCGATGCCACAGGCCAAATTTTGGTTACTGCCTTGGCAGGAGAAGCAGATGTGATATTACTAACAATCACTTATACCTAATATACTGGGCGGGCCCTGAAGTATATTTCTTTGAGCCATAACAGAAATTTTCAGTTTCCTTACGACAGATTTTACAATTAAAGAACTAACTTGAGATTGTAAAAAAGAAAAAAAAACTGTCTCGCGCGTAATTCACACCTTTGAGATTATTAATAAAATTAATCTTTTTGAAATATTTTGATTCCATAGAGAAGAGTTAAAAAAATGTGTCAGGTGTTTTAATTCGCCCTGGTTTTCACTCTTTCGAGTGAAAACCAGGGCGAATTAAAACCAAGCAGTATCAAATAAGAATTAGAGACATCTTTAGACATAGGCAGCGAAGTGATCAATCTGCTCCACCCCAGTAGGCTAAATTAAAGGTTTCGGTTCAAAATTTCGTTAAAGTTACCCAGTTCGACGAGCAGCCGATGAAACTCGGAGGGCAACAAAGATGAAATATTTTGATAGTAACAACAAAGTTAAAGACAATAGTCCGAATATAGTGATAAGTCCTTATTTCAGAAATTCGGAGAGAAATGTCACTTTTTTTCTTTTTCTTTTTTTGTTTCGAAACAAAATTCTGGATAATTAAAAATGACTCTCAATAATTTATACACATATGTCTTCAAGGACACATTCCCCAGTGGATAAAGACGTTGGTTAGATCAAGTGACTAGACCCAATATGTTGTGGGTTCAATACCAGGCCACGGCATTGGTGAACCAAAACTTGGAGAGTCGAGTTAAAGGGAAATAACAGAGAAATCCGGAAGAGCCATGGAACGTGGAACTAGAACAATCTACCTCCAGTGGACGAAATAATTCGAAATTCCAATCTGAAGAAGGCCGGAGCGTACAACAGCCGAAACGTTGTGAATATGGCAATGTGAATAACATTTAGAATAATGCAAGTAATTGTCAGCATAGTATCCCCCAGCCACAGGCCAAAAGAAAAAAAGAGGCGTGTGCATGGATATAAATGTTTAAGCATGTTCTATAACTTTCAAAGAACTTCGTAGCAATAAATTATATTCTTCCGAGAGAAGGAATGAAATATAATGAGATCCGTCAACAAAACAAATGTGATCCTCTTCCAACATCAAGCGTCACGCGTTAGTAAACGCTAGAGGTGCTCATAAATATTTTCTCTTTCAAAAGGTATTTGCGCTTTTTGACATGGGGAGATAGCTGGGCAGAGCGGGCTTTTAGTATTCTTTCGAAATCAAACACTGAGAAAGAACCCAAGACAGTTAGGGAATTATCTTTTGTTTATGAAAACCAAGTCGGGTCTTTTCAGTGATCAAAATAATCACCCTCTCAAAAATAAGATTGAAAGTAATCAGTATCATTTAAAGAACGAAAATTGGACTGTTGGTATGTATAGTGACTTATGTTTATGAACAATATGGCTAAATCTGTGAAAAGAATAAGTCGAGCGTATATTAAGCATAATTTATTCTGTCGAGAAACAATATAAAAGCTAGAAAACTTTTACATTTTGTGAAAGTTTTGTTATAGAATGAAGAAAGTAGAGCATACCGTGTCAAAGTACGGGCAGATGAGATATTTTTGTCTGCCAATCTCGGTGGGTAGGCAGAAAGACCAAGCGCTTCCTCTCCCGTTGAGGTAACAGGAAAACCGGCCACGATTGGACGTTGTTTTTTTTTTTTTTTTACCAAACCGGAACTCTCGATATATCCTCAAACCTCACTAGTAGTGTGTTCTGAGATATGTGTGTGTGTAAGCAAATATATGGATATAGATCCGACGGTATGAAGAAAAATATATACGGAAAAAACAAACAAAAATCCTTATATACAATTATGCTGTTGTAATGTTAATATGTCAATGCCGGACGTTTCGGTCTAATAAACCATCTTCAGGACATATTCATAAATTATAACATTATCAATACAAAATGACAAAGACGATGTACATAAGAACGAAATTTATCCAAACAGATAACTGAAAGTTTTATAAACGGAGCGCTGATCTTATAAAACTTTCAGTTATCTGTTTGGATAAATCTTGTTCTTATGTACATCGTCTTTGTCATGTTGAATTCATAATGTTAATTATATTTTATGAATATGTCTTGAAGATGGTTTATTAGACCGAAACGTCCGACTTTGACATATTAACATTACAACAGCATAATTGTATATAAGGATTTTTGTTTGTTTTTTCCGTATATATTTTTCTTATATATATATATATATATATATATATAGTGTGTGAAAAACTAGACGATGTCATATTCCGCTTTAAATTTAGACACCCCAACCTTACCCTGACTTGACATCTGTGAATGTAACTGAGATATTGATACAAATTATTAACACCTTCGCCCCTTTTGTTTAAACAATTGCTCTAGCCGTTACCATAGAAATTTTGATTACAATAATGAATATGCTTATAAAACGCGTAAATGTCAGAAATAAGTTATTCCAAAAAAATTTCGCTTGAAGATGGAACGGAGCTTAGTACTTTAATTCAATTTAATTCAAATTTTCGGCTCTTGTTTTGAAACATGAGAACTCTTATGTAGCGTATTGGAATCATATGTTTAAATATATATATATATATATATATATATATGGGATGGCAGTTCACTATTTACATTATTCGGACTATTGTCCTCATCTTCGTCGCCATGTTCATTACAACGTTTCGGTCGTTGTACGCTCCGACCTTCTTTAGGTGGTTGGAATGTCGAACTGAACCCTTTATTTCGTTCGATGGGATAAACTGTTCTAATTCCACGTGCCATATCTAATGATTATCAGTTATCTCCTGTTAACTCCTGTGGCGAATAAAGAAAACAGTAACCAGCGAGTAAATTCAAGCTCTCCCAACTGGTATTCCAACCTCGAGTCGTTCCTTCTTGAGTTCTGTCTCAAAATCACACTAACAGACTTTTCTAGCCGCCAACCGTGAACATCACTCCAAGCACCCAGCACTGGGAAAAATTAGTTGCTTTTATATTTGTCTATATACCCATAATCCCTTGTGTCTTCATGTGATCTCATAATTCATTGCGTCCCTGTCCCATAATTCATTGCATCTTTATTGCATAAAAACGCAATGCAAGTCCCCCCTCATTCTTTTACGTTATCTGGCCGAGGACGGATTACGGCAGAGCGGTAAGTGCATTTTTCTCCCTCATTTCAACTGCAGTAGCTTTACATGCTAAGCAAATACGGGCTCTTTTTTGGCGGGGACAAGGCAAGTCGCAACCAGTTGTGCTCGTCCCAGGTTCTGTCTCATCACGTCTGCCACAATTCCCCTCTCCAATTTCTCCACCGCCTTAACCTGGTATTGAACTCGCTCTCTTTGGGGTCCTGTCACTGGATCTAATTAACGCCTTTATCCACTGTGCCATGTGTCCTTGAGGACATCTGGGTATGTCCAAAGACAGGTGCTGTATGGACAACTTGAAACGTCTCAACTTCTATCTGAAAACCTGGGAAACCCAAGCATGATACCTAAAGGAGTGGCGTAAGACATGTTTCATTAAGTTAAAGGGTTTTGAAGACAGTAGACTGAAGCACTGTGATCAGCTTCGTCAAGCTCTGAAGCAGAGACGCCTTCAAAATCCTGCTTTAACGAATTTCATGTGTCATTGTGGATTTGTCGCCCGCAGCAAGGCTGGGTTAGTATCGAACTTGAGAAAGCACAAATGAAATGTCTTTCCCTTACCTGATTTTCTACACAATACCCTCTGCTAGCATGCATAAGTGTAAAACGAAAGGCACTATCCACTGTTGACCCTCATTTTTCGTTCACTATAGGAGAATCCACCATTTTATATATATATATATATATGTGTGTGTGTGTGTGTGTGTCGTGAACTTACATATGCTTATCCTCGTCAATAAAGGAATCAAATATTGATTACATACAGACATATTTCTTCGAATTTGGTCTGTACGTATTCGCGAGTCTGGAATACTAATGGCGATTGGAACCGCGGAGTATTCTGTGAAAAACGGAAAAAAAATCTGCTCCTCTGATCGCCTAACCTGAAATATTAATATTGAGAATGTAAATCGTGCATACACGTTACGATTTTATTCGGACATTTTATTTTTAAGTATCCTGCATATAGAAAGGATAGAACTATGTAAAGGAGATGTTTAATGAATACCATTCTTGATTACCTGCTCCTGGCATTTTGTCAGATTGATTCCTTTCCTTCATGGTTTTATATATATATATATATATATATATATATATATATATATATATATATATATATGCAGAGCTTCGTTTGGTTAGGTATGTTGATTTTCCAACATTACACTAGGACTACTTTCCTGCACGCAATGATGCATGTGTGAAGTGTCAAACGCAACTTAAAAATGCATACGTTGGACTTAGCACTTCGACACCGGACAGCACTGCTAAACACGCCTTTCAGGCCTCTGTATAATTATCAATAAATAATTTAAAACCTTTAACTTTGACACGAACTGATCGCAACAAATTGTATTCATGCCAGCCTATGCTGACTGGCACTATTTCTTTTAAAAAGCCACCTGGTATTTTGAACAGTATTCGTGCCCCTTTCATTTTCATTCCATAAAATTGATGTAACAAATCAATCCTTAACATTTATTTGTTGTACTTAGATGATTGTTAGAAATGTCAAGTTTGAAAGTATGGTGATATCTGCATATTTTTTTTTATTTTCTAAATTAACCTTTTTTTTTTTTTTTTTTTTTTTTTTCGGAAGCAGATATTTTGGGTTTATGATTATTTATCTTAAATGAAGAATAAAGATACTTTTATTGATTTATGCAGACTTGGGTCTTTTATTTAACAGATATAAAATCCGATTCATTTTTTATTCTTTTTATAATCATCCTACAAATATAGCTTAATTTATTATCATTGTAAAATTCATGAATCGATTTAACACTATCGATATTGTAAACACACACTTTGTGTCTTTGCATTTTCTTTTGTGTCTTTCAAGGAATTTCAGATTTTGAATAATATTCCGATTGGAAAAATAATTGGTACACATTTTAAGTATTTGCATCTATTATTAAAAAAAAAAAAAAAAGAATTTAGCGTACCATTGGTAGACTTGAATACTGTACAACTTTAGTTACCGTTGTGAAATAGTAAATTTACTGAGCGTTGTTTAGATGTGGCACATTGCCAAAAGTATGGAGCACCCAGTGAGGATCGAAGTCACTGATCACGTAATTAATCTAGCGAGATAAACTTGTTAACCATTACATTACGTCGAAGTGCCCATAGTGTTGCGAAATGCGATACAAATTTCCTAACTTGAATCATTTCAATATCACTACACCAGCTGAAAACGAGATTTTTAAGCCCCTCGTGTGTCACGAACTTTTATGTACTCTGATTTTCATGGTTTCTTTGAACTCCTTTTCTCGTCCCACCACATTTCTCGAAGATCACCTGTTCTTTATATTCGATGTCCTTATCCTGTAGGCCCTGTCTTCCTACCATTGACCCATCATCAGTAGTTTCATTTCATTTGTCCACTCCGCCGTCGGTCAATCTTTTTGGCTTAATATTTATATTAATAATTTCCTTGAATGCTAAGTCTTCCATTTATTTTCAGTCTTACGGCCAGAAACAAAAAGTTAAGCAATATTGAGCCTGGTCAGTAACTACATGGGGAACCGCTGGAGAATACCAGGTACTATCCGCTTGGAGATGCAGCTGGTGTAATGGATAAAGGCTAGGAATTGGAAATTGGTGAGCCGAGTTCCAATTTCAGTCTGGTTTTGTTATATTTACTTATGTGCGTTTTACCGTTGGGAAAGGCATGAACCCACTTCTCACACCAGCTATGTATCGAGTATTAGGAATTATATCAGTAAATCTTTATCACCAAAAAGAATCTTAAAATCTCAATTTTTATAGTAATGTTCATCCAGTGCAAGGCCCAAGAGCCACTTGAGGCTGAGGGTTAGAAAAAGTGAAAAGTGAAGTTCTTGGAGCAGTGCTGGAATGATAACGGCTTACTGTAAATTTGAAGATGTCAAGATTGAATTGGTGAATAATATTTCAGAGTTAAGTCAGAGCCGTTAGGGATATGGTGAGAAAATAGACTTTAGAATGAACTGGAAACCGAATCACAAACAGAAAATAAGGGATGAAGCTCCTGTTAAAAAAAAAACAAACAAACAAAAAAACGGCTAAAGGTTTAGAAGTCGTAAAAATGAATCGGTCAATCCAATTATTTTGCATTTATCATTGATATTTTCATGATTGTGTCACTGCAGTAGCTAAAAATAAACTATTTCATTTTCATCTGCATCTTTCTTTGCTGTCTCTGAGTCTACTTGAATATATTTATAATTCATACTGAAGGGACATTATAGAATTTGCGTTTCAGAAAACGGGTTTAAAGAAAGCGATTTCTACAAAAATTCCGAAAGCTTTTGTTTAATTTTTAAAAAATCTTTTGCGTTACAAAATTTGATGATGGCTTACATAATACATTTGTAAAATATGGAGATAAAACCAGAGAAAAGTAGGAACTAAAGTTTATCAGAAAGAAAATGTGTTAAACGATTTCTATCATCACTTGCTAACACAGAATATTTATCTGCAGATTATATTAAGTCTTAGCAACCATACCTTGAATTTTCACGAAAGTTTACCTAGATGCTTTTCAAAAGCTAAGCAATGTATAAATAAATAGGAAAATTACATTTTGAACAAAAAGATCTTTTGTAGCATCCATTCTCCCCTGTAGCAGTGAATGCTGGATACTTTCCTTCCAGATGAAGAAGAGACTTGAAACAACAGAAGAAATTTAGTTCTACTGAAGGATGCTATAGACTGACAATGTGAGTATAGACAAAGATTTAAGGAAAACAAAAAGGACATGTCTATATTTCTGAGATGAGGTATTATGTACCGAATTTACATTATTCGGACTATCGTCGTCTTCTTTGTCGCCATGTTTATCACAACATTTCGGCCGTTGTACGCACCGGCCTTCTTCAGGTGGTTGGGATGTCGAACTGAACCTTTTATTTCGCCAGTGAGATAAATAAAGGGTTCAGTTCGACATTCCAACCAACTGAAGAAGGCTGGAGCGTACAACGGCTGAAACGTTGTGATAAACATGGCGACAAAGATGAGGACAATAGTCCGAATAATGTAAATAGTGAACAAAGGGGACATTTTACTTAATATCAGGAAAAAACTGTTGAAAATTCTTGGGCACATAAAAAGGGAAGAGGGCTTAGAAAATTTGATACTCGCATGATACACTGAAGTTGAGAGGAACAGCTGGAAACTTCAATAACTTTCCTCGTGAGCTTGTATAAGTGGTTGGCAGAACAGGGTTTAGCAAAATGACAAAATTTGCTAAGTTAGAAGGGAGAAGAAATTGTGGAGAGCCATGATCGCCAACGTTCTGAAGGTATATGGTCCATAGATGATCGACTGTAATAGATGAAACAATGTCTCACACGTTAACACGTCTTGTAAGTCCTCAAATACGTTTGTGAATACTTAATCCGTTTGTGTATCTGGATGCTAAGTATCTTACGCGAATCGAAAAGGATATTCATCCAAGTGACATGTGTATTGAGTGATAATAAATACTTCGATCGCTCCGCACAATTATTCGGCATTTAAACATTTGTATACGGACAAAAATCGATGACGTTTTCTTTGGCCTCCGCTTTATTCATCCATCAACCCAGTACTCGCGCACTCATCCCACCTTTCCCGCCAAGCACCACTTGCTACTTGGCCGGCGATGCCATGATAGCCTACTCGCCAATCAAATCTATGCCACTTTCTTATGATCGGCAAAGAGAGCCTTGTTATTGACCCATCTTATTTACATTAGCGCAGTTGATCAGTCATTCGCATTTAGCCGGAATTTATATGACCAAAGCCAATTGACGAATGGCATTTATGTATGAAGATATACCAAAATCCAGTACAGGTCGACAAATATGCTTCTATGCACAGGCATCCGTCAGTATATTTGTCTCATATTTTATGTCCACTAGAGGCTTTTCATCTTTTACGTTAACAGCTACATCAACTGAAGGCGCGCGCATATATATATATATATATATATATATATATATATGCGTCATTTTTTTTTTTTTTAATTCAAGTAAGAATAAATTTTATCCTTACCTTTTCACAAATTTTTCAAAAGGTGATTACATTTCAGATTAAATTTCTGGTTTTTCAAAATTTCTGTTCGAGTTCAATATATTCCTTCCATTTCTGAAGTATTTTTCTTTCTCTAATATCAGTGTCCCGCCCTTGGAATCTCTGCATCCTGTTAAAGAGCCTTTTTTTGTTATTGATGTGTATCTACTTTATCTCTGATAATAATTCATTCCGTTTCTACAAACTGTGAACGGGGACACGGCTTAATCAATAATGATTAAGCTGTGTACCTCTTCACAGTCGGCACTTATGTATGTTTTGCAGTGTAAAACTGCATTCCTGATTATTATTCATAGTAATATAATCGATTTGGTTTTTACGTTTCTTGTGATCTTTATGTCCATATGTGTCTTGAATGTTCTTGAGTCCAGGTGTTGGCTATTGCCGGGTCATTCGCTGTTCGCCATTGGAACCATTTTTCTCCGCATTCATTACGAGTTCCGAGTTTACATTTGCCAAGTATTTTCTTTCTCTAATTATCAGTGTCCCGTCCTTGGAATTTTTTAATCCTGTTGATGGGCCTTTTTTTGTTCTTAGTCCTCTTATTTATGTATATCTGCTTTATCTGTGATAATTCGTTCTGTTTCTGCATATCACTTAAGCCGTTTCCCTTTAGCTTACATATATTTGTTTCTAATTTCTTAGTGCACGTTAGCATTTTCTCTCCTTATCCGGAATTTCATCCATCTTCCATTTTTACTTTGCCTGTTTCTTTGGGATGATCTCCATTGCCGATACTACTGAAGCTTTTATTCATTGTATCTGCTTTTACAGCTATGCATATATTTCTCCTTCAGATTAAGGTCATTGAGGAGTCTATAGTAATGCAATTTGGGTACTGCCTTGGGCATCTTCCATTTCGATAGGTGATCGCTCCTACAGTCGGCACTTAGGTATGTTTTTCAGTGTAAAACTGCATTCCCGAATCTTATTCATAGTTAGATAATCGATTTTTTATTAGTCTCTTGTGGTCTTCTCTGTCTCTATGCGTCTTTAAAGATCTTGAAACCCAGTGGTGACTACTGCCGAATAATTTGCTGTTCACCATTGGGACCATTTTTCTCTGCGTTCATAGTTAGAATTTGCCAAGTATTTCGCCAAATCTCCATTCTTTCCTATTCTGGCATTTATGTCTCACATAACAATTGTAATTTCTTGCGATTTGTATTGCACCTTGTTCTCCACCAAAGAGTAAAACGTCTTAACTTTTTGTTTATATTGTTTTGTCGGTTCAGATAGAACTATCACGCATATGTTGAAAACCGTTCCTTTCAGGTGAACAAGAATTCTTTCAGCTATTTGAGAGTATCCCAGTTGCTGTATTTGCCACGTGTTTACTCTAGATTTTGAGCCAGCATATATGTGCCCAAGCAGGCTTCTACAATAGTGGTTTGTCGCCATAACATACGGTTGTGATAGGAAACAAGTAACCAGCAAATATATATATATATATATATATATATATATATATATAAAATGTGAACAAATGGGGTATAATTCCACTGTACGTAACATTTAAGAGGGTTTAACACATATATATATATATATATATATATATATATATATATATATATATATATATAATCATCCACAGAAACTCTTTCGCTGTATCACAGCTCCTCAGTGTGAAATAGTAGTTGACATGCCGTTAAATCCAACATCCAGCCATCCTCAACGTGGCTAGACATCCGATCGCTTCAAGCCACAATCGACGCCCGGCAGACACGAATTTTTACGTATTTTTCATAAACACGCCAGTGACGCAGAGAACTCAATCCAATTTGGAGTGTCTTGCATTATCAGCAGTAATATAATATAGAAATGCTATTATAGTGGATACTTCGAATTCGAAATAGACACTCAGTTTTCATACAGCGTCAATTTCAAATATTCTTTTAGAAACTATTTTTAGATTTCGTATAAGAAACTGGGTTGATATAGCCTCTTGAAAGAAATCTGAATGAAGGGGATGTTTTCCTTCAATAAGTTTAAAAAACTTGTTCTTTTGTGGCCGAACAGTAAAGCATGCTGTATGGAAACAGTAGTTTTATAGGAAATTCAGTCATCAGTCTGTTTTTTTTTTTATATTAAAAATCAGAACGCCCGAATCCCAAACAAAGTTATGCCTGTTAAAAATGTATTTATATATATCTACATTAATTTTAAAAAGTTAGTATTGTGATAGTCATGTCAATTTTTGGATTAGTTCTACCAACGCTTTTATCAACAGGCCATGCGTACAACGGCCAAAACGTCGTGAATATGGCAATGAAGTTGAGGACAACAGTCGACACAATGTAAATATTTACAATACCCAATCTCAGAAATATAGAAAGATTTTGACTCAAAAATGTAAATATAAAATTCAACATCTTTCTTCCTCGTTCATGATTTTGTCAAAACGTGAAAACTTCTGAATATTTATTCTTTAACATACAGAATTGTGGCACGATGTCGGAGGTTTGATTTTCCAAGCGTAGCTTAGATGTGGCACAAGGCCGAAACAATGGGGCACCCAGTGAGTATTGAACTCACTACTCAGTCGTAATTGTTCTAGCTAGACAAGCTTGCTAACCATTACACCGCCTCGAGGTGCCCAAGTGATTTTCCAAGCGTAGCTTAGATGTGGCACAAGGCCGAAACAATGGGGGCACCCAGTGAGGATTGAACTCACTACTCAGTCGTAATTGTTCTAGCGAGACTGGCTTGCAAACCATTACATCGCCTCGAGGTGCCCAAACGTGGAATCTTCTGACAGCCTGCGATTCGCAGATCTGGATATAGGCTATTATTTATCATTTTAATTTCTATTAATAAATTCAATTTTGTTTTGTAAGCGGTGATTAATTCCTCTTGACCGACGCAAGACGCAGTTTTCAACTAGTTGAGAGATGGCATATACCTCTCACAAGGCTTTGCTATCAAATTTTCAATTCCATCTGTTTCCACACAATCTTAACATATAACCATATTTGTATACGAACTCCAGCAGCTCTCTGTGAGTTTATATATACCTATCAATAAATGCTTCCGTAACGACTGGTTTGTGTGGTCATGAGTATACTAGTTTTGTTCTATTTCTGTGATGTGGTTTTATTTAATTTCTAATTTTAGATAGTAGGTGCTAGCAATGAAAGTCTGAACTGGTAGCACTAAGTAATGAAGCTCACCTGAACATTTGTCACGGAAATTACAATAGAGGAGAAATGTTCTGTCTGTGGGGAACTGCTTACAGGGTGGAAAATATCTCCTCGCCCACAAGAGCTCGTATACCGTCTAGGCTCGTCCGGGAGAACTGGGTAGCACTCGCCGACATATGATAGCAATACTCCATTTTTGGTCTGATCTGTCTTGTAAAGAGACCATGGCAAGAGGACTCGGGTACTTTCTGAGCAAGGATCCGAACATTTGTCTAGCATCTTGAGCTATGGTACGAATATACGAGTTATACTTTTTCTGATTATAAGCGTCTCTTATGTTTTCGTTATCCTTAAAATTGTCTTTACTCATATATATATATATATATATATATATATATATATATATATATATATATATATATATAATTATTTACATACATAAGTATGTTATAAAATCACTACAAAATAGCCATTTTGTTTCAACACACTCTGTGTCTTGGATATATATATATATATATATATATATATATATATATATATATATATACTTTCCCTGACGATCCATTTAGGTGAAACCTAGGTAGGTTTGTCTGGCTCACTAGGTTTATCTAGGTCTGCTCTACGGTTGTATTGAGCTCTTTTGTTAGTTGTTTACTCGTATCGGGGTTTTTTCTTTGGGCTTCAGACCTGTATCTGCGAATTTTTTGCCGGCAGAAGTTCATGTTTGTAGCTCTTTCTATTTTAAAACCTTTTTTCCCTCGAGATTGATTTGATTATTAGCAAATCAAAAATTCAGTGTTTTTCGAAACTAGTCTAGTTATATATATATATATATATATATATATATATATATATATAATTATTTATTTAAAAATATGATTCCAAATCGCTACATAAGAGGTCTCATGTTTCAAAAACAAGAGCCGAAAACTTCAATATAATCCTTTAAATTAAATTGAGTTGAAAGTAAAATGGGCTCCGTTCCATCTTCAAGCGAAATTTTTGTTGGAATAACGTATATCTGAAATTTACTTGTTTTAAAATTGAAATCAAAATCCCCATGTTAACAGCAAGGGCGAATTGTTTAAATTGGGTAGGCGAGTGTAGGGTGTTTATAATAAGTAGCGGTATAGAGATACTTTCAAGGTGTCAAGTCGGGGAAAGGTGGGGGTGTCAAAAATGAAACGGAAGATGTATTAGCCATCGTCTAGTTTGCTTGTCTATGGAGATTTATTTATTTATTTTATTTTATTATGAAAGGGAATTGTGCATATAAAAAAAGAAAAACTTTCGTAACGTTTGTTTTTTGACGACTTCATAAAGGGTTATCTTATATGTAAGGTATTTAAACTACTAATTTAGGCTATGGATTATGAAGTGTGTTATGTTGTATGCATGTTTGTAGTTAATTATTCCTACTATGAATCTGATGATTGGGCTATTTGTTAAACAAGTTATATAAATTTTGATATTTGTTATAAACACCCTACACTCGCCTGAATCCTCTCCCTCCAGCTATGGGTAAAATAGCAAGACAGACTGGGTTCTATAGCCTTGGATGGCAACTGGTCTAGGAGAAGGACAACTCTGAATTCAAAACCTACGGAGGGTCGTTTGGGAACCTTGTGGCATTCGGTGCACCAGGTCTCTGTATTCGTCCCTTCAAAAAGTGTGGATGGTCCTGCACGGGGCCTTCACCACTATAATCAAATCTCATGTGCCGGTGTTGGGCTGTCGGTTTCCTGGAAACTGATCTGCTTCACCCTCATACGTCGAATCTCAACGGGAGAGTCGATTATATATATATATATATATATATATATATATATATATATATATATATATAACACCACATTTCTCTTGTTTCAAGTTTGTAAGGAGATTATTTAACATTTACTGTCATAAGAGAATTAATGTTGTGCTGCAGTTTAGCACATTAAATCTCGCAGTCCATATTTCTGAGATGAGGTATTATGTACATTATTTACATTATTCGGACTATTGTCCTTTTGTCTCTTTGTTGCCATATTAATCACAACGTTTCGGTCGTTGTACTGAACCCTCAAGGACACATGGCACAGTGGATAAAGGCGTTAGTTAGATCCTGTGACAGGACCCAAAGAGTGAGTTCAATACCTGGTTAAGTCGGTGGAGAACTTGCAGAGGGGAATTAACAGGAGATAACTGATAACTGACATCCATTGGACGTGGAACTAGAACAGTCTACCCCAGTGAGCTAAATAAAGTATTCAGTTCGACATTCCAACCACCTGAAGAAGGTCTGAGCTTGCAACGACCGAAACATTGTGATAAATATTGCGACAAAGATGAGGACAATAGTCCGGATAATGTAAATAGTGTATATTTAAGTCTATTGAAATCTTCCTGATTCTTAATACTTCGTTTAGCTTCTAGAAGTTATTTTTCCCATTTCAATCCACCGTTGGATTTGTGTTACATGCATGTACCTGACTATGATACTGAAACCTTTTTTTTTTTTTTGTTCGGACAAGAAAGGATTCAAAAACACCCTCTGATACTGTGGTACACGTTTCGACCAAGGCACCTCATTGAGAATACTGGAGTAAATTTAGTCTCTTCAGCAATGATGAGACGTTTCTAGCTCTGGTTTTAGAGGTATTAAATGAAACCGTGTAAAGGAATTGAGAGCCAAAGTTAGAATTTAGGCAGAGATAACTGATATCAAAGTGTAAAATAATACCGTTACGAAAGGCATGAAACGATTTTTCTGCGTTATTGGGCAATTCGATGAATTTTTTAATACAGTAAATCACAAATTCCTTAAAATGTCAACTTCTGTAAATATGAACAAAGCATCAACAAATTTATTGGCAACGTTACCACTTACTCCTGTCTCGGAAGCAAATCTAACAAAGTAAACCTTTTAACTACTTCAATCAGAAAAGGACGTTCAATCAGTGATTAACTGGGGCAAGAAATGGCTTGTAAATTTCAACGCCACCAAAATAACCGGTTTCATTTAATCACCAGAGAGAAGCTCTTCTGCCTGCCACCAGGACTGTTGATACTGAACTCCAGGAGAGCAACACTCTGCCTTCTTAGCTTCACGTCTTCCACTGACATGGAGTGAACCGACTGTATCGAGTCAATATCTATGACTGCTGCAAGGAAGGGTGTTTCAGTGTCGTACAAAAAAAAAATTTTCTCGTCAGAATCCATTTTGTGCATTTTATAAATCTATCATTCGTCCGTGCATTGAATATTGTTCCTACATCTGGTCTGGTGTTTTCTACATCTGGTCTGGTGTTTTCTACATCTGGTCTGGTGTTTTCTACATCTGGTCTGGTGTTTTCTACATCTGGTCTGGTGTTTTCTACATCTGGTCTGGTGTTTCTACTGTACATCTCGAGATTTTTGACAATATTTGGAGAACGGTTTCTACTACAGTCGATCTGGACCAGACATCTCCTCTCCATACGCTTTCTCACCGCTGTGATATGGCTTCCTTCAGTCTGTTCTACAAATATTTTCATGGCAACTGCTCTGGTGAGTTTTATCCCTGGTGCCACGACTACATGAATTTAAACGTGCTACTAGATTAGCAGTTAGGTCTCACTGTTAAAATAGTGAGATGCAAACGCCATTTCTGCTGCTTTTTTTTTCTGCGCACGTCCAACCTGTGGAACTCTGTTCCGATTTATTTCTTTCCTGATAACTACAATCTTCGTAAATGTAACTTATTCTGTCTCCTTGGACCATGTTTCTTTCTTGGCCTTTCGTCTCAGCTTTCATATTCTCTTTCACTTATTATAGCCCACTGCATTCTAGTAGCACTGTCACCTTGCTTGGGGTGAAACGATGCTTTTTTTAAGCGTTCATTCTGTTTTCATTTTCTTTAACTTCCTCGTTACTCACAGGCTCCGTCCATAGCATTCTCAGCATCCTTCTGTATAACAACTTCATCTATGAGCAAATTATTCAGTAATCACTGCTATATAGGAGTGCTGAGATTACATCCTTGAACAGCTTTTTTATAATAATGTTTGCTATTTCTTAATAATTTGCTTACTTTTCGCATTTGTGCCACGTTTTCCGTCCTTTTATAACATCCCAGATAATTAAATTTTCATACTTGCATAATTTTCGCTGTGTAGGTGACATTTTGAACTTTTCCTCTGGCTGGCAACCAGATATTCTGTCTTATAATTGATGCATAGTCCTTTCTTCGCATTATCATTTACTACCGTATCTAACAGTTTCTACAGCGTTTTTTTCTGTACACTCTATTAACACTGCGTATACATAACTTGCGCTATCGAAAATTAAAACCTATCAAATGGTGGAAGAACTATTGATGAGTCAATGACTTGCAATGTAGAGTGGGTGTCTCAATAAAATCACCGAGAAGAAGGCTCCATTAACAATCCCCAAAACAGCCATGTCAAAATACATCCACAAATACGATATCAAATCAATGAAAACTAAAAAGGAACATATGAGGATAATGATGACTTATTCACGGAAAAATATACGTTTTCCGGCGTAAAAAAAATCCTGAAAGGAATCCATACAAAAAATAAGTTAGTCACCACGTGTTTTGAAAGAAACGAAGAGAAATTGATACGTGATCCCTGTGCCCTCCCCTTGCAAATGCACACGCATCAAACCAGCCCTATTTAAATATTTGTTGTTTGTTTGGTCACTGAGATGCAAGAGGGGCGAAAAATCTGGAGAATGATTTCTGTTATTTTTCCTAAGTCAGATTTGAATAGTTTAATAGAAATTTGACTCCGAATTACGAATTTACATTGCCACTGTAAAAACACTGTCAAATGTTTAAGAGGCGGCTGGAACGTGTTGAAGCATACAGTTAAAAATCAAGTGACAAAAGAGCAGTGGAAAGGAGAGAGAGAGGGAGAGAGAGTTGTGTGGCGAGAGGGAGAGAGTTGTGTGTGAGTGTATATAGAGTGGGATAAAAAACAGGAGTAGAAATAGAGAGAAATGAAATTGTCCAGATTGAAAAAAAAAAACCCGCTGACTGACAAAAGAATAACAAAATAGGCACTTGAAATGCTTCAAGTTTCTTTGGAATCTAAGCCACACCAGCATTTCCAAACAGAAAAACCCGATGATTCGTTTAAAAAGAATCGAAGATAACTATTTCCATTTACCGACGCTGAAACTTTTCTTTTTAATCACATCGACAAATCGATACGAAACATTTGAATAACGCAGATGTTAAGACATATTCTTTTTTTTTTTTCCTTTCTAAGGAGTTTTTTTTTTTTTTTTCATTTCTCCCCAAGCAAGGCTCTAGTACGCGGGGGGATATAAGTAGTGAAAGTGAGAGAAAAGGATTGCGGAAAGGACAAAAGTTGAAGGGGATTCAAGAAGATAGATGGTGATTGACGTTGCATTTAAACTTTTGAAGATTTGTAGGTATCAGGGTAGCAAGAAATTGGAAGGCAGTTCCACAGACAGGAAGTGTGACAAAAGAAGCTGTTAGAGTAGAACTGGCGGGAGCATTTAGCTATTTAAACATTAAACGGGTGGGAGCCAGATGCCAAGCCGGTAAAACGCTTATATTCATATAGTCTGTGCACCCGGGAGAAAAAGCTCGTCAGAGCAGTTGCCATGAAAATGTTCTTAGAAAAGACAGAGGGAAGCCACGTCATGTCGGAGAGAAGTGACTGAGATGGAGATCCCAAATCAGGATCAAATTACATTACAGAACGTTCGGAGTTTCTTTTATCTTTTTTTAAGAACCTTTGAGTATTAGATTTGAGTATTAGTTTGATGACCGCAGTTGGCGTTCGTAAGTCGAAGTCTCTTGACAGAATTCTGTTAGTTGTAACAGCATCGGCTTGGTTAGGACTATTATTTCGGATTTCATTATTCTATATTTATTGGGCACGGTTTGTGTAATTGCACTTGGTTTACAATTTTCTTTTCTTTTTTTCATTTATATATATATATATAGAGAGAGAGATGGATAGATAGATGGATATGGATAGATAGATGGATATGGAGAGATAGATGGAGATATGGAGAGATAGATGGAGATATGGAGAGATAGATGGAGATATGGAGAGATAGATGGAGATATGGAGATATAGATGGATATGGAGATATAGATGGATATGGAGATATAGATGGATATGGAGATATAGATGGATATGGAGATATAGATGGATATGGAGATATGGAGATATAGATGGATATAGAGATATATAGAGATGGATGGATGGATGGATGGATATAGAGATATACAGAGATGGATGGATGGATGGATATAGAGATATACAGAGATGGATGGATGGATGGATATAGAGATATACAGAGATGGATGGATGGATATAGAGATATATAGAGATGGATGGATATAGAGATATATAGAGATGGATGGATGGATATAGAGAGATATAGAGAGATGGATGGATATAGAGAGATATAGAGAGATGGATGGATGGATATGGATATGGATATAGATAGATGGATGGATGGATGGATATGGAGATATAGATGGATGGATGGATATAGATATGGATAGGATGGATGATATGGATGGATAGATATAGAGAGATGGATGGATGGATATAGAGAGATAGAGATGGATATGGATATAGATGAGATGATGGATGGATATAGAGATATAGAGAGATGGATGGATGGATATATAGATATAGATGGATGGATGGATATAGATAGATATAGATGGATGATGGATAGATAGATATAGAGATATGGATGGATGGATATATAGATGGATATGGATGGATATATAGATATATAGAGATGGATGGATGGATATAGGATGGATATGGATGGATGGATATAGAGAGATATAGAGATGGATGGATGGATGGATGGATGGATGGATGGATATATAGAGATGGATGGATGGATGGATATAGATAGAGATGGATATATAGATGGATGGATGGATGGATATAGAGATATATGGAGGATAGGTTTTATGGATGGATGGATGGATATAGAGAGATATAGAGAGATGGATGGATGGATATAGAGATATAGAGAGATGGATGGATGGATATAGGATAGAGATGGATGGATGGATATAGAGAGATATAGAGATGGATGGATGGATATAGGATGGATGGATGGATATAGATGGATGGATGGATGGATATAGAGATATATAGAGATGGATGATGGATGGATGGATATGGATGGATATAGAGAGATATGGATATAGAGAGATATAGAGAGATGGATGGATGGATATAGAGAGATATAGAGAGATGGATGGATGGATATAGAGAGATATAGAGAGATGGATGGATGGATATAGAGAGATATAGAGAGATGGATGGATGGATATAGAGAGATATAGAGAGATGGATGGATGGATGGATATAGAGATATATATGGATGGATGGATGGATGGATATAGAGATATATAGAGATGGATGGATGGATATAGGATGATGGATGGATGGATGGATATAGAGAGATAGATGGATGGATATAGAGAGATGGATGGATGGATATAGAGATGGATGGATGGATGGATATAGAGAGATGGATGGATGGATATAGAGATGGATGGATGGATGGATATAGAGATGGATGGATGATGGATGGATAGAGAGAGATGGATGGATGGATGGATATATGATTGGATGATGGATGGATGGATGGATATAGAGAGATGGATGGATGGATGGATGGATGGATATAGAGAGATGGATGGATGGATATAGAGAGATGGATGGATGGATGGATATATGGATAGATGGATGGATGGATGGATATGGATATAGGATGGATGGATGGATGGATGGATGGATGGATGGATGGATGGATGGATGGATGGATATAGAGAGATGGATGGATGGATGGATATAGAGAGATGGATGGATGGATATAGAGAGATGGATGGATGGATGGATATAGAGAGATGGATGGATGGATGGATATAGAGAGATGGATGGATGGATGGATATAGAGAGATGGATGGATGGATGGATATAGAGAGATGTATAGTTCGTTAGTTAAACCTAGAGAGCCAGACAAACCTACCAAGATTTCACCTAAGCGGATCGTCAGGGTAGGCTGGCTAAAAAAGGTAACAAAAGAACGGAATACTTATAGTCACTAAACAAAAAAAATCATAACCACGTGACCAAAAAAATGTTTAATTAGGTCTGTTCTACTTACCATATTCAGCACTTTTAGTTATTTTGCTTACTCGTATCGGTTTTTTTTTTCTTTGAACTTGCATGCTAGACGATTATTTTCGGCTAACGTACATGATCTTGCTCGTTTCTTTCTTGTACCTTTTTACCCTTTGGTATTGGTTTGATTATTCGCAATTCAAGACACCGAAGGTTTTCCGGACGAGTATAATTTCTTATAATTATAAAATTATTACTACTTATATATAATCCATATTCAGGCAGACCTACCTTGGTTTCACTTAAACGGATCGTCAGAGTAATGCCGGCTCTTAGCCTGAAGATCCGTTTACTCTAGTGTATTGAGTACCGATTTGTTCTACTGCAATTTGAGCTATCTGAGGTTTTTCCAAACGAGTAACACGATATATATATATATATATATATATATATATATATATATATATATAAAATATATGCAGTAGAACAAATCGGTGTCCGAGGAAAAATCAGGAATAAAAAAAAAGAAAGAACTAAGAACATTAAACCAAGGCGAAAACAATCGTCCAGTGTTCAAGCTCCAAGTCTCAAAGAAAAAAAGCCCCCAAAACGAGTAAAAAGACAACTACGTCAAGTGCTCAATACATTAAGGAAAGCAAAACCTAAGGTAATCCTAAGGAGGAAGGCAAGCCTACCTAGGTTTCACCTAAACGGATCTTCAGGGTAAGAGCCGGCATTACCCTGAATATCCGTTTAATGAAACCTAGGTAGGTTTGCCTGGCTCCTTAGGATTATCTTATATGTGTGTGTGTGTGTGTGCGCACATGCATACACTCTACGTGTTTGATCAAGTTCCCTTCACTTTAGCAATACATTTGGGAAATGCACGTTTCCACTTCTCTCCCATAACTATAGTCAAATATCATGGCAATTCATAGATAAGGTAACTGCATGTGCAGAGATACGCCATAAAATAAACAAATTTATTGTACAAAACCAAACACGTAGAAGAAAATTGTTTTAAGCTCATATTTCCATTATACGTAGTCTTTTGCAAAAAATATTAGCATATATATATATATATATATATATATATATATATATATATATATATATATATATGTGTGTGTGTGTGTGTGCAGACTGGATTTGGCATTAAATAACCCATAGTGGCTGATATGCCGTAAAACCCCAAACAACCAACTGATTCAGATTACTTGTTAATATATTCGAGTCCTTCCATTTTCCTATTTCCCCAAGCCCCTTTTCGATTATCCTTTATCAAGCCTTTCATTAAATAGTAATATCCATCTTTAATTTTCCTACTGACCCTGAAATTCTGAGATAAGTTGTTTACGTTCGGATTATTGTCGATACCCTTTCATGGTATCAGATTTCGGCAGTTACGCCGTGCAACCTTCTTCAGGTTCTTCTCTCGATCCGCCTAACCTTCAGTTAATTTCGGACTGTAGCCTTTATTTCATCCTTTTGAGACCTGACCACCGCTTTAAAGGTGGTAGAGAAAATGACGTAATGCCCAGGCACCGGTTGAACGGTGGGTAAACACATGTAACTATTTTTATATCTACTGTGAAACATTACATATCAATTATTTGCGAATTTTGACTCAGGAGGTCAGGCAGAAGGATTAAAATTGTTCAGGAACGCAAGGAACAAGGAGTTAATTTACGGGTGGTGGGGAGCGACTCTCTGAAAACAGACCGAACAATAATTGAGTACTAAGAGCAAGACGAGATACCCAAAGAAATATAGAGACGAATGACAATCTAACTCCATAGATTAAAGAAAGGGTTCAATATGGAAATTCATAAAGGTTGGAAGGGGGTGTATAATGACCCGAAATTTGTGATAACAAGGATGAAGACAATCCATGTATAAATAACTTCAAGTGCAAAGAAAAAAATCCATAACTTCAGAGAATCCTAAACGTATTAAAGAATTATCTGTTTAATACTTTCATAGCAGTTGAGATTAGAATTGAGTGTGAAGAAAAGGCGAATTAACAGCTCAACATAATTTGATTTTAAAAAAATAAAAAAAATAATGCAGAGGTACAGAAAAAAATTGCTGTTATCGTTGGAGGAAATGCAATTAAAAAAGGAAATTAGTGTCGACCGAAGAAAGTAGCATGCAGGTTTAAAACAAAAAAAAAAAAAAAAAGGAGCGAATATTTGGAGTAAAACGATTAATTCTCAAATGGATAGAGTAATGTAAATATTACTGTGTGTGTATGTATATATATATATATATATATATATATATATATATATATATATAATCAATTTTTGGTGAAAACGAGCGTTACGGAGAAAGAAAATTAAGAGCAAATATTTCTTTTAAAAAAATTAAGCTAAAAAAACAAACATGGCTCTATTACACTTTCACACCCCACGATCTTTAAGTGCACACCTCCATATCCCTTTGTGCATACTGACTGCTAGCAAACCATAGTTACGGCACCAGAAAATGCAATTATCAATACCGTTGTAAAACTGTCCAAGTCTTCAAAATGGTGATGTCTTCAAAAACCAGTTGTTTTGGAACGCATTGAACATCAGCTATAATATTTAAATTGATTGGTTTTGTTTATTTTGTTTAACGGCATATCAACCTCAATGGGTTATTTAATGCCGACAACATTTTTTTAGGATATATTCGTATGAATAGAATATGTATTCTTTGGTTTAGATTGGTTTGGTTTATTTTGTTTTACGGCATATCAACCTTCTTTTTAGTTTAATAGAATATGTATTCCTTGGTTTGGTTTGGTTTATTTTGTTTTTACGGCATATCGACCTCAATGGGTTATTTAATGCCGACAACATTTTTTAGGATAGATTCGTATGAATAGAATATGTATTCTTTGGTTTAGATTGGTTTGGTTTATTTTGTTTTACGGCATTTTGGGTTATTTAATATCGTATGAATAGAATATGGGTTTAGTTATTTTTTTTTTACGGCATGCAACCTCAATGGGTTATTTAATGCAACATTTTTTAGGATATATTCGTATGAATAGAATATGTATTCTTTGGTTTAGATTGGTTTGGTTTATTTTGTTTTACGGCATATCAACCTCAATGGGTTATTTAATGCCGACAACATTTTTAGGATAGATTCGTATGAATAGAATATGTATTCCTTGGTTTAGATTGCTATTTTTGTTTTAATCAACCTGTATTTAATGCCGACAACATTTTTTTTTAGGATATATTCGTTTAGAATATGTATTCTTTGGTTTAGATTTTTGTTTATTTTGTTTTACGGCATATCAACCTCAATGGGTTATTTAATGCCGACAACATTTTTAGGATATATAATTATGTATTCCTTGGTTTAGATTGAATTGTTTTACGGCAATCAACCTCAATGTTATTTAATGCCGACAACATTTTTTAGGATTTATGAATAGAATATGTATTCTTTGGTTTGGTTTTTGGTTTTTTGTTTTACGGCATATCAACCTCAATGGGTTATTTAATGCCGACAACATTTTTAGGATAGATTCGTATGAATAGAATATGTATTCTTTGGTTTAGATTGGTTTATTTTGGTTTACGGCATATAAACCTCAATGGGTTATCTTACAGGTGGTGCCAACTCTGGTCAGGGTGGACCTGGGAACACCAGCAATTAAGAGGTAGTCCTACTCTCCTCAAAACCTCCTTACCCAGGATGGAATATTTTGTTTGAAATGAACAGTAAAGTACGTGGAGTGATGAATGTAAGCAGTGAAAGAAGAATAGCCAACAGGAAAAGAATATTTCTTTTTTTTCTTTGTTGGGAGGAATTACATCGCTGCGAAATATTACAACAAGGGGGCGATGCCAAATTTGTTATAGCGCCCAAAACTCCAGGATATGAAAGAAACAACGTATGGAACGAAGTAACTATTTCTCAGTATGGAATCTAGTAAGCGTCAATATCTGATTTATATCGGTGTAGGATTGCGTGTTTGCTGAGAGAACTGGAACAGTCTTACAATATCAAGACGCGATGTTTGTGGTAACAAGAGTCGAAGAAAATTGTTGAAATGAGAAAAACAAAAAAAAAGGTGTGAAAGGAGTGGCAGGGAGTTGAACACTTACTTTCAATTTTTTTTTTTTTTTTTTTTTCATCGAATGAAAAGAAGAGCCACTCAAACTAGAAACTTACTGAGTGCGTTTGTTGTATAAACGTAAGCGGAGGTAAGTGTTGAATATAAGTACGATAGATAAAAATTGACCCAAGGCGTCAAGATTGAGATTAGAACTGTTTGAGAAGAAAACGAGAATTAACAGCTCAACATAATTTGACTTCAAAATGCAACGGGTTAGAGCGAAAAAAAAATTGCTCTTATCGTGGGAGGAAATGCAATTAAAAACGGAAATTAGCGTCGACAGAAGTAGCATGAATGTAAAAATACAAATATATATATATATATATATATATAATGAGCGAACATGTGGAGTAAGTAAAACGGTAATGTAAAAATTACTGAGGGTATATATCCATTGTTCGGGGGAATATGAACGTTGCAGAGAATGAAAATAAAGAAAAAATATTTCTTTAAAAGAATTAAGCTTGAAAGTAAAAAACAAAACAATCTCCAGGATATGAAAGTAACGACGTATGGAATCTAGCAAACGTCAATATCCGATTACTTGTATAACATTAATCTTACTGCTATCCTCATCTTCATTGCTGTATTCACAACGTTTCGGTCGTTTTACGCTCCGGCGTTTATCAGGTGATGGAAATTTCTCCACTGGTCTGTGTGGATAAAGACGTTGGTTAGATCCAGTGACTAGATCGATACCAGGCCGCAGCAGGGTTGAACCAAAATTTGGAGAGTTGAGTAAAACGGAAATAACGGAGACATCCAGAAGAGGCATGACACGTGGAATTAGAACAATCTACGCCGGTGGACGAAATAAAGGGTTCGATTTGAAATTTCAATCACCTGAAGAAGGCCGGGGCGTACGACGACTGAAGAGTTGTGAATATGGCAATGAAGATGAGGATAGCAGTCCGAATAATGTAAATAATACAGGTAATCATAATACCTTATCCGAGAGATAGTTGTCAATATCTGATTTATATCGGTGTAGGGTTGCGTGATTGCTGAGGGAAGTCGGACCGTCTTGCAATATCAAGCGTCGATGTCTTTGGCAACAAGTGAAGACAACCATTGTTGAAATGAGAAAAACAAAAATAGGTGTCAAAGAAGTGGCAGGGAGTTGAACACTTTCTTTTAACGTAGTTTTTTTTTTCATTAGATGAAAAAATAAGAGCCGCTCAAACTAGAGACTTATTGAGTGAAGTTGATGTATGAATGTAAGAGGAGGTAAGTGCTGATTATAAGTATATTTAAGAAAGATAAAATTGTTCCAAGACGCGAAGCCTTTAGTGATTGGGGATGCATACTCTCGGGTGGTTGTTCTTCAAAGTTACATTTAAATATCTTCTTGCATAATAACGGAATAAAATAAGGATTCCTCCTAGTGGCATGGCGGATCCTAGATGGGAATTGGTGGAATTCAGGATGCTAGTTCGTTAGCTCTTGTGCCATGGAAATAACGATGAAGTAGCGGAAATTAGGGTCGAATTGTCCAGAATCTCTGTCTATATTTCTGAGATGAGGTATTATGTACACTATTTATATTATTCGGTCTATTGCCCTCATCTTTGCCGCCATATTTATTACAAAGTTTCGACCCTTCAGTATCTGTCTATATTTCTGAGATGAGGTATTATGTACACATTTACATAGGTACCTCCACGAAATCGCTAAAAAAAGAGCATAGCTTGATGAAAAAGACGCCAACCTTGCCGAAAACAAAATTTTATTGTCTAAATGCTTATGTTATTATTTAGAGGAAAGACCAAAGTTTTTTTAATTTTTTAAAAAATTTTCCTTCTTTTTGAAAATTCTAAATTTTGATTAAAAAACCTTGTTTCTATTTGTATCAGCGGAACTAGTAAATAACAGACAATTTTAGCACGTTTTTTGGTATGACACACATTAATTTGAAAAATCGTGCAAAATAGAAATAATTATCGGATGTTAATGAAACTTTCAGGAACTATTCACAGATGATCGAAATTATTATAAATATGTTTTTTTTTATGAAAGTCATGGTAGAAATATTTTTAAAAATATTTATTACCCCCCCCCCATAACTAATTTTATGAAAACGCTAGAAATTCGATCGCATCGGTTTTAGTGATTACAATAATTAAAAGCACAGGGCTTTGAGGAATGCAAATCATGTTTTTTTTTGTTTTTAATTGGATACCCAATACCTGAAAATCAGCTCTGAATTGTAACATACAAAACTCAATAAAACAAAGATATTATTTAATTTCAAATGCTTTTATTTGCTTTTAGTTGTTTTTATGAATATGGACAATATTTTCTGAAAGCAAAAAAAATTTTTCGATGTAAAATGAATTTTTAATACAATTATTTGTTATTTCATTAATTATAATAGATTTTACATTTAAGTTGTTAAAATATTATAAAATTAGATAAAAGCCACACAGGCTTTCATAAGTGTCCTTATGAGATAGATCTTTTTTTAGCGCGTTGTAAATTGTATCATTTTGACTAATCAGAAGAACCCCAGTAATTAAGAAATGTAATTTTGTGCTTATAATCGAGCTGTAATTATAAAATACGGAAGACCAACCAGAATATAATTAAGTTGGCGTTATTTGAGTTAAGCATTGTTAAGGCCTTTACTTTTGCGAAACACGTGTGGAGAAGTTAATTTGATTTTTCAATTTCAACTGAGAAGGTTACCTACAAGTATCAGTATCATCTTATGAAATTTATATGATCTTATTTTTATATTAATCTCAGTTACGACATTTTTCCATAAATGAAATATCAAAATTAATAATAAAATGAATGCAAACACAAATAACAATAGAATGTAATAAATGTACATAAAATTATAGTATTTTATGTACAATTCTGATAAAATTTCATAAGAAATGTACCTATAAATTAATTAGATACCTTTCTTAAGAAATATGAAATTTAATGTCACTCTTAACAGTTTTATTTTAATTTCTTTAGAATATATTTCCCATAAAGCATCATAAACGTAAAGGTGAAAGCTAAGTACAAAAAAAAAAAAAAATTAGACCGCTGAAAGTTTTCGTTAAAAATAACGGGGTAAATAATTTGTTCACGTAAATGTAAATTATTTCACTTTTCTCCTTCCGTAGAACAAATTAGCCTCACGGAATCCGTCAATATGTCATTCATCACATGTCAAGTGACGCGAAAGTTTATGACCTGCTTTGTTTTATTTTCAAATTACATCTTTTTTTTGGCACAAAAAGCTAAGTTAAGTTTGGTTCAAAATATTTTAAATAAACATAATTTCTGATTTTCTTAAAATAAGTTTTGAAAAAATGATAATTGATATTTAAAAAATTTCAAAGTCAGATTTCCAGTTTTTTTAAAATGGAAAAAAATGGTCAATTTTGCTGACTCAAAAAAACTAGATTTTTAACGAAAATTTCGGACGTGCTAGGAACGATTAAAAATGGAAAAAAACCCCCAAAATACTTTGACCTTTCCTCTTAATGAATAACAAACATTTAGACGATAAAATTTTGTTTTCGTCAAGTTTGGCGTCTTTTTCATCATGCTATTCTCTTTTTTTAGCGATCTCGTGGAGGTACCTACATTTACATTATTCGAACTATTGTGCTCATCTTTGCCGCCATATTTATTACAATGTTTCGACCCTTCAGTATCTGTCTATATTTCTGAGATCAGGTATTATGTACACTATTTACATTATTCGGACTATTGTCCTCATCTTTCTCGCCAAATTTATTACAACGTTTCGGCCGTTGTACACTCCGGCCTTCAAGGGCACATGGCACATAGGATAAAAGCGTTGGTTCGATCAAGTGACAGGACCCAAAGAACGTGAGTTCAATACCTGGTTAAGGCGGTGGAGAACTTGTAGAGGGGAATTAACAGGAGATAACTGACAACTGACATCCATTAAACATGGCACGTGGAACTAGAACAGTCTAACGCAGTGAGCGAAATAAAGGATTCAGTTCGACATTCCAACCACCTGAAGAAGGCCGGAGCATACAACGGCCGAAATGTTGCAATAAATATGGCGACAAAAATGAAGACAATAGTCCGAATAATGTAAATAGTGTCCTCAATCTGTTTGTATACAACTGGTATAAGGAAGTATCACTCAGATACTTCCCGGGAATTGCGGAATATGCTTTTATCCTCAGGATCGCCGAAATCACACCAGATTCAAATCCATGTCCTTCTCACTCTTATTGGAGAAACTCCTCCTTGATTGTGCCACACAGGCCAATAGAACACAGTCTGCTCTGCTATTTACCCATAGTGGCGGCGAGAAGAGAAGAATGCATACCCTTCCCCCCCCCCCCCATGGCTATTTGTACGTAAGTGAAAATTGTGAACTCGACTGAAATTCGAACTCTACTCTCCGATTCCTCAGTCTCAGCCGCTATTTATTACTTCCCCCCTGCCTCAATATATATTCTCCATATCCCTATAATATGCACGTCTTACCCCACTCTTTGCGCCCTTACAACAACGTTCAGTAACCCTCTCTCTTCTACAGGCTTGAATTTGGGGGACCTATAAAAATGCCTTTGTCTAAAACACACAGCAATATGACACGGTCCAATTGTTTTCTTGTCGCAGTTAAATCATAGTCAGAGATGGCAATCCTTATCTGCGAGCCTATCTGATTAAACACTGTCTTGGGAAATGATGGCACAACACGATTAAGTGACGATCGTTCGCTAATCATCGACGAGAGACAGGATAAACAATAAATTGCCGTTTTGAAACCTTAAAACTCCAAACACTACTTTACTCGCCAAACTGCCATTGCATTGCAGCCCGACAAAAACTTGGATTACGTAATCCGGCAACTTCGACCAGGATCATATTGGTGTACACACGCGGATACATATTTCTGTGGTGAGATAACCAACAGTTTAACTATATTGAGTGAGAGGGGTAATATTAGTTGATAGACGCCAATTTAGTTTCTTCACACATTTTAAGAATAAATGAACAATGAAATACCTTTTTCATTTAATGATCAAACAATATAGAAAGAACAGAAAAGGGAGAAAATTAATGTGTATACACATTTTCCCCGATATTTTTATTAACAGGTACATGTCAGTCAAGTCATTATGAAAGAAACATCCAGCAGGAAGGCCTCTAAGTGGGAGATTGGAGGTTTTAAGGAGCGTGGAACCACCTTTTTAACTACCGCTATTCTCGGGTCCACTCAGACCTGAAGTGGTAGAACCTATTTGCCCATAGCCCCAGTTATGGGCAAATAGTGACGCCCAAAACATTATGAATGTTTAAAAATGTATTTTTATAGTAAAAAAATACATACATCAATACATTTTTATATAGAAAAAATTACCAACGTCACATTTTTATGGCAAAACGACGGCGCCTATGGCAAAACGACGGCGAATACGGCGCCTATGGCAAAACGACGGCGAATACGGCGCCTATGGCAAAATGACCAAGAAAACTTTATGGATTTGAAGCTATAAAACTGTTACAAATATTTAGAATTCAGCATTAAATAACCCACAGAGGTTGAAATGCCGCTAAAGAAAATAACTAACCAACCCTATGAAAGAATAACATTTGAAAAAAAGATCTTTGTTTCTTGGGATTATTAAATTTCTGTGTGTTTGTTTTTTTTTTTCCCCTAGCCTACTGGATGCTTTAAACATGTTTTTTTTATTATTATTATTCTGTGCGACATGTGGGTTTTTGTGGACGGAAATAGGAGGAAAGACATGTCTTGTTCCCCAAGTCATCTTGTGGTTAAAAAATGATACTTTTTTTGCTTCTGTCGTGGTTTTGGTAAATTCGTCTGGTGGTCGTTAGCAGGTGGTCTTTGACAAACACGTGGTGTAATCCTACATACGTATCTCAAACCGGTAATCATTAGGAGATCGATCCCGTGAAATCAAAACGGTTCAAGGACAGCGATGCCTAGGTAGATGTTCGGGGAGCAAGTTAATCGATCCCTAAGAAGCTCCCTTTCCGATTGCCATTCATAAACCACTTTTCAACACAGAAAAAAATACAATAAAAAGTTATATATAAACTGTAACTTATAGATTATCCCGAAGCTAAAATCAGTCGGAGATTCTAATTTCAGTTCATAGATGAGATTGAACGAGACATCGATTCTGAATAAAGAACTTAGAGCCTACTTTCAAAAGTAGAAGTCGCCCCAAGAGGAAGATCTTGAAAGGGTCGTGTTCTAGAGACACAAATGGTCAACAAAAATGGATGATTTTAAACTAAAAAAAAACCCAACAAATTACTGTGTATGGTTGAACTTGTTATTATTATTACCCTTGAGGACACATGGCACAGTGGATGAAGGCGATAGTTAGATCCAGTGACAGGACACAAACAGTGAATTCAATACCTGGTTAAGACTGTGGAGAACTTGAAGAGGGGAATTAACAGGAGATACCTGATAACTGACATACATTAAACATGGCACGTGGAACTAGAACAGTCTACCCCAGTCAGCAAAATAAAGGGTTCAGTTCGACCTTCCAACCACCTGAAGAAGGCCGGAGCGTACAACGGCCGAAAGTTTGTAATAAATATGGCGACAAAGATGAGGACAATAGTCCGAATAATGTAAATAGTGTACATAAGTCATCTCAGAAATATAGACATAATTATTATTATATTAAAATTATTGATGTCAAATTTTAATTTTATTTTTCGTCAAAAAACTGAAATCTCTGGTGCTTAAAACGAACAACTAAATTCGACTGTATTTCCGTCTGAGTTTTTTTTCTTTTTTATCGTTTTTTTTTTTTTTTATCTTTAACTGAAAGTAAATTTACAACTTCGTCTGTCTTCCCTACTGCACATTCAGAATGCGAGCGGGGAAAACTGAAGTGACTTCGAGTTTGCATGTCACTGTATCGTGTAGCAATTCAGATCAATAAAATTGTATCTCGGTCGTTGATCAAACACCATCAGCTTCGGTGTCAACGTTCCGTAGGAGTGATGGCGCGCACGCATGCGCGTTGACTGGTACATACGCACGGACGCACACGATGGCGCGTGCTTGGCTATTAAGAAAGGGTGCGTATGCAGGACTCGTTGGGTTGGGAAAAGAGATGCAACACAAAGGCAAACAGTTTTTTTTTTTTTTGATTTTGTTTTGTCTCTCATATTTCTGATTTTATTACTTATCAATAATTTCGTCTTCAAAGTCTATTTACACTGCGCCCATTTCTATCTGCACTCGCCTTCCCTGTCTCACTGTGGCTCCCTCACTCTCAAACTGGCTTTCCTTCATTGTTCTTCATTATTCTTTCTCTAACATGGTGGATGCACCAAACACTCTACCTCTCATGGTGGCTGGCCGCCCTCCCTGTAACACTCTATACTTCTAATGTTGGCTGCTCCGCTCCCATCTATGGAAAACTCTCTGCCACTCGTGGTTGCTGCCCCCGCCAACAAAAAAACAAAACAAAAAAAACTCCAGACCAACGAGGGAATATGGCTGCCATATCTGGGCTCCTGCTGCCCAGCGTTGACGGAGTTCAAAAGCGTTTACGTAGACTTTTGGGTGATGAATCATTCTCCAACCTGCATCCCTTATTCCGCAAACAGAACATTGCAAGCCTTCCACTACTCTGTCGCTTTTCCTATGGTAGATGTTCAGACGAGTTACATTCCTTAGTGCCAATAGTTCGGACCTTCGCATCTAGGACTCGTCTGGACAGGCTCATGGTGGTAAACTATTCGCATTCTTTTCGGGATCCCTTTTTGATATATGGCACCAGATAGGGTCCAGTTGTAGACAAAAATAGAAACTCCAAAAAAATCTATTTATATACTTTCATAAAGTTTTGTTTTTGCAAAACTTTATGAAAGTATATAAATAGATTTTTTAATGAAAAAAAAAGTGACCGGCAATACATTTTTAACGAAAAATGACGAGCGGTACATGTTTTTAACGAAAAATGACGAGCGGTACATGTTTTTAACGAAAAATGACGAGCGGTACATGTTTTTAACGAAAAATGACGAGCGGTACATGTTTTTAACGAAAAATGACGAGCGGTACATGTTTTTAACAAAAAATGACGAGCGATACTTGTTTTCTTTAACGCAAACCGACGAGCGATACCCGTTGTTTTTTTTTTTTTTTTTTTTTTTTTGTTTTGTATTTTTTTGTTTTTTTTTGTTTTGTTTTTTTTACGCAAACCGACGAGCGAGACATTTTATCTGTAGTTGAAGGTATACAATTGCGTTCCAGATATTTAGATTTTGCCATTAAATAACCCATATAGGTTGATAGGCTTCTTAACGAAATCAACCAACTCTTTAACTTCAGGGTTAACATATATCTCTCCTACTCGTTCGAACACTAACTTCCCCCTCCCATTCAATATTAATTAGAAACCCTTCATCTTGAGTGACCGTTGGGTCTTTTATTGGTGGGGGGAACTATCATTTAAACAAAAAAAAATGTCACATTGAAAAGTATTCTTAAGATAAAACGATAGTTTCCACGTCTCTTGCATGTTGGATATAAATCGTGGAAAAGTGTTCTACAATCCAAGCTTAGCCTAACCAACGTTGTCACTAGCTGAGCAGCGGCATTGATACGAAGATTTTTTGTTTTTGTTTAACCAGTACTGTGAATCTTGTCGTTGTCAGGTCGGCGCGGGATCCTGTTATGTTTGCTTGACCGTATTATCTATCCATTTGTATTAGCGAGCGAAGTCGTCTTGTCTTGTCTGGCCTGTGATGTTGGCAAACAACTCCGATGAGCCAGTCTGGATTTTGTTGTAAAAGTATTTCTAGGCTAGAATCGATGTTTGCACATTCTTCATCTCTGGCCGCGCGATGGGGCAGCGTTTTGGAATTACATGCCTCTAATATATTGTCTTTTATTGCCCAGAGAGAGAGCGAGACAGGCGGTCGGATCGGGTTTAAGAATCTCTTGCTAGCATTAACGCGTCTACAGAAAACAGGGAAACGGATATGGTGTATCAGATCTACGAAATCGGAAACGAAAGTTTCCTCACTTCTTGTTACTTTTTCTTTCACAACTTTGATTTAAAATTGAATTCGTTATACAGCATACAAGCAGAAATGCTGTCAAAAGAATTAGTGCGTTCACACTGACCGAATATTTTTTTCAGTGAGATTAAAAATTAAAATAGTCTTAGATCGATCATTCCGGTTAGGTGAGGATAACCTTTCCGCCGTTTCAGTAACTTAGAGTTTATATATATATATATATATATATATATATATATATATATATATATATATATATATATATATATATATATATATATATATATATATACACAAGTATATAATTGGTATATATACGGAATTAATTCAATAACCAACAATTACTATTAAAAGAGTGCTCAATACAAAGTAGAGCGGATATAATTATTTTATGCACGTATATTGGGTTGGAATTAACCTTCACATATGGTTGGAAAGTGTTGTTAGCAAGGTGCACGTATATTGGGTTGGAATTAACCTTCATGCACACACACACACACACACATATATATACATACATATATATATATATATAAGAACGAGCATCAATATGTTGCTGTCTGAGAAGGACAAATTTTCTACGAAATTTCTCGAACAGTAAATGCAATTAATACTGTTAAAAAAATGGCGGGCTTTTACTTAAGTAAATTGTATCTATTAAACATAATGTATAAACAGAAAATATAGTAAATAATTGTCGGACATAGAAAATTTCATATTATTTTGTCAATATTTACATTAGGGTACGCTTTGTAAGCAGATAATCGAAAATTCATTGTTTATAAACAGTAATTCTTTGTGTATGAATGTTTAATATTATACACACACACATATATATATATATATATATATATATATATAACGCGGTGAGTGAAAAAAAATCCCTCGATTTCACAATTTTCAAATGGGGTGGGGGAGCACCAAAACCGTCAGAATAGAGCAAAAAAAATATCTTGTCAAGAAAACAGACATAGGTTAAAACGAAGAGTGTTCAATACACTAAATAGAACAAAAGTAAAATAAATCTTAATGAGCCAGGTACGACCTACTGATAATCCCATGTGTAGATAGGTAGGTATTTAGTTAGGTAGTACCTGGCTTATAAGGATATCTGTCCCTAGCAACTGGAAGAATTTAGAGAATGCTATTTTCATACTGTTAACTGAAATTACGTCAATTACTGTCACGTGTGGAGATATTGTTTTTATTGCTGTGTTGACGGATTCAACCATTTAGTATATACACATATGCTGATATATCCCTTCAGTATCTGTCTATATTTCTGAGATGAGGTATTATATATACTATTTACATTGTTCGGAGTATCATCCTCATTTTTGTTGCCATATTTATCACAACGTTTCGGCCGATGTACACTCCGGTCTTCTTCAGGTGGTTGGAATGTCGAACTGAACCATTTATTTCGCTCACTGGGATAGACTGTTCTAGTTCCACGTACCATGTCGAATTAGACATATAAATAAAGGGTTCAGTTCGACATTCCAACCACCGGAAGAAGGCCGGAGCGTACAACGGCCGAAACGTTGTGATAAATATGGCAACAAAGATGATAACCGAACAATCTAAATAGTATATAATCCCTTATTTTTATTTTATTAAACTGTAAAATGAATAACAACCGTCATTGAGGGGTGCTACTACCGAAAAATTGTGATTCCGATAGGGATCGAACCTGAATACTTTTTTCTATTAGGGAAAACACTTTCTGAGCCAAATTCTGCCACTGCCAGATCGACCACGTGGACCAGCATAATAGGGTAAGTTTTGAATAACACAGTGTTTGAAAGTGTTTCTTGCTGAGATTTCTACGAATCTATATTTCCCAGCTCCAGTTTCTTACCCGAAAACGTAAACAGATATAAATAATTTAAAATGTTTTTGTTTTCTTATTAAGCTAAACTATATCCGGAATCAAGGACTCTGATCGCGAGATTAGAAGTTTTGAGGTGCGTGAAATCACCAGTTTAATGGTGGTTGTTCCCAGGTCCACATTGACTCCGGGTTATAGCATCTGTTAATGTCCCATATACGGGGAAAACAGTGAACCCCACAAACAAAAATGAAAACACTAGAAAAGTATGACAATATATATTTTATACGAAAAGTACCAGCTAATATAAATATATTAAAATAAATGCCAAAAAATGCCGGAAAACTTTTTTTTTCTCGTTGATAAAAAATAAACATGAAGACATGCGTTGAACGGATGTCAAAATTCGTTGAAAAAAAGCACCCCTACCCAACCTAGACTTAACCTCTTTTTCCAACGCAACTCATAATTGATACAACAACAGTTAATAAAAATGAACATGCTACCGCCCCTCTCTAAATGATTGGATTTCTCCGTATCCTTGGAAACAAAAAATTATGAATTGTATGTGCGTTTAAACCTCGGTAAATTTTAAAATAAGTTATTCCAATATTCGCTTCAAGATAAAACAGAACTAATGCAATTAATTTAATTATATAATTAAATTTGAAGCGTTTAGCTTCAGTTTTTGAAACATGGTTATTACTGTGTAGTGAAGAAACCATATTTTAAATCGGTTAATTTATAATATTTATGCACGGTTTCATAAAATATCAATAAGCGCACCGGATTATATATCTTACTGTTCTTTCTTTTATTATATATATATATATATATATATATATATATGAGAGAGAGAGACTGAGCGCGTAACTTTGTTGCAGTTAGAATGGAGATCAACATGTTTTAGTGGACTCAGCAATTTTCAATCTGCTTGTCTGAATCTTCAAGAAGCGAGAGCAAGATCTAAAAGGTCAACCAATCTAACAGTGATCTCATCTCACAATCCTCACAATTGCTACATATGTGGCCTCATTTCTAAATCACTAGCGGGTCGTAAATGCCACTTAAGAAAATAACTGAATCAATAAGCTGTCAGATCCTCATACGTCGAAACCGACGAGAGAGTCCACGTTATATATATATATATATAATGTAATTTCTGAGATGGGTATTATGTACACTATTTACATTAATCGGACTATTGTCATGATCTTTGTCGCCATGTTTATCACAAAGCTCCAGCCTTCTTCATGTGATTGGAATGTCGAACTGAACCCTTTATTTCGCTCACTGGGTTAGAATGTTCTAGTTCTACGTGCCATGTTTTAATGGATGTTAGATCCAATGACAGGACCCAAAGAGTGTGAGTTCAATACCCGGCTAAGGCAGTGAAGAACTTTCAGAGGGAAAATAACAGGAGATAACTGATAACTGACATCCATTAGACATGGCACGTGGAACTAGAACAGTGTACCCCAGTGAGCGAAATAAAGGGTTCAGTTTGACATTCCAACCACCTGAAGAAGGCCGAAACGTTGTGATAAACATGGCGACAATAGTCCGAATAATGTGTGTGTGTATATATATATATATATATATATATATATATATATATATATATATAAAATCATACACAGAATCAATCAGCAATATTAATGCGATTAATGGCGAAATCACTTCGCTAGTAGAAACATAATGTATGTTAAATTAAAATACTGTTAATCCATTGAATGATGTGATCCTCATTTATAAAACTGTTGTCAGATGTTTCTAGTGTATATTTTTTAAAGTTAAGCAAGTACTTTCGAAGATCCATGTCTCCATCATCAGGCTGTAATTTTTTTCCTTTAAAGTTAAAACTTGAAGACGAAATAATTGTTTGTAGATCGAAAGATGTTTTTTTAAGAATGTGCTATTTATAGTTATTGGGTTTTTTAACCAATAACTCATTTTCAATAGCATTTCGGATACAATACACATATATTTTCGATGTCCTCTTATTACTAAGAGAAAAAAACAAGAATAACATCTATTATATACCTGAAGATGTCTGTAGGAACAGACGAAAGCTTGTAGTAAAAATAACAACTAATACGGCAGAAATTTATATAAACAAGGATCAATTCATTCATAACGGATCTGGAGGTTTTTGTGTACTATTTGAATTGTTTGCGAGATGGATGTTTCGCCATTTAAATCATTAACCTTTGCATTAGTTTTGTGTGAATAATTCATGTATTTGTAAATTGATTGCGTTTATTGTAATATATATATATATATATATATATATATATATAAAACAGTACGTTTTTATGAAAAAAACAAACAAAACTACCATATTATACCTGTTTATATCTCTGAGATGAGGTATTATGATTATTCTTGTTATTTACATTATACGGATTTTTATTCTCATCTTCACTGCCATATTCATAACGTTTCGGTCGTTATACTTCAGATGATTGGAATTTCGAATCGAAACCCTTTATTTAGTCCTCCTGAGTAGATATGTGCAATGTCTCGGTTATTTCTCTTTTTAACTCAATTCGCCCATTTATTTTTTTTTGTTTTTTTTTTTTTTGTTCACCACTGTTGTGACCTGATATTGAACTCACAATTCTTTGGGTCTAGTCACTGGATCCAACCAACGTTTTTATCCACTCAAGGACAACATAACCCCATAAATAAAAGACGTTGTTAGTTGTGATTTCAGTACCAGTCTACAGCAGTAGTGAATCCAAAATAAAAATAATAAAAAAAAAAACTTGGCGAGTTAAGTTAAAAGGGAAATAACTGAGGCATGGCACGTGGAACTAGAAAAATCCACCCTGGTCGATGAAATAAAGGGTTCGGTTCGAAATTTTAATCACCTGAAGAAAGCCGGTGTGTAAAACAGCCGAAACGTTGTGAATATGACAATGAAGATGTGGATATAAGTCCGAATAATGTAAATGACGTCTTTAAACTTTGTTAGGCGGACTGCAAAAAAAAAAAAAAAAAATGGGGTTTAAAAAATAATTGGCAAAATTATCCTTCATTGAGGCGTAGAGATTTGACAGCCAAAATAAATGCTTTCTCTACATTTGTCGAACTGTGGGCCAACTTATTCGAGGCAATGAAATGAAGAACAAAATCGCTACAAGTGATGTTGGAAAAGCATAATCCATTCTAGTTACGGATTTAGAATGGATTAAAATTTCCTGCATTATGGTGAAACGGTGCTAAAATGTTACAGATGCAGATAGTTCAAACGTATGGATCAACACTGTAGGGAGACAGTCAGTTTCTCGCCTCGGTGAGATCTCCAGATTAATCAGCGCCTAAAAATCATATTGAAGCTTGAAACTAAATCGCCATGCAGTGCTGAATCACAGGTTAACCCTGTTAGACATATACATACTTTTGTACATGACCTTGTGCCACATCTAAGCTACGCTTGGAAAACCACTGGGCAACTCGACGTGGTGTAATGGTTAGAAAGCTTGTCTTGCTAGATGAATTGCGACTGAGTTCGATCCTCACTGGGTGCCCCATACTTTCGCCTTTGTGCCACATCTAAGCGGTGCTTAGAAAATCGCTACGTAATTTTGAACATTGTGGACGGGTGCTACAAAATCACAAAAACGCCACTTAAGTGAATTTGACTCGATCCGCCTGTAGCGTAGTTGTTATGCTAGCTGGGCGTATGTTCGTCAGGTCGATCCGTGTAAACTTCACGGAAATTCGTACTGAAGCACTTATGGGGTCATATTTTTCTGACAATGTCTAAAGATATCTCGCGTCTTGTTCTTGTCTAATTTCGAAATTAGACACAGAGAGAACTGTTGATACTGTTCGTAGTCTTCGTGACTGAAGAATTGAACTTGTTCAGAAACTGTATATAAGGTTTGTTTAACAAATCTGCATCTATAAATTCTATTTTTGGTTTGATTTGATTCTTGTGAAGAGTCTCTCTCTTGTACTTTCTGGAGTTATATAAATGGCTGGCTGTTTTCCAGAGTCTACAGCGATGGATCGTATGGACGAGTTCCACTTGAATCCCAAGAATCTCAAAGCAAAGAGAGACAACTATTCATTGTGACTAGTAAGAATTTAGGCTCATCTCGGGGATGATGAAAATACACTAAGTTGGATTTCGAGGCATTCAGAAAAGGTATTTAAAGATTAAACTTTTTAAGTAAAACTTTTTATTTTATTTTTTTATATATTTTATGAATTTTGCTCTTTCGGGACACGCCATTGTGCCGTGATTCAATCTCATCTGAGACCATTTTCAGAATTTAAATACCTGTAAATTCAAAATATATTTTTACCTCTATAAAAGGGAGGTAACTGCAATTTTTAAAACTATTTTTAATTGTATTTTCAGTATTTTTTTTTTTTTATATATATATCACTTTGTGACTGCAAACATTTAAGTACTTTGTTGCTATACTTGTAGTTGACTTTATTTTTGGCTGCAATTCTCTTCCAGAATTTTAAGGTTTGGCTTATGAAGCGCTGAGGTATTTTCTACTAATATCTGTCTAAACTTTGAATATGGACAAGAGTGTTCCTTTAAATGTTCTGAGATTGGACAAGGATCGTTCAAGTGAAATATAAGCCTTCTCGTCCTCGTTATATATAATATATATATAAATATATATATATATATATAATATGTGTGTCTGTGTTTTGAACAATAAAAATATTGAGGAATTAAACAAATGTTAATTTTCAAACACACTGGATTGTATATTGATATTTTCTTTTATTATTTCAATTAGATTCCTCGACTAGTTTCGACCAGCATGGCCATCATCAGGAGAAAAAAAATTCTTGTTAGTAGCAGTGAACTACAGGAATATATATATATATATATATATATATATATATATATATATATAGATAGATATATATATATATATAAAGGAAAAGTTTATAGTAGTTCCAACGAGAGAAAAGTGTGTATATTAAAGAGAGATACTGCAATCGTTTTTGGTTGTAATATGGATTTTTTTTTATTTTTAAATATTCTTTATTTTCCATAATTTTACTACACGTGTTTCTGGTCTCGTGACTGTCATCAGGTAAGGGTTGGAGATTTCCACATATTATTAAAAATAATTAATTTTTTTTCTCCTTGTTTTTCGATGTTAAATATTCTCGATATGAGACATTCTCTTTCTATGTGTTAGTAATCCGATTTTTTTTTTTTTTTTGAATAATATACATTTCTTGAGATATATATATATATATATATATATATCCCAGTCTCGGATACTGAGCGAAAAAAAAAACAAAAAAAAAACCCAGCAAATTTCAATCTCTATACCGTATATGCTCGAGTATGAGTTTTTATCAGTTTTGATACAAAATGCACACACTATACACAGGACATTTGTTTTCTGAAGAATTTAAAACTATTTTCAGTGACCGGTTGCACTGTATACTGGCATTTTTCCGGAGGCGATAAAATTAATGCACAAAATTCAAGAGTTTTACTATATATGAAGTCGGCTTATAGACGATTATCTACGGTACTAGTACAAGGTCTGACAGTAATACCTCCTATATAATGGTATGGTATTAGCTAGCTAAAGGCAACATTGCCAATAATATTACCATTACGTGCGAGCTATTTCTGTCGCACCCTATAACGTAAAAACGTACCCTTGTATACACATGTTATAAAAATGATGTTGCTATACTCCTTCACAAATTAGAGAACGAGAACTTAAAAGCAAGGTCGTATCATTTTACTGTGGAAATTGTTAAATGTGACCTTAAGTTCTGTTCTAATTTTTCTTTTACTCGCACTTCTCGCCGGTGGAACTCTTCCGGTTTCTTCCATTTAATGTAGTCCACGATTATCATCTCCCGTTTCCTTGAATCTTTTCATTTTCACTTCTCCTCAGTAACATTTTCTTAGGGTGTGAGAGTGAAGGAAACTGAACCCCCCTTGCGTCTTAGTGGCTTTATTGCCTTGCTTTGTGCGAAATTCTAAAAATATACTGCCAGTTAGCCATTGCAAAACAGATAACACAAATACAAGATTAGAATAAAACATACAAATAAACTAAGCATTTATATATTACACATACACATATGTGTGTGTAATATATGAACATGTATATATGCGTGTATGTGTGTGATGTATAAATACGTGTGTGTGTATATATATATATATATATATATATATATATATATATATATATATATATATATATATATATATATGCGTGTGATGTATAAACATATATGTATGCATGTGTGTATGTATATTTGTGTTTATGCATGTGTGTGCGTGTCTCTCACAGAGAGAATGAGTTCTTAAGTATTTGCGTTGCCCACAAATCAAAGAATACTTTTGTACAAGTGTTTTGAAGTTCGAAAAAAAAATGGTCGGGCCACCCTCCCTCCCAAAGTTGAATATAAACATGGTCAGTCTCGATAGAAATTCTTTTTGGCACCACAAGAGTCAAATCGCTCTAACCAAGATATCAACCCTACCACAACTGTCTCGCTCTTGATTTTGTGCGAAAGCTTATATAAAACATTCTTTGATATCGTGTCACTTTCCCCGCCAAAAACACACCGCCCACTAACAGCACGGAATTCCAGGAATTGCATCGACACTGATAGCATGACTCTGTTTGCTAGTGGATTTTACAAGTATCATAAAGATAGCAAGTAGTGGGGGATCCCAGTGTCAACTATCAATCTTCAAAATTAAAAAGAAAGACGTGATTTTCTATGGGTTTGTAGTTTTACAAGATGTTGAAAAGTTCTCGACCCTATGGACTCTTTTCTTAGAAAAAAATCATCCTTCGATCAGATTTTGGAAACCGAGATGTGCCGACAAACATTTTAGTAAGTAGGGGATGTCAGGCTACTAATACATTAGCATTTTTATCTTGAATTTCTTGCAAGATTCAGCTGCATATTTCGACCCTTTGACTTATTTTGAGGGATAGTGTAGATCACACGTAGCTTCTATTTGCCGTATCTCTTCAGAAGGTTAGGGATCATGGCTCTCACCAATTTTCTTTTGTAGCTGTTTGTACTAGGTAATATTAAATTCTTTGAAGTAAATCTCAAGGAAATATTACTTTCAACCCCAGGGGCATTTCAAGATTTAACTTTTTTAAAATTTAACTTTTTTTTTTTTTTTTCACGCGCATACAAAACACACACATTCGAAGGTGCATAAACCCAACACCCACACACCCACCCACACACACATTCGAAGGCGCATACACCCACCCACACACATTCGAAGGCGCATACACCCACCCACACACACATTCGAAGGCGCATACACCCACCCACACACACATTCGAAGGCGCATACACCCACCCACACACACATTCGAAGGCGCATACACCCACCCACACACATTCAGAAGGCGCATACACCCACACACACACATTCAAGCGCATACACACACACACACACACATTCGAAGGCGCATACACAACACACACATTCACATACACACACACACATTCGAAGGCGCATACACAACACACACATTCGAAGGCGCATACACAACACACACATTCGAAGGCGCATACACAACATAATAATCATTTCGAAGGCGCACCCACACACATTCGAAGGCGCACACACCCACCCACACATTAGTGTCTTAATGATTTAATAGGTGAAACTTAGATGTGGCACGGGACACCTAGTGAGGATTGAACTCGCTATGCAGTAATAAGTGATCTAGCAAGACTAGCTTGCTAACCATTAAACTGCTCTGAAATACCCCTTCTTTTCTTAATGTGTATCAATTTATCTAAAGATTTGTTGGTTCCGAGCGCTTTCGGTTGAACTGTTAAACATTTTCAAGGATTACTTTTAGCTATAGAATTATGATTTATCAGCTTCTATTTGTCTTAAACCTAATTTCAAACAAAAACTTATTCTAATCTCATGATGAAGAATAATCATTGAAAATGGCCAACGGAACCAATTAATCCCCGGACAGTCATTAAGCTTATTCATTATGTCCAAAAAAGAAACATCTACGTACAGAAGAAAAACGATTCAACAAAAAACACTTTGTCAGACATATTCAAAGCTGAATAGAGGTCCAACTGTCCTTCAGCCATTTCGCCTGTCAGCTGGAAGATGTCTTATTCCATTCTGTGGCTAGTGGGAGGGAATGTGTTCCTCGGAAAAAGGGCTATGAAAATTAACTTGAAGTCATTTCGTATTTTAGTAATGAAAAAAAAATGAAAAAGACCCCCCCTCCACCCCCCAAAATATCAGTCAGTGCCATGCGTGATACACGTCGAGGTGATCATATATCTTTCGATACATGACTGACGAGGCAGATTTTTTCCTGCAGTAGGTTGCCATTTCTTTCTGCGATAGACCAGTTGACATCCAAGGCTATAGAGCCCTGTCTAACCTACTATTTACCTATAGCTGGGGAAGAAGAAGATTCATACCTTTTTCAACGGTATTAGCACGTAAGAATGTAATGGATTCGACTGGAATTTGAACTCATCTCTCCGATTTCTCAATCCGAGCCGCTATCCATTACTCCACCCTTATTCAATACTCAGATATCAGCGTCCCAACGAATACTTCAAACTTCCAGCTACCCAAAGTATAGCAGGATATAGACAAAGGAATTCTAACTACCACTCAGACACCACATTGGTTCTTGATAATCAACTGCAATAGTTGTAAGTAGTTGAATAAAAATAGGAACATTATTTACATTATTAGGACTATTGTCCTTATCTGTGTCGCTTTCGGACATTGTACGCTGCGGCCTTCTTCAGGTGATTGAAATGTCGAACTGAACCCTTTATTTCGCTCACTGGAGTAGACAGTTCTAGTTCCACATGCCATGTTTGATGGATGTCAGTTATCAGTTATCTCCTGAATTCCCACGGGTCTCATTCACTTTGTTCCCTTGCTTGGTGTGAAATGGTTAAAAAAATGTTTTGTTAAAGTCAAGCTCAAATATTTAACGATGCGACGGGAATTTTATTTTATTTTTTATCTTTTTTATTTTATTTTTTATTTTTTTTTTTTTTTGTATTTTTTATTTTTAATTTATTTATTTGTATTTATTTATTTATTTATTTTTTTATTTTTATTTATTTATTTATGTTTATTTATGTTTATTTATATTTATTTATGTTTGTTTATTTTTTTATTTTATTTTATTCGGATATTTGATCGCCGTAGAACTCTTCATGAGCTTATTCAACGATAAATTTAGAAATGAAGATTCATCAGAAAATGAAAATAAGAAAACCGTAAGATTTTCCTGGACATGTCTACTTGTCACTTGCATTATTCAGACTGTCATCATCATTGCCATATTCACAACGTTTCGGACGTTGTACGTTCCGGCCTTCTTCGGGTGACTGGAATTTCAAACCGAACTCTTTATTTCTCCATGGGTCTAGATCCTTCTAGTTCCACGTGCCATGCCCCTTTCGGGTGTTTCAGTTATTTCCCTTTAACTCAACTTTCCAAGATTTTAGTTCATCACTCCTGTGGTCTGCTATTAAAAAAACAAAAACATTGCAATCTGAGCACTGGTAGAAAACGGTTGCTGAAACTTTGTTTATAAGTCCAAAACATCCATACACAGACGTCCTCAAGGACAGATGCCCCAGTGGGTAAAGACGTTGGTTCGATCCAGTGACTAGACGCAAAGAGTTGTGAGGCCACTAAAACGTTGTGAATATGGCAATGAAGACAAGTCCAAATAATGCAAGTAATCATAATACCTCATCTCGGAGATATAGACATATGTCAAGTTGTGTTTAATTTAACCTATTTCAGATGAAAAAGTGATCAATTTATACCATATTTTTTTTAATAAGGATTTTTTTTTCTAATACAAACATATAAGCATTGGCCTAGTGTTTGAACTCGGCACGTTAATGCCATTCTCCGTGTCGGTAACCACATCCAATCATTATTTGCAATTTCCGTTCTTTTCCTGACGACAGAACCAAAGAACTGTAATAAGTTATCATGTGAGAACTCCAGATGTTACAAATACGAGTAGAAAATTAAAAAAAAAAAAAGATACGTTGACTTCAAGTTAGAACGAAATGATGTGTCTATTCAAGTAAAATCCATGGTAACCATACCGTGTTTGCTTTTTGTATTTTATTTTTTATTTTTTTTCGTATAAGTTGACTTCACTCTATGGCTTGGTTAATAAGATTGGGCTGCTATCTGTAAGCGCGATAATCAGCAATTAATTGAAAAAAGTCCTTTTTGCCTATGGCCATTTTTTTTGACCTATTGATCGTCTGCTTGTGTCAAAAACCCAGTCTCTCTATTGCAGAGTCTCGGAGATAGGTGCACGCTACAAGACTCTGGAAATCGAACGATATTGCCAATATTGATTTCTGATTGGAGGATTCTTTACTTTTTTTTTTCTTTCTTTCGTACAGAAAAATAAAAAAAAAATTAAAAAATACCGCACAAACACACACATTCTGCAAGAAAAAAAAACGCTTTTTTAAAAAGAAAGGATTATGTGCGTATGTGTATGAGTTACCTATTTTTAGATTTTGGGGTCTTTTGTTTTGTTTTTAGTTTGTATTTTTTTTTTGTTTTGTTTTCCTTTGCTTTTCTCAAGGGTCATGAATTAAGATGGTGAACAGAATTGGAGGGAAATGTCTGTATTTTTAAATAAAAGATGTGAATTTATATATATATATATATATATATATATATATATATATATATATACACATATACACACACACACACACATTCTCTCCCCCTCTTTCTACAAATGCACAGATATTTATGTAGGTGTTCTTTGCATGTGTGTTGGGACGCACGCTGATGTCATACATATGCGCACTCATTTATATATTGTATATCTGTTAAATACGCATTTCACTTGTGAATGTATGAAACTGCTTTCTTTAATCGCGATTTTGTCTTCCAAGCCTCTGTGTAGATGCAATATATTAACTTTATTTTAACCTTATGACTTTGTGTACGTCCATATTACTTATACAGGTTGCGGCAGAAATACCTCTCTAACATAAATCGTTCGCTAGCTGAAGACAGCATTAGTCTTGTGTGGGAAGTATAGCTACCGCACTATGTATAATACTAACTGGAGAAGAGATCGACAAAATAGACAAATTGTTGTAACCTAGGGAAGGTTACTAAATAGAATAATTAACGATGGTTGGTAATGAACGATAATACTTATGACAAGAATAACACGTATAAGATTCGCCAGCGGCGCGTAGAAGTAGTCAACTGCTACTAGTGAGTCAAGTGAATTCCACAATGAATCACCATCTGCAGGATATCTACCAACCGCTTCAAGTAGTCAGTAATGTGGGGTATCAAAGCCAGTAGAATCGGCCAAAGATTCCCTGTAGACACCGTATAAAACGGGGTCGTGTAGCTGTTTCCCGAGACGAGACCATGCCCTGTAGCACAGCCTCGTCTGTGGATCCTCTCTGTCCGGAGGCAGGGAGTTTGACCAGCACAGGTGGAGACGAATCTCCAACTGCAGACCAACATACAGCATTTACTACTGTGTTTATGGAAATGGGAGCATACCCATTGTCGTCCGTAGGTATGCTACAACACAAATTGACCCCCATTCGTGACCACTGTAAAATCGTGTGTGTATATATATATATATATATATATATATATATAATCATTTCGCCCCAAACAAGGCGATAATGCCTCTAAGATAAAAGCGGTTACTGGAAGTGGAACAAATTAAGTTCTTAATGAGGAGACAGGGGTGTGGGACAGGATTCAGTGAAGACAAGATGGCAATTGATGTTGCAGTTAAATTTTTGAAGATTGTGTGACAGGGAAGGAAGAAATCGGAATAGTTCCACAGACGAGAAGTGCGAGAAAAGAAATTATTAGAGTAGAACTTAGGGTTGCATCTAGTTATTTTAACGGTAAAACGATGAGACCTAATTGCTAATCTCGTATTACGGTTAAATTCATGATGTTGAGGTACCAACGGAGGCATCTCGTTAGAACAAGTGCCATGAAAATATTTATGATAAAGATAGAGGAGAGCCCCGTCATGATGGTGAGAAAGTGACTGAAGTCGAGATGCTGTCAGAACGTATATATTTAAAGACCATTTTTTTCGGGGTGCGGTTGGATTTTATCTCGAGATATATATTTCAGTGCGCGGGCAAATGGTAGATTTATAAATGTCCAAGACACGACACCGTGAACCAATCGTAGCAGCATAGCTATAGCAATTTATCCTAGATAATCGTTCCCTCAGTAGAAAACGTGAGACCAAGACTTGCTCTCTTAGATAGAGAAGGGACAAAATTGGCTATCTGTGGTGAACAGAATATAACTTATGAAACCAAAATGCAGAATTAATTATAAGTTAATATGAAAAAAACAATGCACGGCGGAGTCATAGACAGAAGCTCTGATTGAGGAATCGAAGACCGGAATTCGAATTCCATTCTTCTATGCGCTCACTTACGTGTGAAAGTGTTACATAACATAATGGACTATTCCATACGTAATAAATACTGCGACTCAAGAGGAAGCGGAGTGTTCAGTCCAAAGTCGGGCGACCGGCTGAACTCTCTGCCTTCGGGCGGGGAGGAACCCGAACGAGGCTACGCCGAAGGGCGGAGTCTCTTTCGGACCCTGAACCCGTTTATACAGGTTCAAAGGGCATATTTTTGGCCGAGCCCACGGGCTCGGAGATCCCACGTTAAACCGGCCTTGTGCCACATGATGCCCTCGTGGGGTGGGGGTGACTAAATACCGTTCAATCTGAAGTCTGGAGTGAAGTCCGTCACTAGTCAGTCAGTCAGTCAGAGCGAGTCGGTCGGTCGGTCAGTCAGTCAGTCAGAGCGAGTCGGTCGGTCAGTCAGTCAGTCAGAGCGAGTCGGTCGGTCGGTCAGTCAGTCAGAGCGAGTCGGTCGGTCAGTCAGTCAGTCAGAGCGAGTCGGTCGGTCAGGTCAGTCAGTCAGTCAGAGTCAGAGTCGGTCGGTCGGTCAGTCAGTCAGAGCGAGTCGGTCGGTCAGCGAGTCGGTCGGTCGGTCAGTCAGTCAGAGCGAGTCGGTCGGTCAGTCAGTCAGTCAGAGTCGGTCGGTCAGTCAGTCGTCAGTCAGTCGGTCGGTCGGTCAGTCAGTCAGTCAGTCAGAGCGAGTCGGTCGGTCGGTCAGTCAGTCAGTCAGAGCGAGTCGGTCGGTCAGTCAGTCAGTCAGTCAGAGCGAGTCGGTCGGTCAGTCAGTCAGTCAGTCAGAGCGAGTCGGTCGGTCAGTCAGTCAGTCAGAGCGTCGGTCAGTCAGTCAGTCAGAGCGAGTCGGTCGGTCGGTCAGTCAGTCAGCGAGTCGGTCGGTCGGTCGGTCAGCCAGTCAGAGCGAGTCGGTCAGCCAGAGCGAGTCGGTCAGTCTAGTCAGAGGCAGTCCCAAACAGAGTCGCGTTCAAACAATTACTACTAAACCTGATTGTACGTTTCTTCTTCTCTGTAAATGTTCCTGTTTGTAATATATCTGTTTGTTCCATATCCGTATTCGAGTTCTTCTTTATTGGTTCTACCTTGGGCTATCACCGTGGTACAAGGAACCGGACCATAACAGAAAGACATGAAGCCATCTCTTCTCTCCCCGCCAACTATGCTTAAATAGTAGGTTAGACTGGGTACTATAGCCTTGATTGGCGTTTAGTCTAGAAGAAAATCTCTGAATTCAAACCAGCCTGGGAAGGGTTGAATTCCGTCAGGCTATCTTTCTCAGAAAACACCAATACTACTTAAGACCCGGATGGGATACTGTACACGTGTAATAATAATAATAATAATAATACCTATACGTTCCCAGAAAAGGTGGGCGTTAAGGGGTTTAATTTCGAAGACGTCATAAACAGAAATTAATTTTACTTTCAATACATTTTTAGCAAAGTAAAATGTGGCGAAAATATTACAAAATTGAAAAGTTTGGGGTGAGGAAACGAGATGGTCGTTCGTAGCTGGGAGAAGGAGGGCGAAAAGGACGCGTTTAGTGGGTCGCGGAGCAATAAAAAGTAATGAAAGCGTCTATTGCATCGGAAAAGACGAAAGAGTGAGAGAAAACTAAAAATATGCATTCATTAGGATGAAGGGGGTGGGGAGAAACGAGCACTGTGAAAAAGAAAAGTAAAGTTAGAGAAAAAAAAAGGGGGGATAAAGAACAAGGTCAAATGAAAGATCTGAAAAAATAAGACAATACGTCCCTCCCCACCAAAAAAAAAGTACACGACATCGCCAGAAAAAGAAAGCCAACAAGAAGCTTTTAAAAAGTAAAGTCGAACAAAATTAATCACACACACACACACACACTGCATCAGGGTTCGTCAATTGTTCATCTACACCCCTCCTTTTTTTTTTTTTTGCTTCGGGTAAACAATCGTCTCAATCCAATAAAGTCTTATTTGCTGTTCTCCTGCGGGCGACTCGCATTGTTGTAAGCTGCTTTAAGATATGCACGATTCGTTGACGAGATCTTCTGGATTCTTGTAGAATGTCGGATAGTAAATCTTCCGAGGACCATATGAGTAATTTATAATCAATTTTATTCACAATCTCTATACCTTACCCACACTCATATTGCAATAAGAAAAAAAAATCGATGATCAGATGTCATTCCTATTTGGAGAGATATATGCACTTTTAATAAGGTTTACAGGGAGTTAAGCCAGATAGTCTGTGGCGTCGTGTCTCTGTCTGTGGCGTCGTGTCTCAGTCTGTGGCGTCGTGTCTCTGTCTGTGGCGTCGTGTCTCTGTCTGTCGCGTCGTGTGTCTGTCTGTGGCGTCGTGTCTCTGTCTGTCTGTCTGTGGCGTCGTGTCTCTGTCTGTCTGTCTGTGGCGTCGTGTCTCTGTCTGTCTGTCTGTCTGTGGCGTCGTGTCTCTGTCTGTCTGTCTGTCTGTGGCGTCGTGTGTCTGTCTGTCTGTCTGTCTGTTCGTGTGTCAACCTGTCTGTCTGTCTGTGCGTCGTGTGTCTGTCTGTGGCGTCGTGTGTCTGTCTGTCTGTCTGTGACGTCGTGTGTCTGTCTGTCGCGCTGTTTCAACCCGCTGCGTCTTTCGTCCGCCATTCTTTGCGTCTTTCTTTACAAATGACTATATGCATCTCCCATGCACTTCAGTCTCTCTACTCCTATGCCTCTTGCGATTCTCTCGTTTGTGTATCCAGCATCCTTTTCTATGTTCTTTCTTTCTCTCACTTCCGCACACCCATCACACACACTCACTTATACATTCTTGTCATTTTACTTCGTGTGTGTGTCTCTCAAACTTTCTCCACCCCACTGCTAGTGGGGTACATGTAACGATCGAACCCAATACTCTGCTGTGATGACTTTCGTCATATTGTCAAGCATCGCTCCATGATCGATTCCCAGGTGTGCGCGTCCGCGTTTATGTAGCTTTCATTTGGGCACCAAATATTAATTTTAATGACTTCCTAAATAAAATAGGTCAATCAGATTGGGTAAATTATAAGATAGCTGTCTCCAACGGATTAATTTCCGTATATTAAAAAAAAAATATTGAAGTATGACTGAATTATTCCCAATTCATATCAGCTGATTTAATATTTGAAGCTTTCGACTGATTTGAGTCATTGTCAAAAATCAACGTCCACGTTGAGATCTTATGAGGATATTTGCCACATTTTTTAATATGGCGCGGAAGATAGCAATTGTTTAAATGCATTCGATATCAGGTGAAAGTGATATTTTTGAATTTACCTGCTTGTGGTGTCACGTGAATGTGACGTCATATGGCTTTTTAATAATTTAAATGTATTTTAAATTGCGTGTTACTAAATTTTCAGTGGTTTTCTTAATTCGGTTTTGACTTGATATGAATAGCTCTTAAAATTTGATAAATTTTTTGCGATTGTGCTGACAAGTTGTCGCATGCCATAAAAAAAAACTAGTTCAATTATATAATGTCAGTAACTGACTTATGTTGTAATATTTCTTTTTGCATCATGCGTTGCCGTATTGCGCTTCAGTTGAATGACAAGTGAATCTACGAGACATGGTTCTCGTTGTACAGCCTGTTTTTTTTTTTTTCACCAATGAGTATTTTGAAGGAATAGATCAAATAAAGTTGGTTCTCTATGTCGCACCAGAAAGTTTTCTCGACGGAGTCCATCCTTCAAATCTATAAATCAACCATTCGACCTTGCATGGAATACTGCTGCCATATATGGTCTGGAGCCTCCGCTGTTCGTCTTAGGGTCCTCGACAAAATGCAAAGTGGTTGGCCCTGATCTGGCATCTCCTTTACAGTCGCTCTCTCATAGACGTGCTGTCGCCTCCCTCTGTCTTTTCCACAAATACTTCCACGGTAAACGCCCCGACGAGCTATTTTCGTTAGTTCCCAAACTGCATGAATTTAAACGTGCCACTAGGTCGGCATCTCAGTCCCACCCTTTCACTGTCGAAAGCGGTTAAATGCAGCCGTCATGTCTCGAACTTCCCGTCTGTGAAACTTCCTTCCTCTTACTTGCATCCCTAACACCTATAATCTCTAACTATTCAAATACAATGTCAGTCGACATCTACAGATGCCTTGATCTATTCCCCGTCCTTCTCTTCATCCTTTCCTCTATCAAGCCTCTTTACTCTTGCTCCCACTCTCTGTAACCCCCTTGCGTGCTAGTGGCACTCCCGCCTTGCTTGGGGTGGAATGCTTAAAAAAAATTGTTTATTGCTTATATAAAGTTGAAACTTCTCTAAATTTGACCAAACGTCAGAAATTTTGGAAATCCCTATTTGGTTGGACCGAGGACTTTCAAAAGCTTATCGTGTTTAGAATACGAGATAGATCATTAAATTAGTAGACTACTGTCAGAAAAAAAGGTTTGTGGTAAAATAAATACCTTTCTTCTCCATGCACTTAATCCCCAACATTTCTCTATAGATCGAACATTATACAATGAAAAGTTTACAAACGGAATGCGGTTAGTAACTTAAAAAAAAAAAAAAATCAAATAAGCGGATCCATTTATGTAGAAGTAGAATGTATGTGTGAGAGAACGCGCATGCGCACAGCTTCCAAAATGCCGTATTGTATGTTCATAATTTATCACTTCTAAAATTTACGATATCCTGGAGAGATACGGAGAAACGCATGTTTGACACAGAGCTGGTAGCAAACATTTCTGAGAGGCGAGTGAAAAGATTTGATTTAAAAGGAAAACCAGTCCGGTTCGGTTATTAAGTCCGTATACAGAAGTATGAGGATTGAAATACGGTTAGCTGCGAAGGAATTTATAAGCTCGGCATTTGTTTGTGTAATCCATATTTAAAGATAACAATATTCAGTTGCACAGGGCTGGTACCCCCGCCCCCCGAGCCTGATACTCTCCCCCACCACCACCACCACGAACTCTACTACATCTCAAATTTCATGTCAGTTATGTGCCATGCGTGATACACGTTTAGGCGATCACGTATCTTTCGATAGTCATTACATTCGATACATGACTGACGAGGCAGATCCCCCCCCCACAGTAGACCAGTTGCTATCCAGGGCTTTTTACTTTTAGCAGGTCAGACCGGGGGAGAAGAGAATTCGTACGTTTCCCAAGTGAATGTAATGGATTCGACTGGAATTCGAACTCTGCTCTCCGCAATCTATTACTCTACCGCCCCCCTTTCATAAGGTAGTATTCATATAAAATACAAATTTTATTGTAACCTAATTATGTATAATCATGGATCATATGCAAGATTAGCGAATAAATGAACTAGAAAAAAAAAACTGAAAATAAATAAAATTTATTTTAGATACAAATTAGACGTCATAATTTCATTTTAAATAAATCAATATTTTGTGGTAATTTTTCAAATAATCTTGAGATTTCTCTTCTTAAATAAATGAATTTTTAACCCATTCAACATTATGGATAAAAAAATAGTGAATTTTAGATAATCTTTTTTGGAGACTTATCATGAGTAAAATAGATTCACGGATTTGTACGAAAAAAAAAAAAAATTAAAAAAACATTACTGTGTCAAAATCCATAAACGTTTCATCCTATTAATTGCTGTGCTTTTTTTAAGTTGTATATAAATATAGGTTGATAAAATAGCGAGGGTTACCACCTGCCGTGCCTGAAGGTATTTACTTAGGAGGTACGGGGGATATCGGCTCGGACTGAGGAATCGGAGAGCCGAGTTCGAAATCCAGTCAAATCTATTAAATTCACTTACGTGCTAATACCCTTGGGAAAGATATGAAACTCCTTCTCTTCCCACTATCTATGGGTAAATAGCAGGACAGACCAGGTTCTATAGCCTTGAATGGCAAATGGTCTATCGCAGAAAGAAATGGCAACCTACTGCAGGAAAAAAAGACTCATTATTGTATCGAAAGATACATGATCGTCTAAGCGTGTATCACGCACGACATATAACTGATTGAAATACAGTGAAACCCGGATATAAGAGATTTTCTCTGGTTCCAAATTAGAGCCTGTGTTAATGTATATAAATTAGACCAAACCCGGATATAAGATATTTTCTCTGGTCCCAAATTAGAGCCTGTGTTAATGTATATAAAATAGACCAAACTCGGATATAAGAGACTTCTTCTCCGGTCCCGACAACTCTCTTATATCCGGGTTACACTGTATATAATACAAATAAACGATTGATTTTTTTTTTAAACGAACAGTAAGTTTTATATTGATTAAAATGTGAACGATTCTCTGACATGAACTTGGTCCGAGTCGTTCATTGAGCTAAGGCAAATAAATTTTTGCCAAGCCAAAGATTTGGCACCCGTTTAGATGAATTCTTTGATTACGGTCATTTCATAGGTAGAATAATTGCATAGTCGGAAGACTACAGAAGACGCCTATGAATAAATGTACACATGAAGCATTTCTCGTGCGCAGTTTCCAAGAAAGAGGCTTTCAATTGATCAACTTATTCATAGATTCTCGTGTATAAATATCGCGTTCATTAAAGAGTTGCATGCAAAAGGCGATATGCATCTGTAAACATTCATGCACGCGTTTATTACTCTTGATAAGCATTTGTTTGTATAAGCAATGAATTGACATGTGTGAATGAATATAAATTTACTACAGTACGCGCTTTTTTTTGTTGTTTAGCCAAGTGTTGCATTTAAATAAACGCTTATTACGAGATGTATTCGTTCAAAAGTTTGCAGCCTTTTATTGACAGCATCTTACGTCACGCTGAATTTATATCCTTATTTGCTCATCAGTAATATTCCTTGATCTGACCATTTTAACTGAAGCGATCTTTTCATTAGGAAAAGGACGAATCCAGTTTTGATTCTTAGAAATTAGACGTTTTCTATGGATGAAGACAAGTGATAACGCTGGAATTAAAGGCCGAGAAAATGTTCAACATTTTAATAAACATATCCGCCTACCATATTTATTCGATAGGCAAGATTATATAGTAAAATCACTTTTTTTGTGACATGTCCCTTCAGCACAAATCCGGCAACAAGGCCTTTTATCGGGATATTGGAGAATTTCGGAAGCGTAGAACTACTTCTTAATTACTGATGTTTCCAGGTACACCTTGACCCGGGGTAGTAGCACCTGTTATGGCCACAGCTATGGGCAAATAATAAAACCGTAAACAAAGAAAAGAAAAGAAAACTATGAAAATACATACTTATTGTAAAAATATCGGCAATTCATATATAAAAATAATAGCAACAATAGCATTTTCATTAACCGAATATTGAACTCACACTGTTTTGGGTCCTGTCACTGGATCTAAACAACGCCTTTATCCACTGTGCCATGTGTCCTTGAGGACATTCAAACCACCTGAAGAAGGCTGGAGCGTACAATGACCGAAACGTTGTAAGAAATATGGCAACAAAGATGAGGACAATAGTCCGAATAATGTAAATAAGAACACATTTAACATGGATTTACACAATAAGTCAAGAAAAATGATCAGGTTTATGACGGGTTTGAATTTTAAAAACAAAGGCACACCATTTGTATGTATGGATGTAAATCGCTCTTTGGAAAGTTATAAAAAAAACAGTGAGAATTGTTTTTGACCATTCAGCTGTTCTTTACGTCTTAGTTGCTAAGACGCAAAAGAAAATTAAATAGTTTTGAAAGATTTTAGTGCATAAAAAATAGTCCTAAATTGCCAGCTGCCATTGTCATTGATTGATAAAAGACAACTGTAACAACATGTCTTAAGTTATCTAAGAATTAAAAAGAAAATTATTTTCCTTCAATATGTAGACTACACAATCTTATCTGCAAATTACATTTTTTTTTATCATTTCACCCCAAGCAAGGTAATAAGGCCACTGTCATTCTCACTGTCTTGTGCTTGTGGCTATATTATGTTGAAACACCGGTTCTTGCGCAAGCACAAAAATTAAGCAACGTCAAGCCTGGTCAGTACCTAGATGGGTGACCGCTTTGGAATACCTGGGGCTGTGAGCTTGGATGCGCAGGTGGATAGCCGATTTCCAATACCAGTCAGGCCCGAATTTATTCAATTACGTGCAAATACTCTGAGGAAAGTTATGAATCGACCTCTTCTCAGCTATGGGTTAAATAACTAAGACTTTTATCAGTAAATTTTCAGTATCTTTAAAAACATTCTTACAAACTAAAATTATTTTCTGGCTTTACATAACCCTCGACATAAACCGTAAAGTTTCTCTGTCCCTTTCTCTCTGAAAAAGATTCAACACGCGTTTATGTGTATGACCATGATTCTTCACATCTTCCTCGTCTTTGTAGATCTAATCAATGTTTGTCTCTGTATTACCCCTCCGAGTGCCTTTTCTACCATCGATTTACACAGGCTCCTTAGTTCAATGTTTCCTTCTGTACTGCTTCCTTTCAGCATGTCCTGTGAGTACCAAGTTCTCCAAGCCTTCTTTCTTCATGTATTCCAGAAATTTCAATTAACTATTCTTGATTCTACGTACAAGTGTAAGAAATAATAGCTTAGGATTGTTAATCGTAGAGCCGAGTTCCAATTCTCATTGGGTTCGTTATATTCATTTATACATAAATAACCATGAGAAAGTATAAATCAACCTCTTCTCCAGCTATCGGTTAAATGAGAAAATATACTATTAAGGAGAGAAGATAATAAAAGAACAAGAATTAAGACAGTCATTATTACAGACAAGAAACAAACCATGTTAATAACAGATCTTTCAACATAGACAATATCTTGAAGTGTGTATAAAATATTTATTACATTTACATAGTTTCATCAAAAAATATTTGGATTGTTGCTATAAAAAGAAAACTGGCAATGTATATGAAATCGGCATTTGATCTCCTTCAGGGTTAACCCCCTTCTGAAATGACATAATTTATTCAGTGTCATTTCATTGATGGAAGCATTCCTTGCTATTCTTTTTGGGGATAGAAAGCAGCTACCTCAATGTATTCTCTTGGATTTCCTCAATGTCTTGAAATCTTGTTCCTCCTTTCAAATGGGATTGGATTTTTGAAGAGAAAAAAAAAAGTTGCAAAATCTGGAAAAAAAAAAATTGTCGTTGTCAAACAGTACAAAGCAGCTTCCCTTTGCATACTTTTGCTCTGTTACCATAGCAACAGTCCCAATACTTATTGATCAGACCTGATACAACATATATATATTTTTTACAACTGTGTATGTATGTATTTTTTGAATACATGGATACGTATCTGCGCCTAATCTCAAATTGTTTATACAGGTATGTTTGTGAACTATAATATGTACACCTGTATGCATGAGTGTCAACCCAAAATGGAAAAGGGAAAATTTCCCTCTGCCACCATGCAAAACATAATCAAACACAAACAAGCATAGATTTAATTTTCAAAAAATAAACCAGTTTGTCTGATGATCGCAAAAGTGTGAAACCCAGGGTCACAAACTCATATCCATACAACTACAGGTTAGCTCTATCCCTGATATTGAGCACATTCCAATAAGTACCATACATATATAATATATATAGAAAACACACACACACACACACACACTGATAGAGGTCTGTTCTTTCTACACTATTACTTTGAACTAATTTGAAGTGCATCATGCAAAAAAATGTTGGGATGTAACTGACAATATGTCTTCTAAACTGACAACATTCCATTCTTGATAATGGACAGTCAAATACATTTGAGCAAAAACGTTTTAATCAATTTATCCAAAATATCAATTTGAATGTCAAACTTTTTAAAAATGCAATAAAAAATATTAAACAAACTGGCATGTCAGTTGAAATCACCAAAACTGGTTTGGTAGTTCTTTCTACCTATATATCATTTTTTATATATATATATATATATATATATATATATATATATATATATATATATATATGGTCCTGCTATGGTCACAACACTTAAGATGGTACCACCGAAAACCTGATGGTCTCTCTCTGATTCTTTATTATCATTTACAGTTTATGTAGCAGTGCGTCATCAGAGACTGGGAAGTGAGGACTGGGTAGCTTCTGCCCAAATATGACAACAGTAATCCATTTTAAGCTGGATTACAGCTCTTAAAAAATTAGAGGATAGCACAATGTGTCTGGTACTTTCTGGAGTGGTACAGGGAACGGATCATTTTTTCCTGCATCTTAAGTGATGGATTTTATGAGTTTTACTTGAGGTATGGGGGTCTGTTTAAGGCCCAATACACTCTTAAAGCATGGAACGTCCAGAAAGGGGACAACTATTAATCATCACTGTTAGTAGATCATGATTAAATCAATGATGATGGAATGTAACTAGTTTCGTTTTCAAGGCATTGAATGTAACTAGCCAATTTTTCCTTCGCTGTGATTTTTAATGCTAGATTGAGTTGTTAAAACCTGAGCAATATCATATTGATGTCACCTGTCATTTTCTAATATATATATATATATAATGGTGCTAAAACAGTGGTTGATGTAAAATAACAGCCAAACTTTATACTAATGATAGTGAGGAACAAATGAAAATTGTGAGATATATATATATATATATATATATATATATATATATATATACACACACATAGCTGAGGTGGCCAAACTGTGGCTCACGAGCCACATGCTGCTCTTCGACCTTTAATATATGGCTCATAGAAATGTTGCCTGATCTCCAAACTATAACCAGGGAAGGTTTTGAAAACCAGCACATGAGATTTGATTATAGTGGTGAAGGTTATGTGCAGAACCATCCACACATTTTGAAGGGCCGAATACATAGACCTGCTGAACTGCGTGCCACAAGGTCCCCAAATGACCCTCCACAGGTTTTGAATTCAGAATTTTGCTTATCCTAGACCATTTCTCATCCAAGGCTATAGAACCCAGTCTGTCCTGCTATTTACTCATAGCTGGAAAGAGAAGAGTATTCATACCTTTCCCAAGAGTATTACCACAAAATTGAATGTAATAGATTTGACTGGAATTCAAACTCAGCTCTCCAATTCCTCAATCCAAGCTGCTATCCATTACTCCACCATGTGTGTATATATATATATATATATATATATACATACACACACACTTTGTGATTATTAAAAGCTTGAAAACAATACATGGTAACAGTTAAATAACTGCATGCATAAATAAATATTATTGCATACATGCATCGCATAATATTTATATACAAAATGTGTATGTAACAAAAATGGATGAATAAATTTTGTTCATGTCTTGCAGCTCTCAAACATTTATCATATTTGGTTCTTTCTTCCATTAAGCAACATGGGCCACTCCTGATATATATACATATATATAATGCAGGTTCAAATCCTGTCAGTTGACACATACTTTTTGGCAAGATTCTCCTGTTCAGGCCACTAGATAAAAAAAATACTATTAAAAAACAGAGCTTCTACTCTAATATGAGTATCCATCAAAAATAACATATACGTCAGACATACTGCTATTCATCTATCAAGATGACTGGCCCTTCATCAATCATAGTTAACACACACTGCATGCTTTTAACATTAGAATATGATGACATACGAGAGAAACCCTAATTATAAACAAACAACCTTCCATGATATCAAATACAAACAGCCAGAATGGGCTTTGTTATAATCAAGGTGGAAGAACTTTTATTTCTTGGAACATCGCTCTATAAAAATCCATGTAAATCACTGCAAAAACATTCCAACTTCTGTGTTTAAAATACTTAACACAAACGCAATATATCCTTCTAACTATAGAAAATGATTACACATAATAGAAGCCATAATCATACATTCCCCATCCAAAAAAACTTCCCTTAAAAGCATCAATGTCTATAATGTACTAGACGTTTTTAAGAATTAAAAATATAAGTGATACACCATTTGTAATAGTACATCGGAAATCCTTGAAACCAGCTAATCAGTTGGACAAAAGCTATTAGGGAAAAAAAATCATTTAGATAATTTTTTCCATATGTGTCCAAAGAACAGGAAAATTATATAAATATGAAAAAAAAAATCTTTTTATTCATTTTCAATGAAACATTATATTATCACATTGACTTCTAAACACAAGATAACTCAAGACTATAATGGCAACTTTTTTTTCTTCATTGGCTTTTGCACAAACATACTTCTACCTGGTGTCTAAGGCAGGAATTAATTCATACTGGCAACTAAGAACAAACATTTTTGAAGAAAAAATTATAACACAAATACAAAGTATTTGAAAAAAGTGTTTAATTGCTTCCCCCCCCCCCGGTGCTTTGGCATAAATTTACGTGTTCTACTAGATTGACATCTAGGTCCCACTTTTTACCATTGAAATAGCTAAATTCAACTGCCACTGCTACTACAACAGTTTCTTTTCTCGCACTTCTCTCCTGTGGAACTCTCTTCTGTTTGCTTGTTTCCCTGATAGCTACAATCTTCAAAAATGTAAATGCAACGTCAGTTGCCATCATCTATCTACTTGAATCCTGTTCATCTTTTATCCTTTCCTTAATACCCATCTACCCAGCCTTTTCTTTCATTTCACTCTCTGTAACCCTCTGTGTACTAGGGACATTCCTGCCTTGTTTGCGGTGAAATGATTTAAAAAAAAAAAAAAAAAAAAAATTAACTATTACAAAGTTGACTTTACAAGTTATATTTTATAACTGAACTCAGACATTCAATGTGTTAAAAAGGAAATATTACACAAATGTGTAAAACGACACATAAACACTGTCACCACTTGGTGTAGACACCAGTGTCCACTTTTATAATAACATATGTTCTATCTCTGATATTGAGCACTTAAAAGATAAATTGTCCTCTAAATTATGCAAAAATAAAAATAATACTGACATATCATTTTAACAGATATATTTACCAAAATTGCACAAAAATATCTTGAAATCGTAAAATTAATCAATAAAATCACTATTGGCTTCAACCACAGCCTCAAGATGGCTTCAGAATCATTTGTAACTATTCTGGACGATCTCATAGTTTAAGTTGGTGAATACTTCCATAATCCTTGCCTTCAGTTCATCTTTGGTGTTACAAGGAGTTTTGTTGGTCTCTCCCTCAACTGTACACTACACATAACAATCAAGGGGTTTGCATTCTGGGGATATAGGTGGCCAGATGAAAGGAGTGATGTGGTTACAGAAATTGTCTGACAGCAATGACTGGGTTCTCCTGCTTATGTGGCATGTTGTAGAATCCTGTTGCCAGATGAAGGATCTTCCAGAAGCTGCCCTTTTCACCCAGAGCAGCACTACCTACTCAAAGTACTTGATGTAAGCCTCTGTGTTGAGACTGAGGCCGGACAACCAACAAAGTCTTATCAGAATAATCAGATTGAGTTTCCAAGCAGCCATATCTTTGTAATCACAATTTGACTCCTCCACCTTTTTTCCGAATCCTCTGCACTGTGCTCAGACTAATGCCCAAACACATGGAAATGTTCATGTTGGAACCTCTGTCATGAATGAAGCAGTATAGAATGGCGTTCCCAAATTTCAGGTGGTGTGAATTGTCATAGTGCTCATATTTTCACAGACGGGTGCCCAACTGACCCTACTATACTGTGCAATTGACAAAAACAAACATACATGCATGAAATTAAAATTATGAAATGACAACAATTTACCCGTCGCACCCTGGATAACAGGTGTCGGCAACACTATGCTGACTTAGGATTTTAAAATCATTCAGTGTGCCAACAGCATATGTAGTCTTATACAAGCCAAGGTCAATATACCTGTTCTACAATATATTTTATATATTAATACACAAAATATATATATATATATATATATATATATATATATATATATACTTCAGTATATATTAAAATTGAAACAGCAAAATATCTTCCTTGCATTGTCGTAGTTATTGGTTCAGACTTCATGATGTCATTTGTGTCTGCGTGCCATTGGAAATTGCTTGGGGTGGCATGCGTGCCGTAGGTTGCTGACCCATGCCATATAGCATACTTTACAACTATATTTTTATTGTATATAAAAAGAAAAAAATAAATTACTTCATATTTTCAATTCAATGAAATCGGTTTATTTTAAATTTTGGATAAAAATTAATTTCTGATGAAAAAAAAATCAACTTGCAATTTAAATTTTTAAAGAAAATGTGAAATCTCTGTCTGAGATGGGGTATTATGATTACTTGCATTATTTACATTATTCAGTCTGTTATCCCCATCTTCATTGCCATATTGACAACATTTTGGTCGTTTTATGCTCTGGCTTTCTTCAGGTGATTTGACACATGGCCCAAAGATAAAGACATTGGTTAAATCAAGTGACTAGACCCAAATAGTTGACTGTTCAATATCAGGCCACAGCAGTGGTGAACCAAAAAACTTGAAGAGTTGAGTTAAAGGAAAATAACTGAGACATCTAGAAGGGGCATGGCATGTGGAACTAGAACAATCTACACTGGTGAGCAAAATAAAGGGTTCAGTTTGAAATTCCAATCACCTGAAGAAGACCGGAGCATACAATGGCCAAAACATTATGAATATGGCAATGAAGATGAGGTTAAGTCAGAATCATGTAAATAACACAAGTCAAATGTGAAATTAAATAACATTTTCAATGATTTTGAAATATACATAATTCTAAATTGTATATGTATTTTTTAAATTCATATTTGAAACCTTTTGAGTATAATATGGAATTCACTTTCTGAATGTGAAATGTTGAATGTTTGACCTTTTTAAATCAAAATTGCCTTTTGTATGTATGTGTTGGTTGGGGAAGAAAAAACAATTAATTAAAAAAAAACATAAAATATTCAAAATATCTAATCCTCTTCGTTAAAGAAATTAATTGAAATTTTTTTGTTCTGCCTTCATAAATTGGTTTGGATTTTCAGTTTACCCAATTTCAAAAGAATTGCTGATTATCTCGAGTTTAAAGTGAAATATTCTTTTAAAGAAGTCACAGTAACCAGACCTATCTATTAAATGTCTATGATATGGTGCTACAGAAAGCCAGAGGAAAGTGGGCTACAATAATAGCAGGTTAAATTTTTATGTTTTTCTAGTTTGATTCGGTTCTATGGCAGACAGTAAACAACCTCCATGCTCTTTTGATCTTGGACACATTTCTCTTTGAAAACAGCTGCATTTCTTTTTTTTGTTTTTTTTTTTTTGTTTGGTTTTTGCTTTTGAGGCCAATAGTAACAGCATTACCCTTCCTTTAAAATAAGTTTAACCCTTTTCACTAAGAAAACATGAATTTTTAAAATTTTGAAAGGATATTCAATTACCATATTTTCTGGCTTACAAGACACTGTGGCATGGAAGATGCACCCTAATACTGGAAAGAAATTTCTAAGGAAAAAAAAAAAAAGTCATTCTCATACAACAACACATTCACCATGCGTTCCTTACATACTGGCACCATGTATTGTTTACATTAATCATTCGTCTGATTTTGTTTGTATGGCAATGATATACTTGTCAACAGCAGAAAGGTTCCCACCGATGCTAGTAAACAAAGCGTGCTTAAGCTTGTGGCTTGGCTCCAGGAAGGTTTGCTGTCAATACTTGTAACAGCTAAGTACTGAGGTTACATCATATAAAATGCTGAATTAGCTAACATAGTGTACTGACTCAACATACAAATCTATGTCTCTATCAGTCAAGCCAAATAGGTGACTATCCAAGCTTATTTGCCCTGGGCATTGCCTTACATTCTTCTTGGAAGACATACACACATTTTTCAGGTAAAAAGTGTCTTGTAAGCCAAAAAATAGGGTATTCTTTGAAAACTCTTTAGATATATTGTGAAGTTTTGCTTTTAAAATTGCCAAATTGATAAATTTTCATCTACCTCAACAATTTTTTTTTTTTTTTTAAACATGATTTTACAGGATTGAAACTGTGAACTTAGTGTCTCTCCTTTTGGGAGTTGGGGAATTTAGAAGCACTAAATCCAAATACATGAGAATTGGTTCTGTAAGAAATTTCTGGAAGCATTTTTTTTCTGTGGAAATATTTCTTCAATCTTTCATGATCAAAATTGTGAAATTTATATTTTACAAGAAATATTTAAACCCAAATATAAAGCTTTTCCAGTATTTTATGTTTATATAATTTGTTTTAGTCTGGTTTTGAATTAACATAAAATAATTAGACAGCTCTCTTTAAAAATTCTTGATCCCAAATAAAGGGAAGCTTGGCCAACTCAGAGAAACTTAAATTTGACAAGACAAATTATTTACTCAAAATTTTTCTTTATACGTATATATATTTTTTTTTACATATGCCAAAAAGTAATGCGTTTTTTTTTCCTATAGTTTTCCAAAGAAAAAAAGACTTAAAAAGAAATAAAAGGTTTCAAGAAAGCTAAACTGATCAACTTTGCTCAATATGAATGATTATTTCTTCATTTATTTTTATTTATTTTTTTATGATATTCACTAACTGCCCCATGTGGTTGGATGTAGCACAAGGCAGAGTTTATTGTGGAGTATCCGAGCCTGTAGGGTAGGGCCAAAATATCCCCATAAACCCCATAAAAACGGGGTTGGGTAGCTGTCTACCACCCCAGATGAGTCTCTGCATTTTGGCATAGCCTCGTCTGGGTTCCTCTCTACACAGTCAGTTTGACAAGGACACCTCCAAAGTAATTTTCTGTTTTTATAACCATCAACTACCTAGAATTCTTTTACTGCTCAAAATGTTTGTGATAGTAACTGATCAGGCCGCAATGCTTTGCCTTTTGTATCCTTTTCTAAAGTTAATCAATTTAACATTCGTCACAGTTTTAAATTAGCATTCATAATTAGAAAAATGTTTTCTCCATCAGATTGAATGATTGAAAGTTTAAAGATAAATTTACAAAATTTTTCTTTATTAAATGTCCTGTGGAGAAGATTCCCTTACATCATAAGCAACAGAAATTAGCCCTGTGTTCACAGAGATAAAAGCATACTTGACAGGAAAAGAAATACACAAAAATAACAGGAAAAGTATGTTAATTTCATATAATTTATTTTTAGGTTAAAATTGTTTCATAGTACATGTGATCCATAGTATTACAAGCCATATCATAAAGAGACATTGGACACATGTTGCCTGTATCAAGGTTTGTGGTGAAGAGATTGAATTTAACATTGTTTGGCAGGATGTCTATTTCCGGAGAGGTTTTATTATTCTTAATTATTTTATACAACATTTTTATTTTTTATTTTATTTTATTTATAATTTTCCTCATTATTATTATTTTATAATTTATTTATTGATAACAATAATGATAATTTCTCTACACATGCAATGAATATATAATCTTTATTTTATTAGTAACAATACTACTTTCTTTCTCAATTTGTGCCTTGTCTTATTGAGATGAGCATGGTTTCCCAGAGTTTCTTGTCTTTTATTGCTCATCAGTAGAAATAAATTGATGAACACTTTTTATATTTTGTGTTACTTGATTCTCTGTCCATTTGTTCAAACTCAAGTTGGACCCTTTCTACTTTTCATTGCCACTCTTATATGCACAGTGTGTTATGTTCACTAAGCCTTCCTTCCTTCCTCAACATCTTCCTAAATTATCAGCTATAAACAGTTTCTTTGTAGTTATTAATCTCTTTTAAAAAGTTCTCACTGACAATGTTATTTTCAGGTTATTCTTGTCATTTGCCATTAGATTTGGATTTTACGTGTTTTCTTCGTCTTTGCAGAAATTGTTGAGTATTCACATCCGTACTTATCAGTAACTGTTTCTCATGAAATAACCCTGGTACTCTAGTTTATCAGAATCATTCCCGCTGAAAGGGAAGTATCTAGAATGACTCGGCAAGTCCAATTCATAAATGAAAATCTTGCCCAAAGGTAAAGCATGTTTGGCCATCTTTTAGACCTAGTGTTGGCTTTGATCTGTCACTTGAGTGTCACACTTTTTTTACATTATTCAGACTATTGTTCTCATCTTTGTTGCTATATTTATCACAACGTTTCGGCCGTTGTACGCTCCGGCCTTCTTCAGGTGGTTGGAATGTCAAACTGAACCCTTTATTTCGCTCACTGGGGTAGACTGTTCTAGTTCCACATGCCATGTCTAATGGATGTCAGTTATCAATTATCTCCTGTTAATTCACCTCTCCAAGTTCTCCACCACCATAACTCTAAAACACTAACCATTGATATATAGTACCCAGTGTAAATTTTCCTATTTTTAATTACAATTTTCAGTACCTGATTTTCTTACCTAAATAATGTTTTTCAGTTCCTATTAATATTAACTCAAAGTACAAAGTTTGAAGTGCCTGCATGTGAAATATTTCAAATAAAGATTTATATTTAATATTTTTTTTGATATTTTCAAAATCAGGTATGATATACTCATGGTTAGTAGTGGTGTAACTTTAATTGATGGTTAGTGTTCTAGGGTTAACCAGGTATTGAACTCGCTCTTTGGTTCCTGTCACTGGATCTAAATAACGCCTTTATCCACTGTGCCATGTGTCCTTAAGGACAGATACTGAGGGTCATACTTGTCCTCATCTCCCTTGATGCATTCTCAAATAGCCAGTTGCTATGGTTACCCACAAGTTGCTACCAGTTAGCTGAATCCATCTAAATTTTACTTGTGCTTGCAGACACCATTAAAGTGCAGTACATCATGTTATGCATCTTTCATTTTATAAACATGACCTATGCATTGCAGTTATCACTGGCAGAGGAGATGATGTAAGCTTAATAAGAAAATCACATACCCACTCGAGTCCTATAGATTCTACTGGGCCATGTGGGGGGGAGGCCTATAGCTCTCAATAAAACTAGGCATTGCTGCTACGGTCCTTGTATTAAGTAGGTTTTTATTGAATGAATTTGCTAGCCTGCTGCCCAACTTGTATTAAAAACCATATATTTCTATATGCCAGCTTTGATATTTGAGACATAAATAGAACATCCACTGAAATATGGATATACAATATGTCCTGACCTGTCATTTAGGTATCTAGCCACCCCCCCACGAGGGTTGCATGTGACACAAGGTCGAATTTTATCATGGGTTTCCTGAGCCCATAGGCTCAGCCAAAAAATGCCCGTAGAACCCGTATAAACGAGATCGGGTAGGTCTTTCACCCCGAACGAGATTCTGCCCTTCGGCGGAACCTCGTCCGGGTTCCTTTCTGCTTAAAAGCAGAGAGTTCGACCGTCAAGTCGAAAAGATCGGCTTGATTCTACTGACCTGTCATTTCGTCTACAGTCACTTTCTCACAGTTGTTATGTCTCTTTCCTCTCTCTTTTCTACAAATATTTTTATGGCAATTGCTCTGACAAGGTACTTTCACTGGTACTCCAACTGCATGAATTTAAGTGTGCTACTAGGTTGGCATCTCGGTCCCGCCATTTCACTGTTGAAATGGTTAAATGCAACTGCCTCTTGTACTCCAACAGATTCTTCTTCTCACACTTCTCGGCAGTGGAACTCCCTTCCTCATATTTGCTTCACTGATAGTTATAATCTTCAAATGTAATGTCAACTGAGATCTTTCTTTAATCTTGCTTTCATTCTATGTAACCCATTTTTATGTTAGTGGCATTTCCGCCTTGCTTGGGGTGAAATGCTTAAAAAAAATAATAAATAAAAGAAATCCATCACTTCGTTAGAAATTGCTTTGTTTATTTTGCATATGAGACTGAGCAGAAATGAACTTTCAAGAATCTGATGAGAAGGATTTTGCTTAAAGGCACTGTTCAGCCTTTCTTGATTGGAGGTTTCAGATTAAACGACTAAGGGGGGGGGGCACTGATTTGTATGTTGCTGGAAAGCACATATATTTTATTTAAGATTTCTCTATCTCATATATATATATATATATATATATTTCATGCTAGACGTAATCGTCAGACCCCATGGCATGACGATTGCATCTAGCATGAAACAGCCTGTCACCTCTAAGTGTTGACTTCAATGTTCACTTTTATTTTTATATTTACATACACTCTATCTCTGATATTGAGCACTTTATACCATAAATATAGCACACCTTAAAACTATATTTCTTCATGTATAACTCTCCTTGGTTAAGTGGAATTGACAAAGTTCTTAAACAATCGAAAAAGAAAGAGGGCAAAATAAAACTAACCAAGTATACACACACACACATTTCATTAAGTATGACAGACAAGGAAGATTTAATCAATTTTTTATTTAGTTTTTCTAGCATCTTTGCATTTTTACCGTTTTGTAGGAGTTAGGTAAGTAGAGAAATTTTTTGTAATTTTTCTTGTCCCAAGTGCCATCAGCCACTTCCTTAGCCATTTTCAGTTCTAAATTCAATTTTGCACTTGGGACAAAGAAAATCAAAATTAAAATTTCTGTATTCACTTAAATGGAAAACATAAGGATGAGGAAAAAACACTAATTAAAAAAAAAAAAAATGATTAAATCTTCCTTGTCTGCCATATTTAATGAAAGATGTTTAAAAGAAAGATTGCTGCCCAAATATATATATATATATATATATATATATACACACACACACACAAACACAGAGGATAAATTGTCAAAATTAACGATAAAGAAAACAAATGAAAACTACAGATAAAGTTCATTTTCTTCAGAGACTGTCATTCCCTCCTGTAGTTTACTGCTACTAACAACAGAAATTTCTTTTTCCTGATGATGGACATGCTGGTCGAAACTAGTCGAAATAATAAAACAAATATTAATACATAAACCAGAGTGTCCGAAAATTTTAATATATCTTATTGTTCAAAATATATATATATATATGTGTGTGTGTGTGTGTATATATATATATATATATATATATATATATATGACTTATTATTTGAGAACTTTGTCAATTCTGCCTCTTGTTAAGGATTTTGCTATTTCCACTTAACCACAGACAGTTATTCTGCAACGTCAGTATGGTCATAGATGAAGAGTAATAAAGTCATTGCAAATTCTTTGTTCTTTGGCTGCAGTCTTGCTATATCTGGAACTATATATACAGTTTTGAATTCAGCTGTCTTTGTCAAGTTTCCAATTATACCTACAGAACCTAGTCTGCCCTGCTATTAAACCCATAGCTGGGGGAGAAGAAAAGGATTCATACATCTTATTGTTGTGAACTGATAACCATTGTATGACCCATATTTTTTATATTTGAAAATATAATATTTTTTAAATTCTAATAAATTTTCAAAATATATCCACTGGTTCCAGGTGCTGGCTGAAGTAATCTAGTGACATAACCAAAAGGGTTGCGAGTTCAATACGTTGCGATTTGGAGAGTTGAATAACTAAAGAAAACTAACTAGAACTGAGATATCCAGAAAAGTCATGGTGCGTGGAACTAAAACAATCTACACTGGTAGACAAAATAAAAAAAATCAGTTCGAAATTACAACATATATCACCTGAAGAAGGCCGGAGCATGCAACGTCCGAAACATTGTGCATATAACAAAGATGAGGACGACAGTCAAAAAAAATGTAAATAGCATAAATAATTACAATGCCTCATCTCAGAAATATAGACATATAGATTTTAATATATTTACAAAATATTAATTTCAATTTTTTTTTTTTCTTAGTTGATTAACTGCTTTGTCAGGAATTTCTCTAGACTCTCAAAGAATTCTTGACAGCTAGCATACGGATCTCCTGTTGGCAGAGGTAAACTCCGTTCATCAAGGAAACAGCTGTTTTATAGAGAGAATAATTTCTCAGATTCAACTGTGCTGAAATCAGTGATATTGCCATAGCTAATCACATTGCAGAGTTGTTGCTAGCCTCAGGGTAAGATTCCTGCTGACATGCGCTTAAAAGGAAGAACTGATCTCAAGGCAAAAATTTAACATGCAAGCCGTAATGAAGATCAAAGGAGTTTGCAGAAAAATCAGGACAAAAAAAAAATGAATAAAATTACTAACATTTAACAGATGTGTTTTTTGAGAGTAAATTAGAAATCGATAATTCTTTTTTTAAAATTTATTTACTTTGTTTATTTTTAATGTGGTTTTGTATTTTTAACAAAATCTGAATTAGAAAACTCATGTAAAGTAACTTTTTTTTGTATTTTTCTTTCTCTCTTTCTTTTTTTCATTAATTGCATTTATTTAAAGTTATAAGTTTTGGTCTGCTTATTTTTATTTTTCATGACACTTGTGGGATTACATTTCTACGCTGTTTAATTAAATATCTATCATTTATTTTAAAACTTAAATATTGTTAATTTCCTTTAATTGTTTTGTCCTAATTTTTTCAAATAACTTTTTTTTTCTTTTTTTTTATTAAAAATAATTTTACTTTATTTACATTTTTGTTCTAAATATTTGTAAAATCCTGTTAATTCTATTGGCGAAAACTTTGTGAATATGGTTTTCTTTATATTCCAGAATATCTTATGTAATTCATAACAGTAAAATGGTAATTATTTACCAAAATTTACATTCAGACTATTGTCCCCATCTTTCTTTTTGTTATCACAATGTTTTGGCTGTTGTAGACTCTGGCCTTTTTCAGATGTATATCAATCTGGGTAACCGATATGGAATTCTGAACTGAACCTTTAATCTACAGGAGTAGAAAATTCTTGTTCCACTGCTGATGTCTAGGGAGATATATATATATATATATATATATATATATATATATATATATATATATATATATATAGTGTGTGTTTTCATTGAATAATATAGACAAGTTTTGTCTATTTATTTTAAGTTCCTTTCATATTGTCTGATAAAAAAAATCACGTTATTGATGAAAGACGAAAAAAAAAACACCATATTGATACATGTTTAAATCCAATCTAAACTTTCAGCTTACACAAAAGCTTAGATTGGATTTAAACATGTATCAATATGGTGTTTTCCTTTTGTCTTTCAATGCTAATGTGATTAAACTTTTATCAGACAATATGAAAGAAACTTACTTAAGATAAATCGACAAAACTTGTCTATATTATTTAATGAAACGTACATAATGAAAAATTGCTGCCTAAATATACACTATATATATATATATATATATATATATATATATATATATATATATATATATATATATATATAGTGATTTTCTAGACATAACTTAGATGTGGCACAAGGCCAAAAGTAGGGACAGCCAGTGAGAATTGAACTCACTACGCAGTCTTAATTGTTCTAGCGAGACAAGCTTGCTAACCATTACATTGCCTCAAGGTGCCCAAGGAAGAGGAGGCTGTATATGGGTACATGGAGACTTGGACTTTGTATATATTGTAAAAGTTCATATATGGTTAGCAAGCTTGTCTTGCTAGAATAATTATGACTGAATAGTGAGTTTGATCCTTACTGGGTGTCCCCTACTTTCGGCTTTGTGCCACATCTAAGTTAGACTTGGAAAACTGTCTTTATACAGCCTGTTCCTTGCTAGGAAAAGTCAGTTGCTTTTATAGCAGTTTGTTGGACCCTTTACCGTTTTCTATTCAGGGAGCATGGAAATGGAGCAGCATTTTTTTTTTTTTTTTGCAATCCCTTCTACTCAGTGACACTTGAACCACTACTGGTATCACAAAAGCTAACTTACATGAGTTTGCTGACCTTATTCAGTGGTAAAGTACTTTTGTGTGTCTCTTCATTTTTATTTATACAGAAAACGCAGCATGAAAGTGTTTTGGCTTTGAGGTATGTTACTATTTTCTTCTGCACAATATCTTGGTAGTCTTCAGTATCTCTCTATATTTCTGAGATGAGGTATTATGTACACTATTTACAATATTTATTACAATGTTTCGACCGTATGTTCCAGCCTTCTTCAGGTGGTTGGACTGTTGAACTGAACCCTTTATTTCTGTTTGGCTCACTGGGGTACACCGTTCTAGTTTCACATGCCATGTTTAATGCCTGTCAGTTATCTCCTGTTGATTCCCCTCTCCAAGTTCTCCACTGGCTCACGCTCTTTGGGTCTTGTCCAACGCCTTTATCCACTGTGCTATATGTTCTTGAGGACAGCTGTGTATGAATTTCTGGGTATTATAAACCTAATGTCTTCAGCATCATTTTTTTACCAGTGCTCATATTGCAATTTTTGTTTTTATCACACATGTTTTTGCCAGAGCTCATATTGCAATTTTTCTTATCGCTTTTCTCTGGCACTCCTTATTGCTGGTTCCTATATTGTATTCATTTCTATGCTTGGTCGGCTCAGGAGTCTTAAAAGGATTTAAGACCCTAACAGCCATTCTTAAGAAAACCATTCTTGCAGCTCTGTTAGAATGGTTTCAAATTATAAGAGCAGATTTAAACCTACTCGCTTTGTTCATTCATTTTTTAACAAAGTTGCAGTATAAAAGATGGGTTGGCTTTAGTGTATTTTGCCTTCTAGAAGGATTTCATTGAACTGAAGTAATGTTTTTTGTCAATGAAATTGTGTAGTAAGGAGAGATTTAAAAAAAAAAAAAATGAAGACTCATTTGTAACTATGAACAAACAGAAAATGCTACACAATTGAAATCAGCTAGACATGTTATTTTTTCAAGTCAAGTTTGGACCTGTAGTCTAGCTGATTTCAATTTCTTATTGTTTTATTTTTTACACTATTTACATTATTCAGACTAATGTTCTCATTATTGTCGCCATGTTTATCACAACGTTTCAACTGTTGTAAGCTGCGGCCTTCTTCTTCGGGTGGTTAGAATGTCGAACTGAACCCTTTATTTCACACACTGAGGTAGACTGTTCTAGTTCCAGGTGCCATGTCTAATGAATGTCAGTTATCTTGTGTTAATTCCACTCTGAAAGTTCTCCACTGCCTTAACCAGGTATTGAACTCATACTCTTTGGGTCCTGTCACTGGATCTAACTAACGCCTTTATCCTCTGACATCCAAGTCCAAGCCTTAAAGAAACACAAAAAAATTGTACTTGCATGTACAGCTCACAACTTATGAAGGGATTTATTAGTTTTTGTTTAAAAAAAATAAAATAAAAATAATAATGTTAAGTGGAAAATGGCATGATGCCATTTCTGACCTTAGGTCTGTGGTTGGGACCCGGAATGAAATATGCATGAATACAGCATACAAACAACAGAAATAAAAGTAAATAAAATGATAATAAAATCTACAATAAAAAAAACTTTCTTATTTCTTGCTTCCCAGCTTGTTAAAAACCCTCTTTGTAGTTTTTTTTTTTTTTTTTATTCTTGTAGAATAACAATAATAAACAGCACTTACCGGCGTAAAGGTCCCAGCTAGCATCCAGCTGGCAGACAAAAATAAAGCAGGTTGTAACTTAATACAAACCCTGAGGATTTATTGTAAACGAGAGCATAATTGTGGCACAAAGGCCAAAAAGGGGGGGGAAAAGGCTGGTCAACACTTACTATCTTATACCTAGCTAATCTGACTCACGACCCATTCATACATTACAATTTACTCATTCACCACAAGAACTCATCCATCACCGTTCAATCCTCCAACCACCATAATACCACATCCACTCCAAGGGAACCTACCAAAACGCGCCCCAATCCATAAAAAATTTGATGATACATAAATGATATACATAAAATTCTAATAATGATAGAATGCAAGGGGAGGAGGTGAACCCAATAATAAATAAAAATAAACACAAAATACAAACTAAACATAACACATGTTAGTAGGGACCGTCCAACCCTCAAAAACAGAGAGGGTTGCTGTATTCTGCCCAGGGGACAGAATCAAGAGACGCTCTCGCTAAGGGAGTGGGAAAGAGGAAAATATTATGCCGGAATGGGAAAATGTAAAAGCTGACCCAGTCGAGATAAAAAAGGGGTCCAAAACAAACTGGGGAGGTTGGGAATCTCGACTTGGACCATAACCAAAGAGCAGCCGGGATACAGGCCAGGAACAACATTTACTCACATTAACTAGGTACACTGAAGCTTGTCTAACCTAACCAAGGGAGGGTTCCACAGGAAGCCACCCCGATGTGCTATAGGTTGACCTAGAAAAGAAAATCAAAATAGCCCCGGTCACACGAACCAGGCTTTGCTACTTTTACCCACCTTTCGCTGAAGACTGTCGAATGCAATCGTTTTCTATCAGATCTAATCTTCATCTTGAGCTGATGCTCAAAGAATTGGATTAGATGCTGATAAGAAAGACGGTTGCCCCGCAAGACTTCCTCCATTCGCGTCGTCCAAATCACCATTCGAGCCGTGGCCATCAGCATCAGAAACACCATTCGTTTCTCCCCGGAATACTGGGGCGACACATTGTCACACGCATATGCGCGATCAATGGACACAAGCTGTTCGGGAGCGAAACGAGCCGTCAGCTCGCCGACATGGTCCCATAAGGGGCGGACCCGGGGCAATGGTAGAAGGCGTGCGCAGCCGTTTCTTCTAAACCAAGACCACACCGTTCACAGTCTGGCAAATCCGCCAAACCCCATATGAAAGCCTTGTCATTGAGAGGCAGCCGATTCCGAGCCAATCGCCAGGTAAGCGAAAACTCAGGGTTACTGAGGTAATCCGCCGCTGGCGCCTTTGACCAATAGGAGCGATCCTCCTCCGACAAGTCGAGCGTATCACGTAGCTTATCCTTCGCGCGACCCTCCACTAAACCACGATAGAAGACCTTCCTAGGCCGAGAAAGGTCACTGGACCGGGGATGGCCTTCAAGGCCAACCGACACTCGCGGATGAAATCCGACTCATCCCGGGTTTACAACGGCGCTCAACCCGCGAGATGGGGGACTGATGGTAAGGCTGGGAAGGCGTCCCTAACAATCCCCTCCAGAATCGGATCTCCTCTAGTCAATGCGCGGCGTAGGAAAGCCAACCTAGAGGCACGGATGTGACTCAACAGGTGTGGCATTCCCAGCCCCCATGACACGGACGTTTAGTGCAGACTCGTCTGTCGACCCTGTTCACGCGTCCCCCTCCATAAAATGGAGGATAGCGATCGCTCGAGCAAATGGTCTTTACAGAGAGGAAGTACGGACAATCGATAAAGAATCAGGGGAAAATGTATGTAACACACACCTCCGCCCTGCCCTTCACGGACAACCTCCGTCGATTCCAAATCTTACCGGCAAAATCGACCTTTGCTCGTACTTCAGACCAATTCTTCTCCAGCTGGAGGTCAGGCCCAAACCACACTCCAAGAATGCGGACAGGACCGTCCGTCCAACCGAAGCCCCGGAAGATCGACCCCTTCCAGGCACCTAACCGCAAGCCGGACGACTTGTCGCGGTTTATCTTGGCCCCTGTCACCTTCTCGTACCGATCAAGCGCCTTCTGTACCGCCTCAATGTCGCTGCGGGACGACACGAAAGCAGATACGTCATCGGCGTACGCGGAAACCCTGGCTCGAGACCCTCCAGGGACGGCGATTCCACGTAGGGCCGGACTGCCGGTCTCGTCCTTCAGCCGGCGAAGGAGAGGCTCCAACGCCAAAGCATAAAGGAGAGGCGACAGCGGACAACCCTGACGAACCGACCTAGACAGCACGAACGCGTCCGACAACCTTCCGTTCACCTGTACCACAGCACTGGGGGAGCGATACAGGAGGCTAATCCAGCGGCAGAAGTTGGGTGCGAATCCAGCGGCCTGCAGGACAGTAGCAAGGTAGCGATGGTCAACCCCTATCAAATGCCTTGACTGATCCAAATTGATCAGCGCGGCTTCTTCGTCGTCTTTTACGCCCTCTATGATCGTGCGGATCAGATGCAGGTTGCTCTGAATTGTTCGGCCCTCACAGAACAAGTCTGCTCAGGTCCCAACAGAGACTCGGCAACTGACTGCAAACGCTCCTGCAGGATCTTGGCCATAATCTTTAACTCTGTGTTTAGCAGAGTTATGGGCCTGTAATCATCTAGCTTCCCCACCACCTTTGCCCTTTTTCAACAGAGTGATCACACCCCTGGTGATCCGATTGGGGATGGACCCCGACCGAAACCAGTTGTTGAACACTGCTGTCAAAATCGGAACAAAGATGTGCGACAGCCTCAAACAATTCATAGGGCAAACCATCCAGACCGGGCGACTTGCCTCTGCCGACCTTCTTCAATACCGCGTAGACTTCGCACTCTGTGATCTCTCCCTCGCAGCTAGCCGCTTCAGTCGGCGAAAGCCGAGGAAAGTCAACCAAATAGCTACGAAACTCCTCGTCACGGAGACCAGGCTCCTTAGTAAACCAGCTCTCGAAATGTCGCCGAAACGCCTCGCACATCGTCAGTGGCCCGAAGAGTATGCCCCTCCGGGGACTCGACTTCACGAATGTAACGCTCGCCACCTCGACGAACCTCTTCCCTGCGCAGATCTGCGCCCAAGTTCACAGCTTCGGAAGACATCTTGCTTAACTTATGTCTAATTACCTGGCCCATGTACCGCTCGCTATTCAAACGATCCAGGGCCGCCCTAGCTAAGGCTATCTCTAGGGGATCCCCCCAGCCACCGCCCGGGTGTAACTAGCTTTAAGTGTCTTCACCTTTTCAGCTCTATCTAGAGCGAGCCGTTTCTGAAATCAGTGGTGAAAGACCTAATACTAGACTTAAGACGCTCCCACCACTTATTCCCGATAACCGCCCCCACTAGCTCCCGCTGCACTAATCTGATTAGCTGCTCCCGGAAGTCCTGCCTGTCCAGTAAAGACAGATTGAACTTCCAGTAGCCAGCCATTCTAGGCCTATGGTCTATCACCCGGGCACAAACGAGTTTGTGGTCCGTGTAGCCTACCCAGTGGAACGTAAAGGCTCTTCTAACTAACATCCTGTCAAGGTTTCCACCTTGTCAGAAGGCCAATTAAGAGCCCACGTCCACATTTTTCCCCCCGGATGATCGACCCGGTATTCATCGACGAGACCATAATCGTCGATCAGATCAACCAGGAAATCGCCCTTCTCCCACTAGCTCCCCACCCCCTGTCTAACTTGGAGTCCAGGATGGCATTCCAGTCCCCCATTAAAACAAGGCGCGTTGAATCAACCAGGAACGGCCCCAACTGCCGAAAAAACGAGACCCGCTCCTCCTGGTCATTGGGCGCATAAACCGCAACGACTCGAAACGAACCACTTTTCACGGCAATATCGACCACGATCAACCGGCCTCGGCATCGGTATGCACAAGGTCCACCTTCGCATCAAGAGTCCGTCTGACAAGCAAAGAAACCCTCTGGCAAACTGGTCCCCATATGCTGAATAGACGACAAAGTCGTTCTCCAGCACACACGCATCGGCACTGCAAACAAAGTGTGTCTCTTCGATCGCGGCAACATTCATGGGACAGAAGGTCCCGGAGCAGGCGGGCAGCCTTACCTCGATCCCTTAAGCCCTTCACATTTAACGTCGCTAACTTGGTTTCCATTTTCTAGGCCTGCAAAGAAAAAAAATTTCACATTTCTGCGGGTTAAGGACCCCGACGGATTGTCCCAATAATCCGTCCATCCGAGACAATCCCGCCGAGACATCCATGGGGTAACCCCTGTAAAGAGAGGGGTGGAGACATACTGGGACCCTCCCTGCACAGTAGGTGAATAATTTTTTCAAGTTTGGTGTGCCTGTCTGCTCCGGATCTCAGGAAGGCATCCTTGGCCTCTTGGGGGCCCCAAACCTTCAGGTGCTTCCCTGTATCTCGTATACATGTAATCACCCCCCAGCTCGGGGGAAAGTTTCTTGGATCTTCCGTAGACTTCCCGTCCACAGACGTAACTTTGAAGAGAGGCCCCAAGAGTGTCTTTCTCTGTGTCGAAAGATCCCTCTCCGCCTCCCTGTCCACTCTAAAATCAAAGTTTTTTCAAAGGGTGTGGCGGGGTTGAAGTTGACGGTGGGGAGTAGTAGAAGGTGGTTGGGTAGATGACTTCAAGTTGGGTAGTGGGTTGGGTAAACCTTTGTTACTTCCGCTTCTTCTGATGTAGTAGGACGAGATGGTGATCTTGATGCTGTTGTTTCTCTCTCCCTAATTCTCCCATACACTTTTCTTTTTGGTCAGGATCTCCTCGTCCTCTTCATCCCTCCCTCTTTTTGACGAAAGAGCGTGGTGGGGGCATTTCCAATCTCCCCTCTCGATTTGTTTGTTTCGCTACTTTTGCCTTTGCTGTTCCATTTTTTGGGTTTGTTGTTGCTTTTCAGCGGCAGCTTCTTGGGGCTGCCCTTCTCTTTGTTGTGGCTTCTTGGGGCTGCCCTTCTTTTGTGGCTTCTTGGGGCTGCCCTTCTCTTGTTGTGGCTGCTGCTGTTTGGGCGGCTGCTTAATTTACCTTCACCCATTCCCCATCCGAGGCCTTTCCTGATGATGTTACTGTTTCTGATGCTGTTGCTACTGCAGTTGTTGGTTTTGTAGCTGGAGGGGGTGGAGGCTGTACCCTTTTACCTGGGCACACCTTGGCCATGTGTCCCAGAACACCATGACCAACAAAATGGCTTACGTCCCTCCACCACCACCAGCATCCTCTTTTCACGGCATATGAGAGTATTGGGAATGTCCCTAAAAGCCTCCCTGTCCAGAATGACTTGCAGGGCCATGTCACCCGTGGCTATGCCAGATTTATAGTCACAGGCGACAAAAAAGAATCCTCCCATCCTGTCTGCTCCAATGTCTATAGGCACCCCATGCACCGTGATCTTTGTTCGGCGGGTGCCCATATATTCCGTCTGCATACGAATTGAAGTTGTTTGCAGTATGCTTGCTGACAGTTGTTGGCTTCCTGCTCTGTAGCTAGGAGGATGTCCCACATGGCATTTGATCTTCTGGCCAATAATTTGGGAGCAATTTTCAGGCTTCTGAGTGCCTCCTCCATACTTTCCCTACTGAAGCCAGCCAATTTCCGGCTCTTCACATCTGCTGTCAGAAGGAGATGGTTTTTGTTTTACTCCATCGAATGCTTCTTGGATCGTCAGGAATTCAACGAATTCACCATATTTCTCTTTTTTTCCTGATAGTAAGCGGCGTTCTTCCTTTTCGGACTTCTCCCGTCCAGGCCGATGTTTTTAGTGGCGACGGTGTGTCCAGTTTGCACCGTAGGAGACGGTGTAGCTTGAAGAATGTCCGCCATGGGGATTTCTCCCACGGCAGTTGCACGAAAAAAAAAAAAGGTTCGCCTTTACGTTCTTCTTTTTTTCTTTTGTTAAGAACAATAATTAACAGACAAACTAAAACCAAGTTTAAAATAGAAACTGTGTGTAAAAACAACACGTGAAAAAAAAACAAAATCAAATCAACAGTTCAAAACGAAAAATAATTTAAACGAAAACGAAGGGTCAAAATAAAGAAATCAAAAGCAATGCACAAACTCAAAAACGTACAACAAAAAGGTGTGAAAATAAAAATTTTCAAACAAAAACAAAATCTAACCGTTCACTTTTTTTCCCAATCACGATGCACACGTCAATCGAAAATACAACAATATACTAGGGGATGAACTTAATACAAACCCTGCAAATTAACTGATGAATCAAGCTGGTATTTATATAGAAAATACCTCACTCAGGTACCAGCAGCCAATCACATAACAATGGACTATCCCACTTTAGCACAATGAGATGCTCCATGGCAACATAAATAGCTCTCTTTCTAAAGGTTGGATTATTATTCACTTAGCTTGCTCCACAACTAAGTGTTTATCTTGAATGCGTGATTTTTCTACAATTCTTAAGAACTTTGGGGGATCCTTCTGATCTGAAATTATTGTCTTGCTTGTTGTGTTAATGATTTTCTGAGCTCCTGAGTGAAAATTCGCAAATAATTGGTATGTAATATTTCACGGTAGATATAAAAATGGTCACAAGTGTTTACCCACCATTCAACTGGTAGCTGAGCATTGTCATTTTTTTTCAACCATTGTCATTTTTCACTATCACCAGTAAAGCAGTGGTAAGGGCTGAAAGGGTTACATTTCAATGCTTTCAAAATGAAATAATAATTCGGTTCGACTAGAAAAAGGTTCTGATAGTTTCATTGACGGGATCCCTGGTAGCCCAAGTCTTAAATAAATACAAAAAAATCGTACTCACATTTACAGCTCACACCTTACCAAAGGGTTTATCTATGTAAAATGTGTGTGACCTTAGTTTGTTTTGTTTAAAAAAAATAAAAATAAAAATGCTCAGTGGAAAATGATATGATGCCATTTCTGACCTTATGTCTCTGGTTGGGACCCGGAAAGTAATACGCACACATACAGGCAAACACACAACAGAAATAAAAGAAAATGATAATAATAATAATTTCCAAGCAAACCTTTGCCATTTCTGTTTCCAGCTTGTTGAAAACCCTCTTTGTAGTTTTTATTTTTTATTTTTAAGAACTCTGAGAATCCTTCTGATCTGAAACTATTGCCGTGCTTGATGTGTTAATGATTTCTTCTTTTATTGTCCTTTATCAAGTGTTCGCATTCTCTTTCACTCCCAGTAACCCTTTGTGCGTTAGTAGTATCATTGCCTTGCTGGGGAGTGAAGTGCTTTAAAAAAAAAAAAAAGTGTCACAATTTGATTAAATCTTTATTCAGTATTTGTTAAACCTAACACCAATCAAATCAAATTAATGTTTAAATTCTTGGGAAAAAATGCTTACATGAAAAGGCACAGACAAATTGTGTAAAGGTGTCTTCCAGAAACTAAGCAAATATGACAGGAAATATTGTAAGGAAACAGATTTCCTGGACTGCCATGTATTTTATCTGTTATATTACTAATGAATTTTGAACAATTCCCTTATCTTGGTAAAAAAAAAAAAGAGAATGTTTAAGTTCTTGTAAGGAAATACCAGATGTAAATTTTGCTGTTTAAAAAGAAAAAGACAAAATACTTTCAGATGTTCATTTATGACCATCATTCTGTGGACCAAAGTACATATACTCACCATCACAAAGTTAATATAAGGCAACTATATATTTCAGGTGGGTCATTGAAGTAAGCAGGTAACACAAATGATTTCTGATAATGTTTGGGGAGCAAATAAAGTTCTGTAATTTTAGCTCGACCACAAATTGCTTTTTCAGATAAATCACAAGATGTATTCTTTGTCTTCCTCATGTTTTATTTTTTTTTCCTCTTACCAAAAAGCATCATTACTGGAACTAAATTTAAAACCTAATGTATTTTCCAGAAAGCGTCTTGGAAAAGTCATACCATTATTTTCATCGTCATGGGATGGAAGTCTGTGTTTGCCAGCCCGTTGAATTTCTAACATGCTTCTAAAATATATTTGCACGTATCTTTCCAAAAGGAACCTGGGGGAAAGAGAAAGGAGAAACGTTATAAATGTTGTGTTCAGAGAAGAATGGTGGACGAAAGTAGAGACACACACCAAGCTGCTTCAGCTTGGGTTTGTAGGTTTTCACCCAGGGGCTCTGCGCTTGCGCTAAGCCAGGGAACAACTTGCAGATGTACGTCCGGTTATAATTAACATTCTTCACTATATAGACATTTTTCTCCTTCACATTCTGTCTTGATGCTTTTCTTTCCAACGTTTTCCTATTTTCTTTATCAGTAAGATCTCTCTCTCTCTCTCTCTCTCACACACACGCCCCCTCTTCATTTTCTATTATTTAATTTATTCTTTTTCTTCTCTTTGACCTCAGATATAATTGTTCTTTTTTGCTCTAAGATTTCTCTCTTATTCAATGACTGTTTCTGTCCCACCTTTCCTTCTCTCTCATTCCCCTCTCTCTCTCTCTCTCTCATTCCCCTCTCTCTCTCTCATTCCCTCTCTCTCTCTCTCTCTCTTCCCCTCTCTCTCTCTCTCATTCCCCTCTCTCTCTCTCTCATTCCCCTCTCTCTCTCTCTCATTCCCCTCTCTCTCTCTCTCATTCCCCTCTCTCTCTCATTCCCCCTCTCTCTCTCTCATTCCCCCTCTCTCTCTCATTCCCCTTCAGACATAACTGTTCTTTTTATTTCACTTATTTTCTGATATTTTCCCTCTTCAATTATTGCTCTCTCTCTCTCTCCCTGCATGTATCTAGAATCATCTGCCTCTGCCACCTACTGCTTCTTTTTAACCATCTGCCTTCACTTTTCCCTTCATCATTCCAGTGCTATCCTAACACTGGTCCTTTTCCCTACATTCTCTGTCTTCTCTATCCTTTCATCATTCTCTGTGGAGAAACATCTGACTTCTCAAAATCTTACATCTTTTTGCCAAAGAACTTAAGTGAATGTAAGGAATGATGTGTGTGTGTGTGTATATATATATATATATATATATACTCACACACACATCCGGTTTTAAAGTCCTAATAAAATTTTGTAATCCCCCCCCCACCACACGGTATTTAAATTAAAAAAACCAAAGGAAGGAAGAAGGATAAGTAGAAAAAATACCAAAAAAAAAACCTCATCATAAAGTGGTGGCTTGAGAAGATAACAAAATAATAGGTGGTCTGGTTATCACTCTTCAATGCTCAATAGAGGACAAAATAGATAAATATATGCATGGCATGGCTACTAAAAATGAAAAAATACTCCTAGAAAAAAAAATCAGTATAAATCACAGATTATATTAAGACCCACTAGCCATTTGTTCTGCTGAGAGAAGGCTACTGATACTTGATATTAATGGTCTCAAGAATTCTCAGAAGTTAATCTGAATGCGCTGAGCTGGTGAAAAAAAAATACTCTCGTGAAAGACGAATCAAAAATCTGAATGAAAAAAAAGTTATGACATCGTAGAACCGGAAATATTCACAAGCGTATTACCCTCGACGGTTATTTGAATTCTGTTTTTCGTGCTGTTTTACCATTCTAATGGAATTAATATTATATTGAATTTATTATAACATGATGTATTGTCATTGTGAAGTACACAGGACAAAATTCCAGCCTCTTCTCGCAAAAGCAAACAAAATCCCAGTCACATAAATAAAAAAGAAACAAATTTAACATTGGAAATTTAAAGAAATTACAATTCAAATTTGAATGTAAAAATTAAGAGAAAAATAATTAAAATATCCAGTATCTACACTGATATATGCAATATATACACTCCAATGTCAAATTGAGACAACACAATTTCATATATATATATATATATATATATATATATATATATATATATATATATATATATTATACTGAATGCTCACTTGAAACAGTTGAATGCTCCAACACCCTGCAGAAACTCCTGTACACTCACAGATGAGGATTCGTCCTGGGCAAGACGATAAACTACATCCAATAGCAAGGCCTCTGATCAGGTTTTGAGGAGCCTGGAACAACCTCTTAATTGCTGGTGTTCCCAGGTCCACCCTGACTCAGGGTGGTAGCATCTGTTAGGGTTCTATGGGCTAATAGTTAACCCCCAAACTGGTGCATATATATATATATATATATATATATATATGGTTTTAATACCAACAATAAATTTTCGAAGAACAAATTATTACCAGCAATACATTTTAGGGGAAAATATTACAAGAAATATGATGTAATGGAATAGCCCGTCATCCTCATGAATAATTACACTATAGGTAGTAAGTACCTATAAAGTCAACTGTCTACGAGAGATTGGAGGGAGTAGGAGAGAGAGTGCGAGAGAAGACCCTCGCACGTCTGACCTTCCAATTAGTGGCACTCACTACTAGTTTGACCTTTGTCTATAACTGTACTGTATTTCATATTGTACTGGTTGTGTACAATAAACCTTTCTTCTAGTATCCACTTGGTGTTACTTATCTATTCCTTTAGCACGGAATAAAACCGTTCCGACAAGGATCGTCGAAACATAATAAAATACATTTTGAAAAAATATTACCAGCATTAACCATTTGGGCCTCGTGTTCCTGAACAATTTGAACCCTTCTGCCTGAGGTCCTGAGCTAAAATTCGCCAATAACTGGTATTTAATGTTTCACAGTAGATATACAAATAGTTACAAGTGTTTACCTACCATTCAACCGGTGGTTGGGCATTAAGCCATTTTTCTCTACCAGCGGTAAAGCGGTGGTCAGCTCTCAAAGGCTTAAATAACCCATTGAGGTTGATATGCTGTAAAGCAAACCAAACATATGTTAACAGGATAACAGCTTTTACAGCTAATCTTATAATATAGGAGTGGAATTTTGTCCACTTCGTGTTTTGTCATGGATTCCCGCTCTGAATACGGAGTTTTCTAAATAATTGAACGACATGACGTACAGGAAGTGGTTTAATTATCTGCTCGGGTGTTGATACGCCTGTCATTCTTCTGAAAATTAAGTTTCTATTTGTCAGTGAATTGATTTGTATAACATTCGCGCTTATCGCACTGCAAAATGGTCATCACGCAAGCAACTATTGACATCATTTGTCCAGGGTATGACAACAAACTACATTCGGCAGCAAAACCTCTCTAATCCGGGGTAATAACACCTGTTAAGATCACGGCTATGAGCAAATACTAAATCCACAAACTCTGGTCAAAACATGAAAATATTTAATTTTTTTTCTTGTTTTTACTATGAAAATGCATTATTGATAATTTTTCAGTATCTGTTTACATTTCTGAGATGAGGTATCACGTTCACTATTTACATTATTCGGACTATTGTCTTTATCTTTGTCGCCATATTCATTACAACGTTTTTTAACGAAAAATTATAAAATTAAAATTTGACATCAATAATTTTAATAATATAATAATAATAATTCTTATTATTATCTGTCTATATTTCTGAGATGAGCTATTATGTACACTATTTACATTATTCGGTCTATTGTCATCTTTGTCGCCATATTCATTACAACGTTACGGCCGTTGTACGCTCCGGCCTTCTTCAGGTGATTGGAAAGTAGAACTGAACCCATTATTTCGCTCGCAGGGGTAGACTGTTCTAGTTCCACGTGCCATGTTTAATGGATGTCAGTTATCTCCTGTTAATTCCCCTCTCCAAGTTCTCCACTGCCTTAACCAGGTATTGAACTCACACTTTTTGGGTCCTGTAACTAGATCTAACCAACTCCTTTATCCACTGTGCCATGTGTCCTTGTGGAACTAGAACAGTCTACCCCAGTGAGCGAAATAAAGGGTTCAGTTCTACTTTCCAATCACCTGAAGAAGGCCGGAGCATACAATGGACGAAATTTTGTAATAATAGTCCGAATAATGTAAATTGTGATAATTTTTCTAAAGTATTTTTTATAATTACCAGCACTACATTATTGAAAAAAAATTACCAAACCTCAAAAAAAAGAAAATTAAATTTCGGTATTTAATGACTCATAAAGTGTTGATATGCCATTAACCAAACCAAATCTGAAATCACTGTGGCTGGTAGCGTATTGAAGGTGTTTCTGTACATACAAGTATTACCTTGTTTAGTTTTTCGTAGCGTATGAACTAGAAAGCTTACACGTGAATATACATATTGATTTCTTCCAGTGGTGGTTGTGGCTGTTGCTAGTATGTAAATGAGGAGGCTAGTAATAAATTAGATACGTATGTGAAAAGGAAATAAATATATTTATTTCGAGCCTCTATGCATAGAGTAAAGTGAAAGTTAGTTTTATTCACACCCGAGAAGTCGTTCTGGGTGTGACGATAAACTACAACAGCGTCCTGGGTAAGACGATAAAATACGTCCAGCAGCAAGGCCCTTGGATAAAATACGTCCAGCAGCAAGGCCCTTGGATAAAATACGTCCAGCAGCAAGGCCCTTGGATAAAATACGTCCAGCAGCAAGGCCCTTGGATAAAATACGTCCAGCAGCAAGGCCCTTGGATAAAATACGTCCAGCAGCAAGGCCCTTGGATAAAATACGTCCAGCAGCAAGGCCTTTGATCAGAAAGTCTCGAAGAGTGTGGAACCACATCTTAATTGCTGGTGTTCTAAGGTCCACCCTGACCCGGCGTGGTAGCACCTGTTAGGGTCCCAGCTGTGGGCAAATAGTTAATCAGTAATCAAACTGTATTCCAAAAGATATAAAACACACATCAACGCCTCTCGTAACCGTGTCCACACAAACATGTATATACAAAAAAAAATGTATACCATCTACCATGTATGCAACTGGGAAAGCAGAATAACTCTTATATTTTATAACTTTAAAGTTCCCAAGAAAATTCAATTTCGGCATTAAAATGACCCATAAGGAGCTGATGTGCCGTTAAACAAAGATCAATCACTCAATCATGAATGGAAGAGTCAAGTTGTGCTGGCCAGTTTGACGACATCGTTACTAGGCTTTTTTTTTTTTTTTTTTTTTTTAAAGCCTCTTTTGATTTACACTCTGGTAGTTCTAACTTTGGATTTGTGGACATAGTTATGACATTTAGTATGACAACTACGGATTTCTGTTTTTGGGATCTGACCCGCCACCCACTATGAATGCGATTGAAGAACTCTTGAATAGATGACTCGATTCACATTTCGAGAAGTTTGCTCATAAACAGCGACATTCAAATATCAAATTGTTTGTATTTCTTTCAACTGCTTTGAGTTTTAAATTAGCCGTGTCCAGAAATAAGTCATGTTCGTTAGACAGCGGTTTTTAGGAGATAACAAGTTTAAAGAATTGAAGATCTGACAAATGTTCTCCTCTGTCTTTCTCAAAGACACTTGTTTTTCTTTTAATCCTTTCATTCCAAACAAGACAACAAAGCCACTACCACGCAATAAGTTACTCAGTGTGAAAGAATATGAAAAAGAAAAATATAAACCCCTTGAGCCCTGACCACCAGTTTACCGGCAGTAAAGAAAAATGACTTAATGTCCAGCCACCGGCTGAACGGTGGGTAAACACTTGCATCGTATTTTGCTATTGGTTGTCTTATATTGAAGAGCCAATCAGAAGAGCCGTAATTTTCTGATGTCATCGAACGTTACGCCAATACTAATACCAATATTTTTATATTTACCGTGAAACATTACATATCAATTATTTGCGAATTTTGACACGGGGGCTCAGGCAGAAATGTTAAAATTGTTCAGGAATGCAGGGGTCAAAGTGTAAGGGTCGAAAACAATAAAAGAGATTTTAAGAAGAAAGAAAATGACCACAAAGTGAGGGATTAATTTATATATTGATTGTAATATACAATTGATCCCCCACTTTATATCCTCGTCATAATTTCTTTATCAAATTCTGATTAGGTATGAATATATCTCTTCGCCCAGCTATGGATTAATTAGGAATACTTTTATAACTAGATCATTATTTCCAAAATAAAAAAACAACAAACTTGCAGGGTAAAAATGTTTTCTGGCATTAAACAACCCGAAAAGTGTTAGGTCATAGGAAACGAATCAATCAGTCTATCAGTTTCGCTCATAGGATACTCGTTGTTTGTCAATATACGTAGCCTGGAGATGAAAAAAAATACTATTTTACCTACCAATTCTTCAATATAGAAACGTTCTGTCTGTATTTCTGAGAGGAGATATTATAATTATTTACATTATTTGGCTGCCTTTAGAAATTTTGAAAAGAACCCCCCCTCTTTTTTCGTTCACCGGGGGTAGATCGTTCTAGGTCCACGTACCATACCTCTTCCGGTTGTCTCGGTTATCTCTCTTTAACTCAACACTCCAAGTTTTTGTTCACTATTGCAGTAACCAGGTATTGAACTCAAAACTCTTTGGTTCAAGTCACTGGATCCAATCAACGCCTTTGTCCTTAAGGAGACATGGTCCAGTGAATAAAAACGTTGGGTCTGTCCACTGAATGGACTCAAAGATTTTTGGGTTCAATACGCCGTTAGTTTTCATATTTTGTTTGATTAATGCCGTTATATTTCTTGGGATTGATAACGGTGGTTTCCCGTGACACCGCCTCTAGTTAGCTGTCCACTGACTTGTACTTGAACAATTTAGTTCATGCCACATTGACTGAAAAACCTACCAGTACAAAAGAATTCTCCTATTTCCATATTAGTACAAAAACGCACAATCTAAAAATTTAAAAATTTAACCTATGGCACTATCCTGTTTCGATCTTCATCAATGATCTTCATGATTTCATCAGTTTCCAAATAGATATTTATGCAGATGACACTACCTTTTATTATGGGTGGACCTGGGTACACCAGCAATTAAGAGGTGATTCCCCGCTCCTCAAAACTTCCTGATCAGAGGCCTTGTTGTTAAATCCTGTAATACCGTAGCCCTGTAACATGTAGAAGACCAGCGTGCCGAACCTTGTCAAATGCCTTCGAGACATCTGGAGCCACAACTCTAGCTTCGCCGTTATCAAGAGCTTTATATGCATATTTAGTGATGGCATTTAGGTAAACCTAGTGAAAAGGACATCACCCAAAACAACGAATGACTGCACTAAGATCATTGACTTTGAGATTGTAGTTGATTTGCTTGAAACGAATATGACAAAGGCGAAAGTCAAAACGCTGTCGCTTTTAACGGTTGAGAAAACAAAGCCTTTAATGGAATTAGAAGTCTGGAAAAAAAATAGTTCGTTTTGGGTGAGATGGGGTCAAGGAGTATTAATGAGAGACGTAGAAATTAGGGAAAAATGGACTCACTTGGGTGATTTTTTTTTTGTTGTTTTTTTTTTTTTTTGTTTTTTTTTTTTTTTTTTTTTTTTTTTTTTTTTTTTTTTTTTTTTTTTTCTGAGTGTAAATGTATACAAAAATTCTCCATAAGAGATTTTTTGTTAAATTTTCAACAGTAACTGCCTTTTTTCTTTTTTTCTAATGTTAAAATTATCTTTTTTTTTTCTTTTTTTTTTTAATTAAAAATATTTTAAATTAAAAATATTTCAAAAATATTAATCCATCCCAAAATAAAAAAAATTATTATTTACTAAAATTGTCACCAAAAATTCAGACGTCCGCGTCCTGGGTATGACGATAAACTACATCCGCGTCTTAAATAAGACAATAAACTACATCCAACAACAAGGCCTCTGATCAGGAAGTTTTGAGGAGCGGGGAATCACCTCTTAATTGCTGGTGTACCCAGGTCCACCCTGACCTGGGGTGGTGTAGCACCTGTTAGGATCTCAGCTATGAGCAAATATTTATTCCCGAAACTGAGGTAAAAAGCATTATGAAAGTGTAAAAATAGGTTTTAATGCCACAAATACTTCGTAAAAAATTATCAGAAATAAATGTTTGAAGAAATATAAAACTATTACCAGCCACACGTTTTTAAAAAAAAATATTACCAGGAATATATTATTTAAAAAAAAAAAAATATTACCAGGAATATATTATTTAAAAAAAAAAAATATTACCAGGAATATATTATTTAAAAAAAAAAATATTACCAGGAATATATTATTTAAAAAAAAAAATATTACCAGGAATATATTATTTAAAAAAAAAAAAATATTACCAGGAATATATTATTTAAAAAAAAAAATATTACCAGGAATATATTATTTAAAAAAAAAATATTACCAGGAATATATTATTTAAAAAAAAAAATATTACCAGGAATATATTTATTTAAAAAAAAAAAAAATATTACCAGGAATATATTATTTAAAAAAAAAAAATATTACCAGGAATATATTATTTTCAAAAAAAATATTCCAGGAATATATTATTTAAAAAAAAAAATATTACCAGGAATACATTATATATTAGCAGCTATACATTTTTTTTAAATAATATTACCAGCTATACATTTTTGAGGAAAAAAAAATATTACCAGAAATAGGTTTTTGATAAAACAAAAAATATTAACTGGAAAAAAAAAAAATTATCAGTATTAAATGACCTATTGAGGTTGATATGCCGTAAAACAAATCAAACCAAAATTCAGAAATGTCCCCTAAAATGTGTTAAAAAATCCTCACTTAAACCGTTTTCTCAAGAAATTAGTGTGATAACCCTTCAGGATCTGGGCTATTATGATGCTCCATTATTTCTTATCCCTTGTAACTCTTAACTTTACTGTTTTTACCATGACTCTCACTACCCGTTGCTGCATCCCCATGTCCCTCTTTCCTTCGATATAGCTTTAAAACTTTTTTTTTTAAATTCTGATGGGAGTTTCCTTCCAACCTTTTTGTTTTTGATTGTGTGGAAAGCTAACATTTTCATTTTTATTGATTTTTTTTTTTTTTTTTTTTTTTTTTCAACTAATTTACCCCAAGTAAACCGATAATGCCATTACGACGCAAGTGAAAGCGAAAAGAAATACTTTAGAAATAGTCGCAAACCCAAAATTAAACCTGAAAAAAAAAAGGGGGATAAACACATACTCATTTTCAAAATACCAGGGAGGAGTTGGAACTGGACGATGTGCGAATCTATCTACTTCTATTGAGGAAAAAAATAAATAGTAAATAAAATTTCTACGTTTAGGCGGAGACATTAGAAATATCTAAAGTGAAGTAGAATTTAGAAGGAACCGGAAGCCCACTCCTAGACAGGAAACAAGAGATAAACTTCAGCTCAACAGACCGGGGCGGCGTGTGGACCAAACAATACAAGTGATAATTTAAACATTTCTGAAGTGGTTGAACGTCATACATATCAACCATCTAGATCTGGCGAGTCAAGAGAAGCACTTGGCTCGTTGTCTGGTCAATATTTTCGTTTTGTAGTAGGTTAGGGTGTTGGACAAACGTATCTCTGGCGCAACTTATAGTGAGATCAATTTCCGTATAATGAATCTGTATTAAAACTGATCCATGTATTTGAATCGTTTAGAATAAACTCTACATTTTGAATTTTTTAAGAGGTCCAGGGGATGTGCCATCACTACTCGCAGTTCAATACCACACCATTGTTTCTGTTTTGGAAAGGTTTATATTAAGTCCTACTTGTTGAAACACTTGTTATAGGATGTTGCTCGTTCTTCTTGTTCAAAATCATTCTTAAGCCAGCTATGAAGAACTATGTCATCAGCATCAACCTAACACTTTCATCGCCGATACACTGGGCTATACGAGGAGATTACAAGGTCTTTTTTATATTATTAGATGCATTTGGAATTAGATACGGTCTACTGAAGTGTCCAAAAGACATTTTCACTCAGCATTGTTGCAGTATAAACAATAGAAACCATTGGAATCTCGAAGTGAACCCTTTATTTCGCTCGCTGGGGGTAGACTGTTCGAGTTTCATGTGCCATGTCTAATGGATGTTACTTATCAGTTATCTTCTGTTAATTCACCTCTCAAAGTTCTCCACAGCCTTAACCAGGCATTGAACTCAAAAATCTTTGCGTCTTGTCACTGGATCTAATCAAAGCCTTTATCCACTGTGACATGTGTCCTTAAGGACACATAGCACAATGACAAGACCCAAAGAGTTGTGAGTTGAATACCTGGTTAAAGCAGTGGAGAACTTGGAGAGGGGAATTAATAGAAGATAACTGATAGCTGGCATCCATTAGACATGGCACGTGGAACTAGAACAGTCTACCCCAGCGAGCGAAATAAAGGGTTTAGTTCGACATTCTAACCACCTGAAGTAGGCCGGAGCGTACAACGGCCGAAACGTTGTGATAAATATGGTAACAAGGACAATAGTCCGAATAATGTATATCGTGTACATAATACCTCATCTCAAATATAGACAAATGTTCTTTTTTGCTCCCAGCATCCCCTTGCGTCTTAGTAGCATTAGCTCCTTGCTTGTGATGAATTGATTGAAAAGAACTTAAATTTTATAATATCCAATTTGGTTCTATGTTTTAGATCTAAGGTTTAAATTGAACTGTCGAGTCTCTCTTTTTTGTTGTTTTAATTTAAAGAAACTAATCTTTTAAACAGATGTACAAAAAAACACCCACCCTGGAAAAAGATATATTGTGGTTAGATACATCTCCCGATACTTCAACAGCAGTAAAAAAAAAAAAAAAAAAATAAAATTTTCCTTAACGTTCTTAACAGTTCTGGTAACGACTAAAAAGAAATTTTCCTTTCCCTCACATCTGTTGATGGCCCCGTTTTGCGTTTAGCTATTCAGATAATCTATGTACAGTCGGGTGATAATCAGCCGCCAAGAAATCAGCTGATAGCCTTAAACTCATTACCAGGTATCTTGATGTGTGGGAGTCTCACTATATTTCTGTTCCTTTTGTTTAGGGCCACGTCACGTTGGAGCACCGGTTCTCGTACGATCACCGAAGTTAAGCAAGGTCGCCCCTGGTCAATATCTAGATGTGCGGTTGTTGTAATGGATAATGGCTGGCAATTGTTAATCGGAGAACCGATTTCAAGTTCCATCTGGATTTGTTATTTTCACAGATTGTCTTGGGAAAGGTATAATTTCACCTCTCCCTTGGCAGCTATTTGACAATTAGTAAAACTAAATTGTCTCACCCAAAAATTTCTTAAGATCCAATAATATTTTTTGAGTTTAAATAACCTGCAAAGGGTTGATAAGCCATAAAAAACGAATCAATGCGTAAACCAGATGAACGCCATGCGTGACATCTATTTGAAGGTCTGAATCTGACAAGGTTATGTAAATGCAGAAATCTCGTTTGATATATGGTAATCCGTATGGATAACTCCAAGGAAGATATAATCCAGAGAGGTCAATATAAAAACAGACCAAATATTATATAATATATATATATGGCAGGATGAATTCAAAACCTGCGGAGGGTCGTTTGGGAACCTTGTGGCATTCCGTGCACCAGTTCTCTGTATTCGTCCCTTCAAAAAGTGTGGATGGTCCTGCACGAGGCCTTCACCACTATAATCAAATCTCATGTGCCGGTGTCGGGCTGTTGGTTTCCTGGAAACTGATCTGCTTGACTCTCATACGTCGAATCTCGACGGGAGAGTCGATTATGGCAGGATGTGTTTGTGTGTAATGAATGCACGGCCACAAATTCGGACGAATTTGCACCAAAATTTACATGCACATGCTCCAAGTTAGCGGAAAGGCCAAGACCGACTTTGCATTTTCCAGCTCCCATGGATAGCGGAAATAATCGATTTTTTCATCCTTCTACGGCAGAAGTTTGCGGCCATTTTCTACTGGCCAGAGTGAGAGTTTATAGCTGGCTGCCACGAATAGGCAGGAAGATTCTATTGTCCAGCGTGAGAGCCAGCAGCTGACTGACACGAATGTTAACTAGCATGCAAAAAAAATCGATAGCTGCATTCGTCACAAGTGGGAAAAATTTAAATCTGCATGGCACTTTACTCCAATTGGCTTATTCGCTTGTTTAAACTCAACGTTGATTCTGATTCCGCAGAACTGGTTTGGGTGTGAAAAAGTATTTGTTGTTAACATTCTTTTTTCCTCCGGTTTTTCCAGTTACGAGTCCTTTTTTTTTTTTTTTTTTTTTTTTTAAAGCTGATCGTTTTGTGTTCATTTTCTTTAGTTCTTTTTTTGTAACAGATTTAATGTTTAGTATAGAGCTTAGAAAAAATTCGCAGTGTGAGATAGGCAAGAACTAAGGCATGTAGCAACATCAGCACGGCAAAGGGCTCTCCTTTAAAGGCAAGGAAGGGCAAAAATATTTTAAGTCAAGTGATAGCGATTGCTGTATGAGTCGTACGATTTTTGAATCAAGCACGGGCAATGCTGCTAGTATATATATATATATATATATATATATATATATATTTCTTTGGGTGAAAGTTTTTTTTCTCTAGTTCACTTTCAATTTCGAAAAATTTTAAAGGTTTTTTTTTTGTTTTTGTTTTTTTAGCTCTATACTGCCCATGTAAATTTCGCCAACCATTTCGTACACATGCTTGCACCCACTACTTTTACACAATCATTGGTTGATAGACTTCCTTCCGATGAAAGTGATTAAACCAGTAAAGTATCGAATATTTTTTTTTCAGCTAAGATTCTGCCCTAAATAAGATGATCCATATCTTTCAAACAAGCCATAAATTTTAAATATAATATGAATTTTGTTTTATTTTCACACTATGAAAGAGGGGAGATTTTGTAGTAATGTCTATATTGAAAATGGATGTATATATTGACTTTTTGTATTGTAGATATTATATAATATCATGAAAAGTTAAGAAAAGAACAAACGCTATTTTTTCAAATATGGATTTTAGAAAATTCAGGTAAATAACAAAAAAAAAATATCAGATTGGAGAGATTTTTAATTTAAAAAAAAATCTTTTAAAATGCAATGCAGAATAGCTCAACATTCAACTTACCATCAAGATAAAACATAAAATCATTAGCCACAACGTTAGGGCAAAGGTCTCAACTGTATCTGATATTTATCAACACCAACAAGAATTAAATTAAACATCGATTTAATTTCCTGATTTTTTTTTCCCCATATTCTTTTTTTGAAAAGAAAATCAGTTTAGACAGGTTTGGTTCTTGTTTCTGGAGTAAAGTGATGAAAAGTCGATCACTTGATATCTGAGGAAATGATATAATTACCATATTTGACGGCATATACGGCGCACTTTTTTTCTTTTAGTAAAAATATCTTTTAACCCCCCCCCGCGTCTTATATGCCATACGTAGGTTTACTAATTTCATTAATTACCATATATTTTTTTTGATTTGCCCTGCTGAAATTGGGATGCGTCTTATACAGTCAAATTTTAATTTACGGCAAACCCATATACGACAGATAGCGTCAGTGAGGATAAAGAGTCAAAAGTTACTTCGAATAACAAGAACGGGGAAGATGTGGAGAGCTATACATACTGAAAGAAGAGTCTTCTTTTCCGCCCTTATTACACCACTCTCTTTTTCAAAAACACTTTTTTTTTTCTTTTTCTTTTTTAATGGAAAAAACAACAGGTTATCAAATTCTGTTTCCTCGTAGAAAAAAAAATATCAATTTTCCGGGAAGTAATGAGACTCTTTTTTTAAACAAGTCTCTGCCTTTCTTCATTTAGGGAAGGAAAGATGCTAGCTGGATCAGTTTTTAACATCTGCAGAAGTCTTGGACCATTTCTTTGAATGAATTAATTGCAAGAGTTAGCGTTATTAATTGCTTGCAATAAACAAAAAAAGATTTATATAAGTTCTCTCCCTTTTTTCTTCTTTTACTGCACTCAACTACCCATGATCCTAAGTTCAGGGACTCACAATAAGTTACACTTTTTGCTCAAGATTAGTGGTGGCCTTGCTTACCCACCTAAATTTCAAGGGTTTCGAATTCCAGTCCCTAATCAAGGATATTAATTTCTCGTAGTTCAGAGCAAGTGGTGTACTAATTGCTTCCGCCCCAACCCCTAAAAAAAGCGATTGGCTTCGGTGTAGGGATCTTACTAGTATTTTTAACAAGGTTATCTGTTGTTATCAGAATTAACAGAGCTTTGATCTTTACATAAGCTTTCTCGGGCGGTGACTTTGTTTCTGTGCACTTCCCTCGGCAAAAAGCAATTAATTCGGCTCAGAATAAAACAGATTTAGTAAATAAATGCAATCTTTTAACATATCAAATATTAATTAATCAACAATAATCAGGATGTGGATTGTTTTGATATTTTGTAATATTTATTTATTTATTTATTTATTACTTTCTAAGAAATTGGAATTCTGGAATTGATTGGTTTTCGGTAAAGCAAAGAGAACTATCGGTATATTTGGATGGTTTCTATCTTTCTTTCCATCTATCTCTTTCTTTCTTTCCATCCATCTCTTTCTGTCTTTCCGTCTTTCCGTCTCTTCTGTCATATATATGCCCAGAAATTGAGTTTGTTCTTTTCCTTGTTATTTATTGCAGAGTTTTAAAAAAAAATAAGCAGAAAATATATACAAACACAACTGACAACAGTACAACCTTCTTTGCTTCTTGTAGAGGATAGCAGGAGGGCTCGAGTATTTACTAGAGCGTTACAGGACGTCGAACACTTTACCTTCATCCTTCGCAATGGATCGTATATACGAGTTCCACTCGAGGTCGGGTGTGAGTTTTGTGGCCCAACAGTCTTTCGAGTCACGGTGCTTCCCGGAGAGAACCGCCGTTCATCCTGATTGGTGGCGGTGATGGAATGTAACTAAGTTTCGTCTACGACGTATTCAATATCACCGGCCAGTTTTTACGCCATTGGGTAGTTTGTGCAGAATCGGAAGAGAGATCAGCCGCCAATCTCTGACCATCGAGATTTTTAGAGGTGCGCCCGTATATAGTCGTATCATCGGCATAGATGTGTACAAATGATCTGGATATATTCTTAGGTAGTTCAGGGACCTACCTGTTAGGAATGATTTTTATGATTGAGAAGATCCTTCCAATGTTTCCGTAACTGGAGAGGTTGTGTAGTTAACATTTGTGCCACACCTTGTCGAAGGCCTTTCATATATGGAATTCAATGGCCCTTGAGGTGCTTTTGTCGTCAAGAGCCTCACTGATTCTATGATTGATGGGAGTTGGGACGTCGGTAATCGATCGGGATGTCCGTGGTATTCGCTTTTAGCTCTCAATTTTGAAGTAACGTAGTGAAAACATTTTTCCATGTCTTCATTTTGAGATAAGTTCTGATTGTTTATTTAATCATTTGTCATGGTCTGGGAAGGTGATTATAGATATTTTCTATCCACGCGGAATTTACACTTTCTTTATTGATTGTTGTAGGCTGATGTTCTTTCTCTAGGTACCTCCACGAGATCGCTAAAAAAAAAAAAGAGTATAGTATGATGAAAAAGACGCCAAACTTGACGAAAACAAACTTTTATCGTCTAAATGTTTATTTTTAAGAGGAAAGATCGAAGTATTTTTGTTTTTTTTCCATTTTTTAATCGTTCCTAGCACGTCCGAAATTTTCGTTAGAAATCTTGTTTTTTTTTGTTTTGTTTTGTTTTTTTTTTGAGTCAGCAAAATTGACCATTTTTTACCATTTTATAAAAAAATCTGGAAATCTCACTTTGAAATTCTTTTAAATATCAATTATCATTTTTTCAAAACTTATTTTAAGAAAATCAGAAATTATAATGTTTATTTAAAATAATTTGAACCAAGCTTAACTTAGCTTTTGCGCCGAAAAGATGTAATTTGAAAATAAAACAAAGCAGGTCATAAACTTTCGCGTCACTTGACAGGTGGTGAACAACATATTGACGGATTCCGTGAGGATAATTTGTTCTACGGAAGGAGAAAAGTGAAATAATTTACATTTAAGTGAACAAATTATTTACCCCGTTATTTTTAAGGAAAACTTTCAGCGCTCTATTTTTTTTTTGTACTTAGCTTTCACTTTTATGTTTACGATGCTTTATGGAAAATATATTCTAAAGATATTAAAATAAGACTGTTAAGAGTGACATTAAATTTAACATTGACATTAAATCCTCATAAAAAGACTCAGGAAACCTGATTCGGCTTTTAACTAATTTTATAATATTTTAACTTAAATGTAAAAATCTATTATAATTAAGAAATAACAAGTCATAACAAAAAACGTGCTAAAAATTGTGTATGTTAGATACAAAGAAAAACCAGGTTTTTTTTAATCAAAATTTAGAATGTTCTAAAAAGTAGGAAAAATTTTTAAAAAATAATTAAAGAAAATTTGGTCTTTCCTCTTAATAATAACATAAGCATTTAGACGATAAAATTTTGGTTTCGGCAAGGTTATGCGTCTTTTTCATCAAGCTATGCTTTTTTTTTTCTTTTTTAGCGATTTCGTGGAGGTACCTATCTTACTTTGCATCATATTTTTGGTGTGAAAAATTATTATTTGTTGTTGATTATTATCATTACATTTACTTGTGCTTCTGTGTGCATTCATTCTTATATATATATATATATATATATATATATATATATACTAACGTTTGACTGCTAGATCCCTAACTTCCTTTAGGGGCCTACTTGTTATAATTAAAATGTCTTTTAGTCGAGTTCCAACTTTCCCTCCTCATTTACTTCATTAAGTGTGTTTTGTATTCATTTATATCTAATATTGCCAACGAATATCTTTGAAAAGGCGTTGGCTGAAAGGTACCTTAGGTATGACGTCCGTTTTGTTTAAAGCTATATATAACACCCACAGTGGAAGGGGGGAAACATATCCGTACACATACAAATTTTTAATTTATTTTATTTCCAACTAATGAATATACAATGAGATTTTTTTTATGCATATTTAGTGGTTATGCATCTGTGTACATTATATTATATGAAAAGTATTTTTATTCATTACTTGGTAATTCAATAAATTAAAAATTTGTATGTGTACGCATATTTGTACCCCCCACTATATATATATATATATATATATATATATATATATATATATACGCGCGCGCAGAATAAAAGTATTTTTACACACAATGTTTACCTTTTCAGGGAAACGGTTATATTTAAAGTGTTCAATACACAATTAAAAAAATCGTGAGTGTAGAGCCAGTTAAGATCTAAAATATTACAAACACTAAACTTTGCCACTACTTTGGTTTCTCCCAATGGAGGCTTTACCAAACAGTGTAAAGGTCAATTGTTTTTCTATCACACTATTTATACACTTTTGGTGTTGGTGGGAAATTTAATGGAAAGATACTGGTAAAGCAAGAGTAGACAAAGTATGACGCTTGACGATTGCGCCTAGCATGTAACAGCCTGTCGCCTCTGAGTGTTGACTTCAATGTTCACTTTTATATTTACACACGCTCTATCCCTGATATTGAACACTTTATAGCACACCTTATAATTGTTTCTTATATATATATATATATATATATATATAAGTCTGTACTAAATTAAAAAGGGTAAACTTCCTCGACGTAACTCTAGATTTAACAAACAACATAAACCAACCTCATAAAAAACCTAATACTAACCCCTTATACACCCGAAGTCAAACCACCCTCCATCCATAATTAAGCATATACCCTCATCAATAGAGAATAGAATCAGCATTAACTCCGCTAATAAAGAAATATTCCAACAATAATTTTTATAACGTAGCCCTAAAAAATAGTGGATACAAAAATGCTAACATCAATTATAGAAACAATTGTACTAACCAGAAAAAAACAGGAAAAGAAAAATCATTTGGTATACCCCTCCGTTCAACAAAATGGTTAGTATTAAGCTAGGACAGAAATTCCTAGCTTTACTTGAAAAACACTTTCCTACCAATAGTAGACTTAGTAAAATATTTAATTAAAACACCCTAAAATTAAGTTACAGCTGCACTGAAAATCTAGAAAGTATAAGAAAACACAATAATAAAATCCTGAATAAACCCTCATGCCAGAATAGTATTAATAAAAACCCTACAATTAAATTAGACAAAAATAGTGAAAAATTATGTGATTGTAGAAACCCAGAAGACTGAAGTCATCAAAAAAAAAAACAAAAAAAAAACAAATGTTAGCGACTTACGACAGTTTTTTTTTTTATACACAAAACCCTTTCAGGAAAAAAAAAAAAAAAAAAAATTAATCTCCATAGACACTTAACCAGACTAGACGATGTCATCTTCCGCTTTAAAATTGGACACCCCAACCTTACTCTGACTTGACGTCTGTGAATGTAACTGAGATATTGATACAAATTATTAACCCTTACGCCCCTTTTCTTTAAACAATTGCTCTAGCCGTTACCATAGTAATCTTAATTTCAATAATGAATATGCTTATAAAACGCCTAAATTTCAGAAATAAGTTATTCAAAAAAAAATTTCGCTTGAAGATGAAACAGAGCTTAGTACTTTAATTCAAATAATTATATTGAAGTTTTCGGCACTTGTTTTGAAACATGAGAACTCTTATGTAGCGCGTTGGAATCATATTTTTAAATAAATAATTATATATATATATATATATATATATATATATACACACACTCACTCACTCTCATCCAGATCAATGTTGGTCCAGTTGGTATTTTTCGTATGTTTCCAAGCTACCATTACTTCAGATCTTTCATTTAGCAAGTTACCTTGCTCTTGATATAACAGAATCGCCAGCTTTTCTTTCTGCCAAAACCTGCACCTAATATTTCCAATACATTATTTCTTGGCTTTTTCAAAAATACTTCGACTCATTTTCCTATTTTTTTTCTTTTATCACCCACACGTAGCTAGCTAGTTTCGTATGTTTGTAACTTTCTTTATTAAATGATGAGCGATGGTTATATTATCTTTTCTTTAAGCTGTCTTCCAACGCAGCCAAAATACCCTTATTTTGGCCTTTTTCATTTTTCATCCCTGCATTCTGTTTTACGTTGTCCGTTGAGTGGGCACTTATTTTTATTTCAATAATTGCAAATTGTGATCATTTATATTATTAGATTGCGCGCGATCTTTGTTAAACTAGAACAGTCTACCCCAGTGAGCGAAATAAAGGGTTCAGTTCGACATTCCAACCACCTAAAGAAGGCCGGAGCGTACAACGGCCGAAATGTTGTGATAAACATGACGACAAAGATGAGGACAATTGTTGTGATGTAGAGGTTGGCACTAATCAGCCACTAGACTCATCTTACTGGTGGTTACTCTCAGTGACCACTCATAAGAGTGTTCACTTATGCTTATGCAAATTATGCATACTAATTTGCTAGTATCACTACATCTCCCTGAACCTTAAGGGTTTTATTCCTCTCCTAGATCTTGTACTCCTTCTGCTATTTTCCTCACTTTGCTCTATTTCTCTCTCTCCCGTATTTCTTTCACTGGGAGACCTCGATTGACCGGGCTAGGCTGTAGTCATATGTGTTTTCTTGCATCATCTGGTCTTCATCCGACCTTTCAGACTCCTTCTGGCCCTCTTCATCCTGCATTGTTTCCTCTTCTGACGCTTCCTTCTGTATTGCTTGTTCTACCAACTCATTATCAGATGGAATTGACATTTCTTTGTCATTTCGTTCTTCCTCTTCACCCTGGGTCCTTATTTGGTCAGCATGGGCTAACACACCATCGCCATTCTCTCTATTTATTATGGCTGTATTATGGCCTTTTTGCATCATAAATTCGGCTCTTTCTGCATCTTTGTTCTTTTTGTACCACATCTTTTCATTTGTAGAATATGACATCGTTAGCGGAGCTCTAATCTGTCTTCCCATTAAAGCTGATGGGCTTTCTAGTCTTCCCGCATGTGGTATCGTACGATAACTTAAAAGCAGCCTCGGTAGAAAAACTTCTACTACTTCTTTTTGCTGAGAGCATGCTTCTAGCCCCTTTTTTACGGTCTGTACCATTCTTTCCGCTAATCCGTTTGATTGAGGGTGATATGGAGGTGTCTTATATGGTTTACACACTATTTTTTCTAACCATACGTTAAGTTCTTCCTCACAAAATTCTGGTGCATTATCAGATACCAAGGTTTTTGGTACACCATTTCTAGAAAATATGACTCTTAGAATTTGCTTTATAGTAGAACTTGTTTGTAACCCGGATTATTTCAGGCCAACCTGAAAAGGAGTCTACTAATATTAATAAGAGTCCCACTCCATTAACTTATGCATGATCCATATGCACACGACTCCATGGCTCCACTTCTTTGGGCCACGAATGTAATTTGGTTTGTGTAAAGTTTAATTCATTACATTTTTTACACCTCTTTACATATTCCTCAACGTCTCTTGAATATCCCGGCCACCAAGCTTCTAGTTTTATCCTTTTTTGTGTGGCCGCTACTCCACAGTGTACATCATTTGTACACTTTCTATTATCGGTTTTCTTTGTGTTTCTGGGGGAACTACCAGGTCCCCATTGCAAATCATTCCATGTTCTATTGTTAATTTGTGTCTTATTTCTTTATAGGGTCTTTCCGCCCTAGAACAATTTCCCCACGAGTTTTTCCTTATTCTCGATACTATCCTACTTAGCACCGGATCATGTCTCGTTTCCGCAGCCATTCTGTCTAAAGACAAAACATCAGTCTCTATCAAGTGTAGGAATGAATCTTCAAATTCTTCCTCCGTTTTGTCTTTTGACTCCTTGTAAAACCTCAATCTTGATAGTGCGTCCACATGTGGAATTGAATTTCCTTTGACATACTCTATATCAAAGTCAAATGCCATCAATCTTATCGCCCATCGTAAAATCCTTGATGTTGTGACTTTGGGTAATTCTTTCCTTGGGTTAAATATAAACTCTAAATGGTCTATGATCACTTCTTAATAGAAATTTTTTTCCAATTAAAAATTGTCGGGCTCTGGTAGTTGTCCACACGATAGCCAATGCTTCTTTCTCTATGTTTGAGTAATTACATTCAGTGTTCGTTAACCTTCTCGACAAATATATTATCGGCTGTCCTTCTTGTGATAATATTCCCGATATTGAATGTTCACTTGCATCTGTAGTGAGTGTTATGTCCTTTTTTGGATCAAAAATTTTAACTACAAGTTTCTTTGACATAATTTCTTTTAATGTTTCAAAAGCTTTTTGCTGTTCGTCTGGCCACATAAATTCCACATTCTTTTTTTCTTAAATTTGCAAACGGTTCCGTCAAGTTCGTGTATTTCAGTAAGTATCGCCTGTAAAAATTTACCAATCCCAAAAAGACTCCAATTCTTTTTTATCTGTAGGTGTAGCTACTTTTAGTATTTTTTTCTATCAATGCTTGGTCTGTTGATATACCTTCTTTTGAAATGGAATAACCTAAAAAAGATATTTTGTTAGAATTGCTTACGCATTTTTTTCATTTATCGTTATTCCAGCATTTCTTAATCTATTCAAGACTAAGTCAGTTTCTTTTAATTCCTTTTCATTAGTAGCTCCTATGCATATGTCGTCTTGGTAACAAACCATATTTTGTACATTTCCCAAAAACTGTTCAATGGCCCTTTGAAATATGGCGCTTGCAGTTTTTATTCCATAAGGCATTCTTTTCCATCTTAGTAACCCTATTGGCGTATTTATCGTGGTTACTTTTTTGAAGTTTTCGTCTATTGGTATTTGGTGGTATGCCGTTTTTAAATCTATTTTTGAAAAAACGGACATCCCTGCCAGTGCATGTAATGCAAGTTCAACATTGGGTATGGGATATGAATCTGAGCATATCTTGTGATTTACTCCTATTTTGTAATCTCCACAAATACGTAAATCACCATCTGTTTTCCTCAACACTACAATGGGTGATGCCCACTTGCTACTTCCAGGCGGAACATGTTCAAGAAGGTCTTGTTCTACTAATTTACGTAGTTTTGTCACTACTAATGGCAATAAATGTACTGGTAATTTTCGTGCCTCATAAGAGGGGGGGAAACATTTTCTTTTACTTTTAAACTTGCTTTATAGTTTAACTTTCCAGTTTTTTCCATTTTTATTTCATTAATTAACTTAGTAGAATTTATATTAAGCACGTCATTTCCAATAAGCCTGTGTTTTTTTTATAACTTGTAACAATTATAGGTATTTATTCAAATTTTTCTTTTAACTCTAATGAACCTTCAAAGTATCCTAATGTTTTTATAACCGACCCATCAAATTAGCGGAGTTGGAAACTGCTTTTTCGTAAAGGTGGCTTACCAATGTGTTCCCCAAAATTTTTTGGTATCAGTGTTACTTCACTCCCAGTATCCATTTGCATATCTAAATTGCAGTTATTAATTTTGACCTTTATTATAATATCTTTTTTCTTATGTTTAAAAGTCTTATTTTTTAATGCAAAACTTCCCTGTCGGTGTCGTTTTCTTCAATTCTTTCAACATTTTTCTTTTTTAATTTACACACTGCTTGAAAGTGGTTCTTTTTTAAGCAATTATTACAAGTTTTCCCAAATGCTGGACATTTTTCCTTTTTCAATTCGTGTTCACGTCCACAATACGAACACTTTTTTTTATCTTCTATAACATGTACGTATCAGCGAAATTTTGTTCGCTGGGTTGACTTTTATGATGGTGGTATTTCTGTATTAGTTCTTGTTGCTGAATAAAGTCAATACATGTATTTAAAGACATATTTCCTATTTGTAATTGTTCGATTATTTTATATCAGTGTGACGCATTGGACATACCTTCAATTAGTCTTAATTGAATCAAGTCCCTTCAATAGTTTGTTCGTCTTGTCCAAGTTTTTCAAATTCACAATATCTACTTGCATTTCGTAGACAGTGTAAAGATTTTATAATTGGGTCGTCAATTTCTTGTTTCATCGACATGAACTTTGTTCTTTCTGCCACTACCAGCCTTTGCTTGGGTCTCATATTTCTTCTTATAATCTGACTTATTTTTTTCGAAAGTCAGGTCTTCCAAATTTGAGGGATATGCCATGGTGGAGACTTTCATTACCGCCTCGCATCCAGCTGTAGCCAAAAATAAATCCGTGATTTCATTTTCGCCCCCCCCCCTTTTCCTTGTTGTCTTTCAACTTTTTTGTTCTGGCAGTGGCAGAGAAGCAACGAATCCATGTATCCACGAATTCTGGATCTTCCAGAGATAATTGATATCCTATCGGCGACGCCATTGTTGTGAAGTATAGGTTGGCACTAATCAGCCACTAGACTCATCTTACTGGTGGTTACTCTCAGTGACCACTTATGAGTGTTCACTTATGCTTATTCAAATTATGCATACTAATTTGCTAGTATCACTACAACAATAGTCCGAATAATGTAAATAGTGTACATAATACGTCACCTCAGAAATATAAACACATAATGTTGTCCTTTGTATTTTTTTAACTTCGACAGGTTCTGTAAATGTCAAATTCTCAAAGCCTTTTTTTTCATTATGTATCAAAGTAATTTCAGATGTCTCTGATTCTAAGTTTTGATTTTGTTTCCATCTTCCTTTAAAACTTCATCGTTAATCACATGTTCAGTACATGATATTGTCAGCAGCCTTCTGTAGAACCGGATTTCTGTTGTCTTCTCTTCATCGGAGAGGAAAATGTCAATCATTCACTTCTATACAGGAGAATTGATATTGGATATCAATAAAATTTTTTCGCTTTCTAACGAAAAAAAGTATACTTAAAAAAAAAAAAAAAAAAGAGTAAAATTTGAATTCTATAAAAGCCCGGACTGTACATAGATTTTTTTCTCCATATATATTTGCGTTAATTTTCATTTTTTTTTTTTCTTTTAACTCTTGCTAGTTATTTTGATAACTTCTTATATGGCACATTTGGATGCGAATTTTCTGACGGTGGGGGGCTACTAATGCCTTCTCTTGTATTCTTTGTTTATCCATACACACTCAGACGACGACTGCTTTCAATAATCATCACATTGTCTGCTTTCCTATGTCATTTGTTGTGTCATGCATTTCGCATTACCTCCCTTTGAAGCGCTCTTGTGTGTCACCGAAAAGATCAAAGGAAAAGCACAAATTACTCAAAGCAAAACTGGCGGCTTATTTCGACAAACCATAGAAGACAAATCAAAAACCACAATAGAAAAAAAATGAACGGAAGACACCTTTTTATTATGCCTCTGCTTCCTCAGTAATATTTTTTCGGAAATGAGGTAAAAATTGATTCTTAATCAAAATCGGAACAATTAATTTAAGTTAATTACACATCAAACAGGGCGTGTTAGCGACAAAGGCCTCAGATGTGAGAATAACAAGAGAATTAACTTGTTTTCTCTCCTTGTCTGTCGAAGATATTCTTTTATTAAAAACCAAATTGACTCCCTCAATTTTTTTCTCTCCAGCTAAAGTCATTTTTTTCTTTTTTATCTTCAATTTAGTTTCATGCATTTTCTACATTTGCCAACGTCTCTTTTCATTTAGGTCTTTAAATTTGTTTTCCCCTCTATCTCATGATTAGATTTTTTTCTTTCTTTACTCGCATTCTCTCTTTCCATTGTCTTTTCTCTTTCTCTGGCGACCTTCATTGTTCCCTTCCTTCTCTCTCTCCTCGTTGTTTTTAGCCCTCTTCTCTCCCATTCTCTTCAGTGATTTTAGCCCCCACTCTTCTTTCTCTTTTACTCCTCCCTTTCTTAGTCTCGACTGTTTTACTCTTTCTCTCTCTCATTCACACTTTCTCAACTATTTTTCTTCCCACATTCCCATTCTCCACTATTTTCTTCATCCATTTTCTCTTTTCAGTTTTTCAACCATTTTCTCTGTCTCCATCTTTGCCGTTTTTCTTCCTCCTCTCCGCGTTCGCCGTTTTTCTTCCTCCTCTCCGTCTTCGCCGTTTTTTTTCCTCCTCTCCGTCTTCGCCGTTTTTTCTTCCTCCTCTCCGTCTTCGCCGTTTTTTCCCTCCTCTCCGTCTTCGCCGTTTTTTCCCTCCTCTCCGTCTTCGCCGTTTTCTTCCCTCCTCTCCGTCTTCGCCGTTTTTTTTCCTCCTCTCCGTCCGTCTCCTCCGTCTTCGCCGTTTTTCTTCCTCCTCTCCGTCTTCGCCGTTTTTTCTTCCTCCTCTCCGTCTTCGCCGTTTTTCTTCCTCCTCTCCGTCTTCGCCGTTTTTCTCCCTCCTCTCCGTCTTCGCCGTTTTTCTTCCTCCTCTCCGTCTTCGCCGTTTTTCTTCCTCCTCTCCGTCTTCGCCGTTTTTCTTCCTCCTCTCCGTCTTCGCCGTTTTCTTCCTCCTCTCCGTCTTCGCCGTTTTCTTCCTCCTCTCCGTCTTCGCCGTTTTTTTCCCCTCCTCTCCGTCTTCGCCGTTTTTTCTTCCCTCCTCTCCGTCTTCGCCGTTTTTTCTTCCTCCTCTCCGTCTTCGCCGTTTTCTTCCTCCTCTCCGTCTTCGCCGTTTTTCTTCCTCCTCTCCGTCTTCGCCGTTTTTCTTCCTCCTCTCCGTCTTCGCCGTTTTTCTTCCTCCTCTCCGTCTTCGCCGTTTTTCTTCCTCCTCTCCGTCTTCGCCGTTTTCTTCCTCCTCTCCGTCTTCGCCGTTTTTCTTCCTCCTCTCCGTCTTCGCCGTTTTTCTTCCTCCTCTCCGTCTTCGCCGTTTTTCTTCCTCCTCTCCGTCTTCGCCGTTTTTCTTCCTCCTCCCCACTTTTTTCTTCACTTATACCCCCACCCACCTTTATCCCCCTCTCTCACTCTGGCTTACTTGATGCCTCGGTCTCATGAATTGTAACCAAGTTAGGAGACTCTTTTCTTCCTTTCTTTCTCTCTCATTTTTTTTCTTATCTCAATCTTTCCTTTGCCCGATTTATTTCCTTACATGTCTCACCAAAAATCCTTTTTTCCTTACCTTTCTTTCTTGTCTACACTATCTGTATTCTACCATAATTACAACAATTTTCCTGAATTTTATGATCACAATTTCAGAAATTAAATTTTAATTGGTCCTCTTAAAGTAAATCAGACGGCAGTTTGCTGTTCGTGGAAATATCTGTATTCACTAAAAGACAAAATCTTTCTTTTATGGACTTTTATGCATAAAGTGTTATTTTTTAGCCGTGGCATAAAACGAACACCCAAATTAGATTTATTATCATAAATCCTATGTCTTTGATTTGAGATGAAATGATTCGTTTTCGTATTTCGGATCACTTTTTTTTTCGAACTCCATTTTAATACAAATTCGATCAGAATTCCACTGGGAGAGAATATCGTTGTCAGTGTGTGAAACTATAAAAAAAAAAAATGAATTAAAATTGTAGCGTCGAGCATGTTTGTCAGCCATGACAGCAGCAATACAAATAAACCGGAGTCTCATTTGACGTATGAATATAGAAAACAAAGTTCGTTTATTTAATTTAATTTTAGCGTTATTTCTTTAATGATTGTTAAAATGGTAACTGTCATTTCATTTTAAAATCAATTCAGTCTCTCCAACAAGAAATTTACTACGTCTAAGTTTGATATAAGACCGTGGATGGGCTAGCCTGTTTAGTAGGAAGAGTTTTATTGCTCATACTTGTGTTAATGTTGTCAGAAATTATAGCAATTATTATAAAGTTTTAATATCGAGATTAATTCAAAACCTTTTGTGTCATTGAATGTGCTGAGGTGGTACTAGACCTTCGCACCACCCGGCCTTGTAATAATTCACCGCAATGTAATTCGGCACCCCCAAGAAATATTCTTTTCCTGTTGGCTATTCTTCTTGCACTGTTTACATTCATCACTTAACGTACTTTACTGTTCATTACAAACAAAATATTCCATCCCGCGTAAGACGTTAAACTACGTCCAGCAGCAAGGCCTCTGATCAGTATGTTTTGAGGAGCGTGGGACCACCTCTTAATTGCTGGTGTTCCCAGATCCATCCTGACCCGGGGTGGTAGCACCTGTTAGGGCTCCCAGCTATGGGCAAATAGTTAACTATTACCAGAAATATTTTTTTTGAAAAAAGATTAGTGCCAGCAATAACATTTTGAAGGAAATATATTACCAGAAAATAGATTTTTGACAAAACAAAATATTACCAGCAATTAAAAATGTCGGCATTAAATATAATGTGGTTGATATGCCGTCAAACAAAATAAACCAAACCAATCTAAACCAAAGAATACATATTCTCTTCATACGAATCTATCCTAAAAATGTTGTCGGCATTAAATAACCCATTGAGGTTCATATGCCATAAAACAAAATAAACCAAACCAATCTAAACCTAAGAATACATATTTTATTCATATGAATCTATCCTAAAAATGTTGTCGGCATTAAATAACCCATTGAGGTCGATATGCCGTAAAACAAAATAAACCAAACCAATCTAAACCAAAGAATACATATTCTCTTCATGCGAATCTATCCTAAAAATGTTGTCGGCATTAAATAACCCATTGAGGTTCATATGCCATAAAACAAAATAAACCAAACCAATCTAAACCTAAGAATACATATTTTATTCATATGAATCTATCCTAAAAATGTTGTCGGCATTAAATAACCCATTGAGGTCGATATGCCGTAAAACAAAATAAACCAAACCAATCTAAACCAAAGAATACATATTCTATTCATACGAATCTATCCTAAAAATGTTGTCGGCATTAAATAACCCATTGATGTCGATATGCCGTAAAACAAAATAAACCAAACCAATCTAAACCAAAAAAAAAAAACATATTCATACAAATCTATCCTAAAAATGTTGTCATTAAATAAACCATTGAGGTTGATATGCCGTTAAATAAACCAAACCAATCTAAACCAAAGAATACATATTCTATTCATACGAATCTATCCTAAAAATGTTGTCGGCATTAAATAACCCATTGAGGTTGATATGCCGTTAAACAAAATAAACCAAACCAACAGTTTTTTTAAAGACATCACCAGAGTTTTACAACAATATTGAAAATTGCGTTGACTGGTGCCTAAACTATGGTTTGTTAGCAGTCAGTATGCACTGCATTGCTTGCAAGAGCCGTTGTAGGGAACAAACATATTCGCGATTCGTGGACAACATGATTTGGAGGTGTGCACGTAAAGCTTTGGTGGGTGCGAAAGTGTCATATCGCCTGTGCTGGTGTACAATATTCATTTTAGTTATATTATTTATATGTTTATAAAGATCTAATAAATACAAAAAGGTAAATTATATAGTATTAGTTATCAGTAATGTAGGATGCGAAAATGTGCAAGGCACAAATTTCCACCCATCCCTTTTAAGGAAAAAGGTATATATATGCACACATATAAATAAACAGTATTTACAAAACTGACAAACTGGAAAGGTTTTCTTGTGAGGCATTTCGTCCGTTAGAATTCCATCAGACTAGAGCTTGTTGACGTTACCACGTCTACACATACTTACAAAACGAGAGACGAAGGTAGTTTCAAAATTTTCGAAAGAATACTTTTTTTTTCTCTCGATCTTGCCGAAATCATCTATATTCTTTTTCTTTCCATCACCTTTGTCCTTGACTATTCCACACTGTGATAACACAAAATCTACCGAGAAAAGGGATATATTGTATGTTTAGTTTCGTGCGCATATGGCAACGTCAACAAATCCCAATCCGATGAAATCCTAACGCATGAAACGAGTCACAAAAAAAAACCAAAAAAAACTTTCCAGTTTGTCATATTATATATATATATATAGTAGAAGGCCTTTCCGATATGAAGAGTTATATTTAGATTAAAATAAAAGAACTGAAATCAGGTTTTACATTTATTTTCAATGTTTTATAGTAAACAAAATAAGCTAATGGTGAATGAAATATAACGGAACTGATTTTAAGGAAAAAGAAATAAATTAAGTAATGTTAATGAAAATTCATTAAATTAAGTCTGCCACGTATGCAAAACAAATAATGTAATGAGGATTTTTTAATCGCTGTTGCATGATGATTATTTCTCTTCTAATGTCATTCTCAACTTTTTCCGCATTTCGTTTTGCTTTTCTTCTTGAAATATTTTAAACGAAAGACATTTTTAAACACTGCGTCCGTTATTGCAATCGTTATTTATCGTCATAACTGAATGCTGGATTTCTTTCCATAAAACTGACAACCTTTTCAATAACTTTTTCAATTTAAGTCCAGGTTTCATGGCAATCATGCATCTCGTCGCTATATCATCGCAGACGTGTCTCGTTGTCATCCTTTCCTCTTATTTCCATCATCTTTTGCACTAATAAAAGCCATTAGGGTGAAATAAGCATAAGAAATTTTTCAAAGTGAATTTCCTGAAAAAACAGGAATTTTAAATCGGTTACATATCACCCAAATAATTCAAATATACACATCAAAACCATGTCCCGATATAAGAAAGAACAGTAAGATATATACTCCGGTGTTCTTATAGATATTTTTACAAAATAGTGCTTAATGTAAATTTACAGAGCATTAAAATTATAAATTGACTTAAAATATTTTTCGCTACACAGTTCTAACCATGTTTCAAAAATGGAAGCAAAAAGCCCCGAATTTAATTTTGTAATTAAATTAAAGACATTAGTTCCATTTCATCCTCAAGCGAATTTTGAAGTAACTTTTAAAATTACTGGGTTTAAAAATTCGCTTGAGGATGAAATGGAACTTCAATTTAATTACAAAATTAAATTCGGGGCTTTTAGCTTCCATTTTTGAAACATGGTTAGAACTGTGTAGCGAAAAAAACATTAAATCAATTTATATATATATATATATATATATTAAAGACATTTTTTTTTATGTTTAACTTTGTTATTTTATAGATACAAGTATTAAACAGAGCATTTGCTTAAATACTTGTATCTATAAAGTAACAACGTTAAACATAAAAAAAATCTCTTTAATAAATAAATTGTCGGACCTTGTCCATTTCTTAATATATATATATATATATATATGTGTGTGTGTGTGTGTGTGTCGATAAACATTACATAGATCCTGACACGAAAGATATAAATACCAAACGGTAATTATCCTGTAGTCTTGATACTGTATTTTTTCTTTTGCTTTTCTTCCAAGTGGATTTGAACACCGTCTAATGCCACTGGTAAGAAACATGTTTGTATCAATCCCAGAAAGTAAGTTTAAAAAGGGACAATAGTATTGTCTGGGTTAATCTTAACATAAGGCTAATGCAAATGAAAATCCAATGCGAATTGTAATTAGATACATTCCGTATGATCGAAATAATCCTTCAAAAATATTTTTGTGGTATATTATAGGCAAAAATTTTGAGTCCATCTTATGGATTTAATGATTAGTAAGTTTCATTCCTTTTGGGTTTTAATTAACTCGTAAGTAGAAATGCTGAAGGTCTATTAATCATTAGTGTATGGCGTCCATTTCTTTTATATTGTTATGGTGAAACACACCTATTCTATAGTTAATAAACTCTCCCACCTAATATAAGTAGGAGTAGTAAGAGAAACGAGGGTCAGTCGATGTCGGACGACCGGCTGAACGGTTGAACTCTCTGCCTTCGGGCGGGGTGGAACCCGAACGAGGCTACACCGAAGGGCGGATTCTCGTTCGGGGATGTAAACCGACCCTGAACCCGTTTATACGGGTTCAAAGGGTATATTTTTGGCCAAGCCCACGGGCTCGGAGATCCCACGTTAAACCGGCCTTGTGCCACATGATACCCTCGTGTGTAGGGGGGGGGGACTAAATACTAGTCGATGTCGGACGACAGTAGTCGACAGTTAGTCGAATACGAAAGTAGTCAGCGACCACAAGTTTACTCTGCGTAATGCCTATTATATAAATTTCCTAACGTTTAGGACCGATTTAGTACAAATACAAGCCTCCACTGCGAAACAACTGCACAACACATATTGAGTACACATTTCCCCTTTATTTTCCTAAATCAGTCTATGGCTTTATATATCGCTTTAATAATTATCCCCTCTTAGTCTATTTGTTAAATATAATGTAATCAAAATAAAATTCATAAATGGATTTTTTATGGTCAGGTAAGGAATATTAAATAATAGTTTCAGACTATTATTTTTTAGTGGCAGTGTATTTTGGCTCAGACCTTCTGAGGCTGACCTTTTAAGGTCAGATGGTAGACAAAATAAGGATGTCGCTTTGGATTGGCTGATCTGAACGTGGGAATATTATTATATTAGAGATAGAAAGTGATTTCAGGGAGTTAAGTTTTACACGTTATACAGTAAACGTGGTTATTTTGTATCTCGGGGAACTTGCTCTGCAGTGGGTGTGATAGATCGACCCCCACTGGCTAGTTAAAAATGTACCATTCGACGTGTTTACTAAAATAGATAAGTTTTAAATCCTTTTTGTTGAAGTTCTCTTTCATCTCCGAACTCAAAAAAAAAAATTTCGACATCCGGCCGGGAGAAGACTAGCGAAAGAAGACACGGTGTTATGGAGTCGACCTCGTCAACCAAAAGACCTTCCCACAACGAAGCGGGTATATAACATTTTGTCTATTTGGCCAAAGCCTCTCCAGAAGATAGGGATTATGTAACATTATCATCCTCTCATCGAATTTTGGCAAATGAACCTCTTTATTTTCCTAAAGCAGTATTAAAAGAAGTAATATTTTATTTTCTCGACAGAGCTAAAAATATTTTTCATTTATATGAATACATAAATATTTAAACACATTATTATTTACAGTATTTACATTAGTCAGACTATTGTCCTCATCTTTGTCGCCATATTTGTCACAGCGTTTTGGCCGTTGTACGCTCCGGCCTTCTTCAGGTGGTTGGAATTTCGAACTGAACCCTTTATTTCGATCACTGGGGTAGACTGTTCTAGTTCCACGTGCCATGTTTGATGGATGTTAGTTATCAGTTATCTCCTGCTAATTTTCCCTCTGAAAGTTCTCCACTGCCTTAACCAGGTATTGAACTCACCTTATTTGGGTCTGTCACTGGATCTAACCAACGCCTTTATCCACTGTGCCATGTGTCCTTGAGGACTAGAACAGTCTACCCCAGTGATCGAAATAAAAGGTTCAGTTCGAAATTCCAACCACCTGAAGAAGGCCGGAGCGTACAACGGCCGAAACGTTGACAAATATGGCGACAAAGATGAGGACAATAGTCCGACTAATGTAAATACTGTACATAATACCTCATCTCAGAAATATAGACAGACATTATTATTTATTTTTACGTTTCCATACATAGCCGTCGGAACATTTTTTTTTTGTGTGTGTGTTTGTGTGTATCTGGTCAAATTCAGTGTTTCTTCTCAAAATTAACTGTATTTTTGTTATAGCAGTAAGGAAGCAGGGGAGGAGTTTTGACTCTCCGAGGTGTCGGTTGTTTCATTAGCTGATTCTACATTCATTTCCTCTATATTTCGTTTGTTAACCCTATCGCCTCTGGGTCTTTAACGACAACAAATATGACCGTATACAGCTGCTGGTGAGTTTGGTCTTTCCTCCTGCCAGTTCTACATTGTCGCTTCATCAAAAACTCTCTTCACCGACGTTGTGTTGAAAATTCTGCGGATAGGGATGTTGACGGAACTATGTTCAACAAAAACGGTATGGGGGTCAGACGAAGAGATATAGAAGATTTTCGTCGAAGCATCGCCAGACTGGACCGGTTCGTCAAACGCAATAGTCACTCTTTGTTAACTCGTGCATGAAAACAAGATAAAAACTAACTACAGACTTTCACAGACCCTTCACCAAAACCTCAGGGCCAATTTATATTTGCATATTATAGATAGAAGTCAAAGGATAATCTGGCATCGCCTTGTAAATTCTTGTTGGTCTGCAGACGATGCACACATGATGAGTCAATGATTTATATCTGCTACAAATGTTATATTTTATAGCTGAATTACACTGTACGACGACAAAATTCTTATCGATTAAATATTTTTTAATCAATTCACCCCATGGAAGGCGATAATGCCACCAAGATGCAAGGGACTTAAAAGACAGACAGAGAGGGTAAGACCTCCGAGTCTAGCTGAGTCGTGATACAGTCTTTGACTGTAAGGGACGTCTGTCGAACTCTCTGCTAACGCAGAGAGGAACCCGGACGAAGCTTTGCCGAAGGGCAAGGTTTCGTCCGGGGAGGTAGACAGGGCCTGAACCCGTCTAGGCGGGTTCAAAGGCTATATTTTTGGCCGCGCCTACGGGCCCGGAGATACCCACATTAAACCGGCCTTGTGCCATATTCAATCCTCGTGGGTGGATCGATAAATACTAAGATGCAAGGGACTACTCGGTGTAAAAGAAAATGAGAAGACTTTAGTTGGAGCCGGAAACACCAATATTAAACAGGAAAGAAGGGATAAACACATACTCCGTTCAGCGAGGAGCTGTTTGAACCGGGCAAGGGGGGAAAACTGTCATATTTACATAGGCTGATAAAAAGATAAATAAAATAGTGATTTAAAGTTAAACTTAATTGGCTTTCGGCCACAACGATTTGAAATACCATTTAACAAGCGATTACCGAAGTTAGGCAATGTCGAGCCAAGTCAGATGGGCGACCGAATACCAGGTGCTGTAAGCTTGGATGAGCGGGTGGTGTAATGAATAATGATTCAGAAGAGTTAATTGGAGAGCCGAGTTCCAATTCCATTTGGGCTCGTTATATTCACTTAGGTGCAAATTCTTTTGAGAATGGTATGAATTCACCTCTTCTCTCCCAGTTATGGGCTAATTAGTAAGACTTATCACTAAATCATTATTTTAATCTAAACATTTTATGGCTTTAAATAACCTGCACAAAGTGTTGATAAGCCGTAAAAAATAAATAAATCACTTTTATTCCTTACGTGTGTCTCATTTTCGAATACAAGAATATTGACAACCTCAGTCGTGCCGACCTATAGTTGACTGTCCATGACTAATTGAAGTCAGTTATCTCCTGTTAATTCCCCTCTCCACTGCTTTAACCAGGTATTGAGCTCACATGGCATGTGGAAGGCGAACAGTCTACCCAAGCGAGCGAAATAAAGAATTCAGTTCGACATTCCAACCACCTGAAAAAGGCTGGAGCGTACAACGGCCGAAACGTTGTAATAAATATGGCAACAAAGATGAGGACAATAGTCCGAATAATGTAAATAGTGTACATAATACCATATCTCAGAAATATAGACTATTATATTACAGATGTCGCAGAACTAGCAAGAGACTGAATAATACAAACGAACACATTAAAATTTAAATAACAAGAAGTGTTTTAACAGAGGACGGTTAATGTGACACCGAAATCCGAAGGTGCATTGGAATAGCGAAAGATGTCTTCGAAAAGCTATGTAAATTATTAAGAAAAAAGAAAATTCCGTTAGAAGCAAAAAAAAAAAAGAATACTGAAATGTTATGTAATATTGGTCCTCCCATATGCCAGTGAATGTAGGGCAATCTCCTCACAGACGAAGAAGAGGCTTGTAGAAACAGAAATGTAGCTCTACAGGAGGATGCTGAGAATGGCATGAACTGATCATGTAAGTAATGACATTTTAAGCAAACGTGAAACAAAACGAGACTTTGATTTAGAATCGGAAATAGTTGAAATTTCGACGGCTTATAATTAGAAAATAGCGCTTAGTAATATATGTTTATACCTCTGAGATGAGGTATTATGGTTACTTGCATTATTTACATTATGCGGACCGTTTTCCTCCTCTCCAATGCCATGTTAACAACGTTTCGACCGTTGTAGGCTCCGGCTTTCTTCAGTTGATTGGAATTTTGTGCCGAACCCTTTATTTCGTCACCAGAGCAGATTGTTCTAGTTCCACGTGCCATGCCTCTTTAGAATGTCTCGGTTATTTCCCCTTAACTCAACTCTCCAAGTTTTGGTAAGTTTGGCAATAAAAAAAAAAGAAAAAAAGAAAAAGGATTGTTTCTTTTTTTGTTTGTTTTATTTTATTTTTTTCTAAAATATTTGCGATTCCCCCCGCCCCGAATATATCTCTGCGATTATTTCATGGGGGCAAATCCGCTATCATGTTCGTATCGTTACGAACACGAGCCAATGAAATTCTACTGGGTCTGCACCTGGACTTAAATTCCGTTGTTGTGATTTCTCTGAGCAACGCCCTTTTCAGTAGCTTTGGATTTATGCGTTTCTTAACAGCATGCACCCAGCGCCCCGCTTTCATGTACTTTACTCTTTTATCCGTAACTTCGGAATCTTCTAGATAATATCTTCTCGTAGCTTTTCATCTTTTGAGCTTGTCCAATATCCTTATCGTTGATGAGATTCGAGCAAGTAACAACAAAAAAAAAATCAAATTCTTGATAAACTACTTTTAGATAAGATTTAAGTTTATTCTGAAAAAGAAAGGCAGCTTCATGACCCAATCTCTTCCCAGTATCAGGAAAACCCGATTAGTGGCCAGACAGACTCCTATGGATACGTGAGATATTATTTGTTCGTCTTTTGCTGTTTATTTATTGATATACGTTGTTCTACCCTTTACTTTTTTTCCTTCACTAAATGTTCAACCAAAAGAAGGCCCAAGAACCAGTCGATGTAGAGATTTACTGAATGTGGCTGTTTGTAAGGACGTAAGCAGTGGAAGTAAGTGTAGATCATGAGAATATGTAAGAGAGCAACGGTTAACTCCAGACTTGAAGTCGTTAAGATTGTAGTGAACCGTTATAGCATCTTCTCGATTTTGGTCGTTTTCACCGCCGTCTCTATATCGCTCTGTTTAATTCCCCCTCCCTTGCAGTCTCTATATAGCTATATATATGTCTTTTATTTCCCATATCGTCTCTATATCGCTGATTTTTTGTTTCCTTGCCCTTTCTATACCTCGCTCTGTTGTTTTTTGTTCCTTGCCGTCTCTATACCTCGTTCTGTTTTTTTTTGTTCCTTGCCGTCTCTATACCTCGCTCTGTTTTTTTTTTGTTCCTTGCCGTCTCTATACCTCGCTCTGTTTTTTTTTGTTCCTTGAGGTCTCTATACCTCGCTCTGCTTTTTTTTGTTCCTTGCCGTCTCTATACCTCGCTCTGCTTTTTTGTGTTCCTTGCCGTCTCTATACCTCGCTCTGCTTTTTGTGTTCCTTGCCGTCTCTATACCTCGCTCTGCTTTTTTGTGTTCCTTGCCGTCTCTATACCTCGCTCTGCTTTTTTGTTCCTTGCCGTCTCTATACCTCGCTCTGTTTTTTTTTTTGTTCCTTGCCGTCTCTATACCTCGCTCTGTTTTTTTTTTTGTTCCTTGCCGTCTCTATACCTCGCTCTGTTTTTTTTTGTTCCTTGCCGTCTCTATACCTCGCTCTGTTTTTTTTTTGTTCCTTGCCGTCTCTATACCTCGCTCTGTTTTTTTTTTTTGTTCCTTGCCGTCTCTATACCTCGCTCTGTTTTTTTTTTTTGTTCCTTGCCGTCTCTATACCTCGCTCTGTTTTTTTTGTTGTTCCTTGCCGTCTCTATACCTCTCTCTTTTTTTTTTTTTTTGGTCCTTGCCGTCTCTATACCTCGCTCTGTTTTTTTGTTGTTCCTTGCCGTCTCTATACCTCGCTCTGTTTTTTTTTGTTGTTCCTTGCCGTCTCTATACCTCGCTCTGTTTTTTTTTTGTTCCTTGCCGTCTCTATACCTCGCTCTGTTTTTTTTGTTGTTGTTCCTTGCCGTCTCTATACCTCGCTCTGTTTTTTTTTGTTCCTTGCCGTCTCTATACCTCGCTCTGTTTTTTTTTTTTTGTTCCTTGCCGTCTCTATACCTCGCTCTGTTTTTTTGTTGTTGTTCCTTGCCGTCTCTATACCTCGCTCTGTTTTTTTTGTTGTTGTTCCTTGCCGTCTCTATACCTCGCTCTGTTTTTTTTGTTGTTGTTCCTTGCCGTCTCTATACCTCGCTCTGTTTTTTTGTTGTTGTTCCTTGCCGTCTCTATACCTCGCTCTGTTTTTTTTTTTTGTTCCTTGCCGTCTCTATACCTCGCTCTGTTTTTTTTTGTTGTTCCTTGCCGTCTCTATACCTCGCTCTGTTTTTTTTTTGTTGTTCCTTGCCGTCTCTATACCTCGCTCTGTTTTTTTTTGTTGTTCCTTGCCGTCTCTATACCCCGCTCTGTTTTTTGTTTTTTTTTGTTCCTTGCCGTCTCTATACCTCGCTCTTTTATTTTCATCGCCATTTTTATATTTGGCCAGGACCTAACGACTCGCAGCACAGGCTTACTGAATGTGATAGGAAATTAGATGAAGAAGTTCAGTTTATGTAGAATATATAACGGTTGCCCATAGAATTAGAGGCGAAGATTGTAGTGATCGAGCAAGCATTCTTTTAGGTGTGTTTTTTTGCTGATTATGGGAAAGAACCTGATTGGAACTTACCAGTGTACTGCGTATGGATTGATGTATATGTGTGTAGCGTGTCGTGGCGGTAAATGTTTGATCTTATTCAGTCAAGAATGTACCTCTTCTAAATATTTGCTATGAACATACCGATAGAAATAGTGAAAGGCTAGGTACGACAAAGAGTTTTAGGGTGGAAATAAATTCATCACCCCCAATGCTTTTAAAGAAGTAAAATTATATGGCTCGCCAACGGACATCAAATGACAGCAACTCAAGTGATTGTAAACAGAGACAAGGCGTGATACTGAATAATATTTTGAAAGATATAGGAGAGAGGAAAGTTCAGTTGACTTGTAAAGAAAAGGTATTCGATCTTTACCTTGTTCAGCACATATCTATGCATGTATGTGGACATCTGTGTAAATTAATAACCCCAGATTAGATTAGATTGTACACATAGAATTATTGTTAATATTCCAGGAATTGATTAGAAAAATGGTCGAACTCCCAAAGAATTTTGAGATTTGGTGGTTTCTGGTAACTACTGAAGTGATTTTTTTTTTTTTTTTTGGTGGAATTCAGACCCTCAAACAACTACACCACCTGCACATCCTGGTAATAAACACCAAAACTAAAAGAAAAATTAATGAAATAAAAATAGAAAAATCTCCTGCTATTATAAACGTTATTTTTAATGAGTACACCTATTTGAGTTTCTGCCTATATTTCTCATATGAGGTATTGTTATTATTTACATTCTCGTACAACAGATTTCGCCTGAAGAAGGCCGGGGCGTACAACGGCCGAAACGTTGTGAATATGGCAATAAACAAATAGTTACAATACCTCATCTCAGTAATATAAACAGATCCTGAAGAAGACCGGATTGTACAACGGCCGAAACATCGTGAATAGGGTAATAAAGATGAGAACAGTCCGAACAATGTAAATAGTTACAAGACCTCATCTGAGAAATATAGACTGTGAATATGGCAATAAAGATGAGGACAAGCGTTCGAACAATGTAAATAGTATAAGTACGTATTTGAGTTGTTATCCCGTTTTATTTTTCTTAAACAGTGAAATTAATAAACCAGTCTATATTGAGAAGACCTGCTAAAAAAAAAAGAAAATAAGGATTGTGACTACGACAGGAACCGAACCTGTTTTCCATTTCAGACAGGGAAACAGTTTATATGGTCGAAACGAAACATTACAAATTTGGCCCAGAAGGCCTCAGTGATAGAGGAAGGTTGGAATTAACTATTCAAGCAATGCACATTTAGCTTTGGTTTGATCTGTTTTACGGCATATAAACCTGAATCGATTATTTAATACCGACAAGATTTTTATTACAGGTAATATTTTCCCCCCAAAATGCATTGAGGGTAATAATTATTTTCTTCAATAATTCATTGCTGGTAATATTTTCTTCAAAAAAATATATTGAGGGTATTAAGTCATTTTCAAACTTTCATAGTGTTTGACCCCAGTTTGGGGGTTAACTATTTGCTCATAGCTGGGACCCTAAAAATTGCTACCGTACTGGGTCAGAGTGGACCTGGAAACACCAGCAATTAAGAGATGGTACTACGCTCCTCAAAACTTCCTGATCAGAGTCCTTGCTGTTGGACGTAGTTTATCGTCCTTACCCCCATGCCGCGGACGTAGTTTATCGTCCTTACCCCCATGCCGCGGACGTAGTTTATCGTCCTTACCCCCATGCCGCGGACGTAGTTTATCGTCCTTACCCCCATGCCGCGGACGTAGTTTATCGTCCTTACCCCCATGCCGGATTTATCGTTGGGATTTCTAGTTTATCTATGGCATGCCTTCTCAATCTAGGCGAGTTGTTATTAATTTTATTATTTAAGGAAAAAAAATGGGAGATAACAAGTCAAATACCTTTAACCACTAATAACAACGTTTATTGTAATAAATACATATTTATTATTATTGATCTTGCTATCCAGACCATAATGCTCATCATGTGACTTTACCGATAATTTTGCAGCCGTTGTATTCTATGATCGGCTTCTCGTGCCTTACTTCTTACTCTGTCACCATCTAAAAATTAACAATTTAATTCTATTCAATCCAATGTGGATATATCGTTTTTTTTTTTTTTTTATTTGATTTTTCCCAGCTTAGGGGAGATAACTCTTATCACTTAATGTTTATTTACCTTTGTGCCGCTTGTCAGATTTTTTTTCCCACTGAACCAGAGGATATTACTTTTCAGCACTAACAGTTCAATGGACTGAACTCAAATCTACTAAGGAATTAGATATGTTTCAACCAACTTTTCAAATTTCTATTTGTTCCATGTCCTTATGTCCCCTATTTCTTTTCTTTATATCTTCTATGTTTAAGTTTTCTTAATTCAAATATTCCTCCTCGAAACTCCGCATCAACTAAACCCTTTTTTATTACTCTCTCATTTACCCCTTTTTTTATCACTCTCTCATTTATCCCACTTCTGCACGTTACTCCCTCACACAGACTCGCTTCACTTTCATCAATTGTTTATTTCCATGCATATTTTAAGCCAACTTAATTCTTTGTACCCTTATTTTTGTTTTCACTTTTTCACATTTTATTCTCGATTATTGTCCCTCTTCATTCTTGCAACGATTTAATTTCCTTCTCATATCAACATTCCTATTATGGCCAGAGCATGAGAAGGCTTATCTAAATTCATTTTTTATTTTTAGCTTTTTTTCTTCAGGTTTTGTTTATCGAAAGTCCGGAATCTTTCGATTTATTACATTTGTTTTTATTTTGCGTATTTTAACTTTTACTTTTTTTTTATTTGATTTTCATGCAGTCGAAGACGCCTTTTTGTCTGAATATATAACTACCCCCACCCATATACCCAGACGATTCTCCCTTCTGTTAATCTTCTTTCTCACTCTCTCTTCTGTTTTCCTCCGTCTCACTCTATTTTCCACTGCCCTGTTTATTTTTTCTTATTATCTATTTTCTCTGTCCGTTTCTTTTTTTGTTTTTGTTTCATTGTTTTCTCTGTCCCGTTTCATTTTTTCATTCTGTTTTCTCTGTCCCGTTTCATTTTTTTCATTCTGTTTTCTCTGTCCCGTTTCATTTTTTCATTCTGTTTTCTCTGTCCCGTTTCATTTTTTCATTCTGTTTTCTCTGTCCCGTTTCATTTTTTTTTCTGTTTTCTCTGTCCCGTTTCATTTTTTCATTCTGTTTTCTCTGTCCCGTTTCATTTTTCATTCTGTTTTCTCTGTCCCGTTTCATTTTTCATTCTGTTTTCTCTGTCCCGTTTCATTTTTTTCATTCTGTTTTCTCTGTCCCGTTTCATTTTTTTCATTCTGTTTTCTCTGTCCCGTTTCATTTTTTCATTCTGTTTTCTCTGTCCCGTTTCATTTTTTCATTCTGTTTTCTCTGTCCCGTTTCATTTTTTCATTCTGTTTTCTCTGTCCCGTTTCATTTTTTCATTCTGTTTTCTCTGTCCCGTTTCATTTTTTCATTCTGTTTTCTCTGTCCCGTTTCATTTTTTTCATTCTGTTTTCTCTGTCCCGTTTCATTTTTTCATTCTGTTTTCTCTGTCCCGTTTCATTTTTTCATTCTGTTTTCTCTGTCCCGTTTCATTTTTTCATTCTGTTTTCTCTGTCCCGTTTCATTTTTTCATTCTGTTTTCTCTGTCTGTCTCTCTCACTTTCAAATTCTCCACTATTGTAACCAATATTTTAATAACTCTCTTTCAAACAAATATCCTCGTCTCCCGCCCCCACCCTTATTTATATATATATTTTTTACTTTATTTCTTCAACAATCTCCATTCGGTCCACTTCAGAATCTCTCACGCATTTCTTCACCGCTCTCTATCCGATTCCTTTCTTCTCTCTTTATTCTCATTATCAATTCAATATTTCTTCTTGTATTAGTTTCTATCCGCCATTTTCTTTTTACCCGTCTTCATGATAAAGGCAAAGAAATTGAGAAGGCATTGTCTGGAAACTTGTAAAAACAAAACTAATCTCGGTTACAGCACCCACCTAAAATAATAATAATAATAACACATTTATTCAATTTTTTAAATAAATTTCGAGCAAATATTCAAACCAAAAGACACACAAACATATATATATATATATATATATATATATACTTACTTACTTTTTCTAGCTTACGCCTTTATTTTTTTTTTTATTTCTTATTTCTTAACAATGTTTGGCCTGCAGCTAATGTTGACGACAGATGCGTAATTAAGACGCACCGCGTCTAAGGATTTCGCAGAAATTTCATAAATTGATAAATTTTCTAGAAAATATAGAACGAAAAAGGAACCGTGTCCATCTTGGTTCTTGCTTTCTCTCTCTCCTCTTTTTTTTTCTCTCTCTCTCTCTCACTCTCCTCTTTTTTTCTCTCTCTCTCCTCTTTTTTTCTCTCTCTCTCCTCTTTTTTTTCTCTCTCTCTCCTCTTTTTTTCTCTCTCTCTCCTCTTTTTTCTCTCTTCTTTTTTTCTCTCTCTCTCTCTCTTCTTTTTTTCTCTCTCTCTCTCTTCTTTTTTTCTCTCTCTCTTCTTTTTTTCTCTCTCTCTTCTTTTTTCTCTCTCTTTTTTTTCTCTCTCTTCTTTTTTCTCTCTCTCTTCTTTTTTCTCTCTCTCTTCTTTTTCTCTCTCTCTCTTCTTTTTTCTCTCTCTCTCTTCTTTTTTCTCTCTCTCTTCTTTTTTTTTCTCTCTCTCTCTTCTTTTTTTCTCTCTCTCTTCTTTTTCCTCTCTCTCTTCTTTTTCTCTCTCTCTCTTTTTTTTCTCTTTTTTTCTCTCTTCTTTTTTCTCTCTCTCTTTTTTCTCTCTCTCTCTTCTTTTTCTCTCTCTCTCTTTTTTTCTCCTTTTTTCTCTCTTCTTTTTTTTTCTCTCTCTCTTTTTTTCTCTCTCTGTCTCTTCTTTTTTTCTCTCTCTCTCTTCTTTTTCTCTCTCTCTCTCTCTCTCTCTCTTCT
>CAHIKZ030000309.1:910000-947500 GCA_903632075.3 Acanthosepion pharaonis | reverse complement strand
GTATTTACTTTTAGAACAAAAACAAGTACAAAGCACCTCTTGAACTTGCAATTCAAAAAGCAAAATATAAATAAAAAAAAAAAAAAACTTCAATATACTAAATTGTGTCTTTTAACAGGAAATCGTAATGTCAACATTTTCAAAAAAAAAAATACGTAAAAATTAACACTTTAAAGTGCTTTCTCCTAGATTTCCTTCTAGCAGTCTTTGATTATGTCCCCAAAGTTAATTTGGCTCAACAAATCTGCTTCAGTCATGGGCAGAGATAAGAAATCTAGCCTCGTTTGTCTCATTGTTCGGATTTTTTATATGCTTCAATTGAGAAAATGAGCGTTTAGTTGCACAGCTTGTAACCATTAATGTTAAAAAAAAAATATGCTCAAGCTAATCTCTACATTTGGAAAACAAACTCTGTGTTGTCTTCTATCGTTACTTTGTAGAGTACTGCATGACCGAATCTGGTTTTCACAGCTTTTGTTGCACTAAACTTATGGCGAATATATGAATGAAACAGCTGAAGGTCTGTAGAAAAATCACTGTTCAAGTCCTCTGGGTAGGCATTGGTTAGTTTTTTCACAACGCTCAGAATACTGTATTCTATCTTCAGTGACCGAGGAACTTGATGTTTCTGGTATATCAACCAAGCAAGAGAATCGGTCTGCTATATTATTTTACATCTATTCATCTCCATCTCATCTCCGTTTTAAGTTCGTCAATAATGGCGTAGAAAGCTGATATAGGAAATTTGTCTCTGGCATTCAGGGTTAATTCGAGTGCATCCCCATCATTGACTTCTTTCATTTTTTTTGTTTGCAAGTATCAGTTGCCTTATAATCTACATCTGGTACTATATCTTCTGCAGCTTCTTTCTTTCGTGGTAGCTATCATAACTACCAGGTTTCGATGTAGAATTCAATGTAAAATGGTCCAGCTTTTCTCATTAGGATTTTTCTCCATTCTTCCTCGCAGTAGCCATAATCTCAAAGATCTTGGAGTTTGTGTGGTTTTCGTTGGAGCACTTGTTTCTTCACTTCCCACCACAATGATTCAATTATATTGAGGTCAGGACATTGTACTTGCTAGTCTTCTAAAAGTTGAACATGTTCAGCCACAATAAAAGTTTATGTGATGTGTGATAAGGAGCGTCATCATGCTGAAAAATGTCCCCATCTTTGTTGTCTGGCAGAAGATTAGACCGTAGTAAACTAATATAGTTTTCGCCGTTTACGTTTCCATCAGTTTTGACGAGTTTTCTTCTAGCACCGATTTTGATGCAACCCCACACCATGAGGTACCGTATTTGTGGAGGTTCTTGCAGTCTGTCTTTTTCCTACGGGTCTTCTGACTTCCAGCCTTATCACGTGGAAACAGCGGTTCTCGTGCGATCATCGAATTTAAGCAACGTCGAGTCTGGTCACTACCTAGATGGGTGACCGCTTGGGAATACAATGTGATGTAAGCTTAAGTGTGCAGTTGGTGTAATGGATAACGACACAGATATGAAAAACGGAGAGCAGAGTTCCAATTCCAGTCTGGTTCGTTATATTAATTTACGCGCAAATAATTTTGGGACAGGTATGAACACGTCTCTTCTGCCCGCCAAGTACAGGTCAATTAGTAGAACTTGTATCATTATTATCTCCAAATAGTCTTACAATCTGAAAATACTTTTCTGGCTTTAAATAACCTGCAAAAGGCTGACTCGTAAAATAAATAAACAATAAATCTCACTGTCTTTACATATTCTCTTGCATTAGAATGTAACTCTATGTTGAATTTATCACAAAATGTTCCGTTTTTGCCATTTTGCGTCATCCCATGTTATATGTTATTTTGATGAAGTCATTTTTCTATTCTAACGTATTTTGGTTAATCTTTATCTGTTGTATTCCCGTTCAAGTTTTTCTGGGTGATCAATTGAAACTTCACTCTAAAGACTGTATTTACTCCTTACTTGCTGTTAATTTTGCATTGCCTACTGAAAATCTCGTAATCTTTTTCATCACTCATGTCTAACTTTCCTGGGTATGACGATAAACTACGTCCAACATCAAGCCTCTCATCAGGTGGATTTGAGGAGCGTGGAACCACTTATTGCTGGTATTCACAGGTTCACCATGATCGGGGTGGTAGCACCTATTAGGATCCCAACTATGGGAAAATAGTTAACCCTCAAACGGGTCAAAACGGGTCAAAACGAGTAAAATATGTTTTAATACTAGCAATACGTTTTTGTAAAAATATTACTAGCAATGAATTTTTGGAGGAAAAAATATTACCAACAATACATTTTTGAAGAAAAAAAAAATATTACCAGCAATACATTTTTGAATAAATATTACTAGCAATAAAAATCTTGTCTGTATGAAATAACCCATTGAGGTAAAAACATAACAAACCAAACATGTCTAAGATGTTTAGTTTTTCGTGGTTTCTTTGCACTTAAAACACTCCTAATATTAGCAAATATCTTTTGAATGATTTGAACACCGTTTCTGGAAATTTCTAGCCGCCATGACTAATTCGCGTTGAGTCATCTTCCCGTTGGGAGTCAGGTCTTTCATCTGCGTTTCAGCAGAAATTTTAACCATGATTTTAGCATTGAAAAAAAATCTAATGTTCAACTACAAGAACTTTCTAAGGCACCTTACACTCGTATTAATAAGATGAGGCAATTCCTATCAGAAATTTGCATATTATCATGACTTTATCATCCTGGACTTTTCCTTGGTTCAATAGCCACGTCCTTTTCTTTCAGTTTAAACCGATGTATCTTTGTTAAACGGCACGTACGAAAACACTACTAATAAAAGCATGCTGCTGAAGAATCTCAACTTCTTAATAAAATACAGGTGTATAATCATCGCATGTCGTTGGTCCAAAACCTTTGCACGCTAGCGTATAGAGTTAATGATGCGTTCATTTTTATCAGCAATCGACATGTATCTATTCTTTATGTTTTACATACGTTTATAATCTTACATCTTACTATGCATTTTTTTATACAAGAATAAATTATTTTTATTCTTGTTCTTAACACTTTTAGTAGATTTTTTTTTGTCAATTAAATAATTTGAAAATATATTGTTAATTAGAGCTCTTTGTACATTACTGTGCAAGAAGAGGAAATTAGGTGGGTCTATTAATTAATTCATTAATAAAAGCTACTTAGTATCTCTAGGAATACCCGCCATAATAATTAAGGAGGTATGAATTAGAATTAATTGTTTTAGTTTTTGTTTTGTATACAGTGGTGTTTAATCTGTTAATGTGAATAATTTCTAGAACGTTTATGAATAAAACTATTTTATTAATATTTAGTTGGTAATGGAATTCTAAATTCATGAACTTCAAAAGAAAAACAAAATTATCAAAACTAATTATTCGAATTAAATTAAGGATTATTATTTAGACTTACAGGACGTTCTTTGAGCTGGAGATATTAAATAATTATCCCGTTATTTCTAATTTATCAATAAAACAACATGGAACAAAAACAAACTCTTAACACACAAAATTAATTAACTTCATCTTGTTTAGTTATTGAATATGTTGGCTTTTATTATAACAATTACCGTTTGCAATCGTTCAGTGGAAGACTATAATTTCTCTTTTAGTATTAGAAACAATACTACGAACAGAATTTTTTTTTTCCTTATCGAACAAGAAATTCCACAAAAAATGTTCTCTTAAGATACATGTTCTAATTTCGGCCTGAAATTGTGAGTTAAATTCCTGAGTTTGGTAATACCGATTCGCTAACTAGATATATGGCATTCAATAACTGGGCACTACTGAAAACGAACCAGATATTCAGTAGAACGAAAAAAAATCTCTAACCAGTTCCGGGCTAAGTTTGAAATTCCCTAAAGGTTACCCGGATCGACAGACCCCCTGAAGAAAGCCACGGGATAAACTGGTCGAAACGTTGTGATAACAAATATGAGGATATTTGTCGGGATACAAATAATTTTTTTTTTTATATTTCATATTTCTTCTTTGAAAAACCTCTTTTATTTGCTGGGTCCCTATAGGATATTTCCGATAATGTTTCTCCGACACGACCTTCCGCTTGTAGATCTAAACATTGTTTTAATTTTTTTTACCATTTCTCATTGTTGCCGTTTGCCATCCATTCATACCTAACTCGGAAGTTAGGTTAATGCATATCATTTAATACATTGCTTAGTTTATAAACGGCAAGGAACAAACGGAATATATTTTTTGGCTATAAATCGCTATACATGCTCGCATCTCTATCTCCTCCTGACACACACACACACGTGTGTATGTAGTTTACTGCTACCAGCAAGCAGAAATATTTCTTCTCCCGATGATGGTCATTTTGGCCGAAACTAGTCGAGGAATCTAAATGAAATAATAATAAAAAAACGAAAGAATATTAATCTACAACCCAGTGTGTCTGAAGATTTTAATTTTTTTAATATTTTTTTATTGTTCAAAAAAAAAATTAAAAAACATATATATTTATTAAAGACATTTTTATGTTTAACGTTCTTTTTTATAGATACAAGTATTTAAGTAAATTCTCTGTTTATAATAAACAGTATTAAATAACATTTACCGGCCTGAATGTCCAAGAAATTTTCATAGAAAATATTCGCCCTTTGACAGGATTCGAACCGGCATCCTATACGGAACCGTCATTTATGCTGACGTGCCTTACCGCCTCGGCCACAAAGGAGCGTTCGGTAGGCAAGGTCGAATTTACTGCTTATAAACTTCAATCTTCTATGAATCTCGTACATTCATAACTGCTCTGGCGTATCAAATGTAAACAAAAGACGTCATATATAAAAGTGGACAAAGTCCGACAATTTATTTATTAAAGACATTTTTATGTTTAACGTTCTTTTTTTAGATACAAAGTATTTAAGTAAATGCTCTGTTTTATAATAAACAGTAAATAACATTTACCAGCCTGAATAATGTAATAAATAAATTGTCGGACTTTGTCATTTCTTTATATATATATATATATATATATATATATTATATATTATATATTATATATATATATATATATATATATTATATATATTATATTATATTATATATATATATATATATATATTATATTATATATTATATATATATATATATATATATATATATTATATATATATATATATATATATATATTATATATATATAGAGAGAGAGAGAGAGAGAGAGAGAGAGAGAGAGAGAGAGAGAGAGAGAGAGAGAGAGAGAGAGAGAGAGAGAGAGTATATATACATATATATACATATATACATAGCACAATTATTTAACCTTCTAAATGGCATAGTTGTAAAGGCTATATGGTTAGGCTATATATATAGTGGTTACAGGTTAGGTCGATTCCTGCCTGAGGACATATATTTTCTTTGAGATTTCTCTGACATTCAAGTCGTTAATATTGTTTATTATAAATAAAACTGTTACTTAAATATTTGTATCTATAAAAGCGTATAAGCAAAAAAAATATGTTAAAATAACTGTCGGACTTAGTCAATTTCATAATAAATATATATATATATATATATAATCACAACGGGTGTAACAACAAAATTGTCCTAAATCATGTAAGGGAATAACTGCCCATCCCACAAAATGTCTAATATCTAAAAAGAAATAGTAAACTAAACTAATTGAGATTATTTTTCAGGTTTTCAGATATGACGTTTAGCTGTCCTGACAATATTTGTCGTAAGAATCACTGAAAAACAGTTTGAGTTATTCAGCTAGAAAGGGAACAGGTTAAAATCTGTCTTCCCAAACGAGAGGAAACAGATCATTCAAGTAATGATACCAACGTTTATACTCTGGCTTCTCTCTTCAAATTTCATTCAAGGAACACCAAGAGAATGGTGAATAAGTTTTAAAAAAGAGGGAACAGTAGAGAGGAAAACATGATCAGTAGGTCACAATAGGAAGAGGGATCGCCGTTTCAACTTAGAGCCAAGGAGATCAATTAGAAAGATATCCAACTCACTCCATATGTCATTTAGCCCGCGAGAGAGGAGTTTCAGCTATGACAGTTCAAAGAGCAGTTAAAGATGAAAATCGTACGTGAAAGTTGTGAGTGAGACAGCTTGTTAGCTTAGGATAGAAGGTTCGAGAGGGCGAAAATCATCTTGAATAAGTTGGAAAATGATTCTGAATTTTATATATATATATATATATATATATATATATATATAGAGAGAGAGAGAGAGAGAGAGAGAGGGGCATTTGGGTCACTAAAAACACAAAAAAAGAATGTCTCATCTCGAGAATATTTAGCATTGAAAAAAATTATTTTTAATAATATGTAGAAATCTCCACGCTTTGCCTGGCGACGGTCGCGAGAAGGGAAACGTATGTAGCAAAATTATGGAAAATAAAGCATTTTTTTAAATCTACCTTACAACCTAAAACGTTTGCGGTTTCTCTCTTCTTTTTAATATACACACTTTTCTCTCGTTGGAACTACAATGACCTCTTCCTCTTTATATATATATATATATATATATATATATATATATATATAATTTTAATCTTTGATAAGCTTCCCAGATCCTTAGTTATAATTAATTAATGCTGAACATTGTCATTCTTGTGTTAAGCTTGGAAAGTAATTATTCATTCATATTGTTCAAAGTAGAAACGCTCGGAGAATTCCAGTAAGATGTCTTTTATTATTTCTAATTTGCAACGGTCCAAAGCTTAATCTAACAAATGAATAATTTTGCTTTCACACCCGGTCAGACAAAGTGTAAAATTTTTAACGACGCGTTACTGTGACGGCGTCTGCTCTTGTTGTTTCTTTCTGATCTGAACAAGTCTGACAAAACTATGTGAGGAAAAATGCCTTGGCATCTCTGACGACAAATGGCTAAAACAACGTTGCTGTCGGTCGATAAACATAGCTTTCATGATCGTTGACAATGAGTGTTTCCGACCTTCGACAGACAGATAATGTGCAGTCGACTTGCATATATTTATGACCGAAAAAACTCTTGCCAGTTCCCCATAAGTACGAAAGAAATTTCACGACCCTTGAGCTCATAGTGGCATTTTCCGTACCACATGTGCTGAGACGATGCTTGTATTAAGGCAAAATAACTTTAGGAAATCCTCATCTTTTTCAGGCTGTTTTTGAATTCCGTTGTTTTCATAGAATGGTTACCTACTTGGAATCGCTACTTTCTATAAAAAAAAAAAAAAAAAACTCCCGATATGATGGTTGGCTATTGGAGTGTAGCGAAATCCCATACAGGGTGCGATGGATAAATTATCGCAGTTTTATATTTTATATTTTTAATTTCGCGCATGCGTGTTCTTTGTTTTTTTTTTAACTCTATAGTAGGCTCAGTTCGGCAGCGTCTGTGGAGGGAAAAAGAGCACCTTGACAGAAATTTGGAAACGGCGTACTGTACTTCTTGGTATTCGCACCGGAAGCTCCAATACGAACATTTCAGAATGTTTGGGTACCAACCTGAGTACAGTATATAGAATTCCGGAAAGAGTTGGATGATTCTAATTGTGATTTCGAAGGTGTTTGGAGTGATCACTCGAGATGGTGACGTTATGCTTCCTTTCATATTCCCACGGATCCTCAGACACATGGAGGCCTATATCATGTTCCTTGAAGAGGTAGTGTTGCACGAGTTCATGAGGGTGGCTGCTGGATGACTCTATCTGACATCAGGACTCTGCACCATGCCTCACAAGCAGGAGAACCCAGTCATGGCTGTCAGACAATTTCTTTTACCACATTATCTCTTACATCTGGCTACCTAACTCCCCAGACTGCAACCCACTTGATTTCTGTGTGTGCGGCTCAGTTGAGCCAGAGACCAACATATGGTTGTAATACCGAAGATGAACTGAAGGCAAGGATTATGGCAGAATTCACCAACTTAAACACGGAGACAATCCAGAAGAGATGCAGGAAATTCCGAACTCGTATTGAGGCCATGGTTGAAGCCAATGGTTATTTTATTGAATAAATTTCTTTAGTATTTCATGATATTTGTGTGTAATTTAGGTAAATATCTGTTAAAATGAGACGCCATTTTCTTTCTGTGCGTAACTTAGACGACAATTTATCCATTGCACCCTGTATATATCCTTTAGTATTTCCCTTATTTTAAAGCTATTTTTTTATTTGTATATTTTAATCGTTATGTCCACCATTTTTATTCGCCGATCGAACTCTGAAAGATGCTGAAGGACAACTGATTACGTGCTTAATTTTTCTTGTTTTGTTTTAATTGCTTTATTCTAATTCCATTTTTTCTGCTCTTCATTTCTTAATGATTTGACTTTAAATAGTTCCGTTTTTATATCAATAATAAATACAAAATTATTCATATTTTCAGTAAATCGTACATTTTAGACTTTCATTGTCCTGACAAACAAACATAAGTTTAAATGAATCCAGACAAGGTGGGCACTGAATGGTTTTCAGCCCGACACGAAACCCTTCGAAATATATAGGGTCAGATTTTGGGAAGCAGATCGGGCTTAGATGAAATTGCTAACCTCTTGTGAAATGTAAGGGGAAAATAAAATCGACAAAACGAAAGTGAAAGAACTAGAATTTTTTGCAAACAATATTTTTTAAGAAAGTTTCTTTTTTTTTTTTTCCTTTTTAACAGTGAAGAATAAATTAAGATTTCTTACTCTTGAGCATGCAACATACTACTAGCCATGCGTAAATGTTTCATTCTGGAGCCAAATTCCAATCTTTTGAAGCGTTTGGACTGCTCATTTGTTTATAGCTCACGCAAACGCTGGGCGAGCTGGAAAATGGTTTCTTGTATACATAAAAACTTAAAAAGATATTCACCAATCATTATTGCATTTGTATTAAATAGCTATTTTAATCATTAAATTGTTTTCAAAATAGCTGAAACTGAGAATATTCCTAAAATTTTCAGCGTGTATCATCTGAAGAAGGCCGGAGCATACGGCGGCAGAAACTTCATGATTATGACAAAGATGAAAACAACAGTCCGAAAAATGTAAATAGTTACAATACCTCCATTTCAGAAATATGGACAGGTCCTGGTTTCGAATTAAAAAAAAAAAATATATGATTAAAAGCTGATAACCTGCTCAATATCGATCACTGGTGAGGTCTTTAAGATTCTCCCGCGGCATCGTATAATCTATAGGTTGCAAGAGCAATCCAACAGTTTCTTGATATTTAAAAAAAAAAAAAAAGATACATATGAAACTTATCTCTGATGAGAAAGCAGCATTCTATCCACTATGCTTCGGTGTGACATTGGGTCAAAATTTAGACGGGAAAATAAAAATGCAATAAGATTTCAGTTGTAAGTATTGAAATGTTTGAAAAGATTTATGTCAGCTTAGGTCAATGCTCCTTCATCATGTCTTCAAAAATTGTCAGAAGCAATGTTTGCTAAAAGGGAGAATTTTCTTTTTGGTATGTATATATACATTTTTTTAATGTTCCACAATAATGCCAATAAACGCAAAATGAAAATAGTGACTGAATTATTGATTATTGCTTTGCGCATCTATAAAAAAAACTCCCTCGTCGTCTTCTCTTCAATTTTTCTCAGGCTTTTCGTGGTTATTCTCGTTACTACCATTTATCATTGCTGATGCTATTTACAATAATACCCAGTTTTAACCCGTAAAAATGTCACGGCTTCACTATTTGATAATTTCTAATGAATCTTAATACGTCAGTTATTGATGGAATAAGTTCATGGCGACTTCTACGACATTAACATATCAGTAGAAACGCATCGTTAAATATTTGAGTTTAACTTCAACAAAATATTACAATAATAATCATAAATATGAATGCTGGACGTTATTTTAAGAAGTAAGGGGATACAAATGAAGATATGTAATTGAAGTTAAACAGATCTGTCTTTCCGTTTTTTTTTTTTTTATATATATATATATATATATATATATATTATTTAAAATAATAAGATTTAAAATACCCAAGTCTTTATTTAACCCTAGTTTATATGTATTTAATTTTAAAATCCAGTATTTTTCTTTTTTTCTGCGTGTATATGAAATCAGAATCTATCAAGAAACATTTACAATTTTCTAATGAGTGCCCTGATTGATTAAAGTGTTCAGCTATGGGGGAATAATATTAAAGTATACGTGGTTTATATTATGCAGCGGAAATATATATATATATATATATATATATATATATATATGCCAGCCAGCATGTTTTCATTGAGACATGTGTAATTTAGACAAGTTTTGTCGACTTATATTGGATCCTTTCGTATTCATGAAAAAAAATTTGAAACCAAACCTTATTAAAATTAATTATGAATATCAGACAAATGTTTTAAAATGTTTCCAGTAGATAGTTTAAAATATCGAGGCTTGTACAAATAGTTTTAATGTTTATTTCTTAATAAAATCTCACGATACGGCATAATTTACTTACCTCACCTGAAGCGTTACTCGAGCCAATCGCACAGCACTCAATTCAGCGGTCCTCACTTCACAAGTAAAAACTTTTAACTTTCAGATAAACACTAAAATATTAATCTTGAAAAAAACAAAATCCTGATGATGACATTGGGCTAATATCGCATGAACTCGGAATAATCAATATGTATCAGCACAGTAATTTTCTCTTCCTTTAATAATGACACCAAAAGGCTTGTCAGTGAATATGAAAGAATCCAATTGAAAATAAGTGGATAAAACTTGTCCAAATTATTCAATGAACATGTCTCTCTCACTATATATATATATATATATATATATATATATATATATATAAAATCTGTCCATAGCTGAAAGAGAAAAAACGACATAATCAAGATGTTGGCCTTCCACACTACTTCAAACATAAGTTTAGGAAGGAACCCTCATCAGTATTGGAAAGAGTGATAACAGCTCCAAAATCTCAGTTACTTGAGAAACCTCCTTTCCTGAAAAATCTTAGAAAAAGACTTTGGCACTGGCCGCGCTCTCCATGTCCTTATAAGGAAACGACGAATATTAAAACCGAAACATTAACCTTAAACTTACGCCATGTCTATAAATGGAGACTTTAATATGAATGTCATGCATGGCGTCAAACCATCCCAAAATATCTCAACTGCTAGCTGTATACATCCGCTTTGTAATGTCACTCATTAAAACATTGTGGACTGGCGTTACATAATCACAAAGAAATGTACAAGTTAACTACTTCACTTGAGGGTTTTGCAGCAACAGCTGAAATAATCTCACATGTTACTAGAACAGAAAATAATATCATAATATGTTGATGTTCCATACTATTTCAGACAAAAGGTTAGGAAGGAAACCCCTATTGAGACTGGACAGTTAACAGTTACTGGATTTGAGAAAATTATTTTCCTGAAAAATTGCTTACAGTAATTGCTTATTTTAAGTGTTATATCCGAGATACTCTAGTCAAAGTTTTTAAAATTTTTTGCTAAATTGTATGTTGTGTAGTGTAGTGTTGTTGTGTAATTATGTATTTTATGTTATGTATTGTATTATGAATTATTTAATGTAATATATTGTAATGTTATGTATAAAAAAAACTAAGGAAAAATGGAAAAAGTTTTCGCGTGACGCATTTTGTCCATTGCGACTTTGTCGGACTAAATTCATGTTTACCTGGATGCGACTGAACATGCGCACAAAGGAACAGGGATGATGAGAATCTTAAATTTAAATTACTTTAGCATATATAGTGTAGCCGGTTTCAATTAGTTTATTTTCTTTTTTGTTGATATTTCAGTTACGACTATTATTAAATATCCCGCATTGGGAAAATAGAACTGCTAAGAAAGGAGAAATATAAGCTCGAAATTAAATTTACTGTGGATGATTTAGCAATTAAAGCACTTTCTATATATTTTCACCTCAGTACACTATATTCTCCTTTAATTGAAGAAACATTTTTAAATCAAAAAGCTCAGTCATCTAATGCAATGAGTTCATGTAAAAGATCTTGTGTTTATTTGTTGAAATTCCTCAATGTTTCCCCTATGGATTCATTGCGAAACTTATCACAGGTAATAGAGTAAGTTTCCTTCAAGGTTTTACTTATTTTTCCTTTTTTTTTTTTTTTTTTGGCCTTTCATTGTTTTAGAGGTCATTGTAACAAATTGTATGTTAATTTAGATAAATTATTTTCAACTGTGGTTGTGATAAATCTGGTAGGTAGAACAATATATTTTATTTCTTTGTGCTTGTCAGGAAGGTCCGTTGCTCTATTTTGTAATACTTGTATATATATATATATATATATATATATATATATAGTTACTGCTCTGGACACCTAGCGATGGCGCAAGTCGGGTGCCCCAGCAAGCACCAATATTGACCAACTATGTTATGAACTTAACGCAGGATCGTGATAACTTCCCGACCTTGATGCAGGTCGTGATAGTTGGTATAACTCATAAATGTCCGATCTTGCTCGACTGAATAATAAATAACAAAAAACAAAACAGCGAAATTTCTATTATTTACGAAATTATGAATATGTAGTCTTTTTTTTTTTTTTTTTTTTTTTTTAATATTTTCAAATACAAAGCAATTATAAAACTATTTTTATATGACCGCAGATGCTCTTCTCTTTCAATAGGAGTTAAACGATAAGCTTTATTGTAAATCTTAGTAAGAAAAGCTATGCTACAGATGCTAAGTCTCGAACTCTCACGTTTTCACTTGAAGGAAGCTCCCTTTTCGTATCACTGAATAACCAGCATCACTAATCTCATGGTTTATTTCGCAATGTTTAGATGGGGAATTATATGCGTTTTTATTCGAACCCACATTGTTATAGTGATTTTCCAAGCGTAGCTTAGATGTGACACACAGCCGAAATTTTGGGGCACCCAGTGAGGATCGAACTTACTACTCAATCGTAATTGTTCTAGCAAGGTAAACTTGCTAACCATGACATTACCTCGAGGTGCCCTAAATAATTTTCCAAGCTGAAGGCATCAGAAGGCTGAAAGTACGGGACACCCAGTGAGGGTCGAACTCACTACTCGGTCGTAATTGTTCTATAAAGGCAAGCTTGCTAGCCATTACACCACCTCGAGGTGCTCAATTCTATTATACTCACAAAGTTCTGTTGGCCGTTGTATTCTACGGGTCCTGAAACGAATGTCAACGAGGAACCTATAACGACGAACAAAGTCCGAATTCTAGATTATCCACCTTGACAGGCCGTATTAAAATAAAACTCAAAACAAATCGCTCTGCTCTGTTTTCCCTCCCACCCCACACCATTGACTAAATAACAGGATAGATTGGCCTCTCTACCCATCGTTGGTAATCAATCAAAGCGAAGAAAAACGCCGAAAATCAGTCTGTTGAAAACACCGATGATTCATCTACAAGCGATGAGGAGTTGGAAATAGATTCCTGGATTTTCAATGTGCCTTCTGCCGGGGTGGAGATGGATAGCGACAACACTGAGGATGAAGTACCTCTCCCACGTAGTGACAACAAGGAGGAACAAGTACCTCCCCTGCGAAGAGGCAACAGAAGGAAACGACTAACCCCCCCCTCCCGCTGCATTTTGGTGCAATGATCATGAGATCAAGGTTGAGTGTTACAGAGAATCGTGTCAGCCCGATAAAAAACTCCAAGTTGGTGGTATGTAGTGCTATAAGCACCAGGAGTTGCGTCCTCTTCCACAATGGGGTGTTGAGAGAAGACCTACTTACAGTAGGTGGCGCTGTCTATTTTCATATGAACGATACTTGGCAGGTATTAGCTAATAGTCAACGTGTGTTTGGGCCTGAAAGAGCTATAGAACACCAGTTTATTTTTTGGCTTGTTTTCAGCCGTTAGAAACGCTCTCACTGTGGGAGCCATCACTGTCTCTTAGCCGCGTGCTAAGTTGTTAGCGCTAGTTAAACTCTCTGCCTGTGAGCAGAGATTAAACCAGACGAGGCGGTGTCGAAGGGCAGTCGCGTCTGGGGAGATAGACAAACCCGACCTCGTTATTACAGGGTCTACGGGGAATTTTTGCCTGGGACTCCGGGCTTGGAAAGACCCACGTAAAACCAGTTTTGTTCCACATCCCGCTCTGTGGGGATCTCGGCTTAATATCGAAGCGCTCTCAACGTTCGGACATGCAAAAACCAGACAAGAGGAACACACTTTAATACCATCACTAATACTAAGCAGTAATTGTACGGGTTTGCATAAAAATATTACGGGTACATACGTTTGATTTGGGTCTTGTAGAACTTATCCTATTAAGCCGTATTTTTTTATTTTTATTTTCTTTTTTGTAACCGATATCCCATTTAACCGGAATCCACCATATGTTTGCAGATATTCTTTAAATTTTTTTTTTGCTATGTATTCATCTTCTTCAATGTGTCGTCCTCCTTCAGGACATAGGCGATCATAGCTCTCCACGACTTTCTATCCCTTGTGCCTCCTATTATTTTTTCCCTTTGCTAAGGCTCCACCTTCATTCCACACAAGCTCGTTAGGTAAGTGGTTCACTTCCTTCCCCGTATCTCTCTTGATATTAATAAGCCCCGTGGGTTTAAGTTTTCTAATCCCACTTTCCTCGTATGTCCAAGGAATTTCAGCTGTCTTTTATTGATTACGTAGTGTTCTTTCTGTTGCCATTTTCTTTGACTTCCTTGTTGTTTACGTGGAATTTTCAGTGTCCTTATATACAGTGGTCCACAATTCTTGTCACCCACTACCAAAAAATGAGAACAATAGAAGAACAATATAGGAATACAAAGTACATACACTGGATTCAGTTTATTCACTTTCATTGATGCTGTGACACATCAAGAAAGTATGTATGAACACCATCATTTGATGCGGTGCCGTGATTGCTGCCAAGGCTTTACGAACGACGTCCTTCAGCTGATGGGTATTCTGGTATCGTCCATGTCTCTAGAGATATTAGGTTTGGTGCAAAATAATGACGTAATAATGTCGTTTTTTGATGTATTTTTAACGTCAAAAACGACATTATTACGTCATTATTTTTGCACCAACCTAATATTACCCCCAAAGAGAGTTGAAATGGAAAATTATATTATGTAGAGGTAACAAGACTTTCTGATCACCCTGTTGATCCGCATTTTGGCTGCCACGAGTTTTCTCCTCATCCGTAGGGAGATTGTCCAGCATACATTGCCATATAAGAGGATGGATAACACATAGCAATCCACCACCCATTTCTTTCTTTCTAACGATTTTTTTCCGATTAGCAGTAACTTGCTTAGCTTTTGGAATGCTTCCTTCGCTAGTCCAATCGGATCTCGGTGTCGCATCTTCCATACCCTGTAAATTATTAAAACATTTTTTCCGAATATACACTTGATATATTCTGCATTGATTTAATCCACTGCTTTTTTTTTCTTTCTTTCTTTCTTTCCTTCTTTCTTTTTTTTTATTTTTTATTTTTTTAAATCTTTTTGGAAGTAAAGTTTTTTTTTTTCTTAGTAAATCCCTCATGCCAACAACACGATGTTGAAATATCTTCAGTATACGTGACAGGCCGTATTAAAATAAAACTCAAACAAATCGCTCTGCTCTGTTTTCCCGCACAATTTCTATTTTAAGACTTTTAAAGACATTTTATTTGAAATTCACCATTACTATCTTTCTGTTACTGCCTACACAACCCCGAGTCCAGTTTTTTTTTTTTTTTTTTGTGTACATAGATATGTGTGTGTGAGTGTATGGTTTCAGACAGTCCGCCATTGAGAGGTAAGTTAGATTCTTCCGCGCCAATAATTTTGGACACCTATCTCTACCCCCTTTCTCAACTCCAGTGAAATTGATCAGCGCCTAAATTTAGCCAATCCTCTTTCGAACTGATATTGTAGACCATTATTATATATATATATATATATATATATATATATATATATATATATATATATATATATATATGTGTGTTCTTAAAACTGTATGTAGAAATTTTGGTGTCAGTAAAGGGGGAAATTTTCGTAAACGTCGATTCGCGCTCTATTCACTGAGATAATTTTAATATAATTTCCTTTTTTTTCTTTTTAGACAGCAAATTCTTGTTACAAGATTTCCTTATTCTTGTCTTCTTTCTTCTCTTTTATCTTTTCTCTTCTTCACCTTTTTCCCTCTCCCCCTCTACTTTACCTTCCCCTTTCTCTTCTCCAACTCTTTTACCCTTTTTCTCTCTCGTTCAATCTTTTTTTGCACCCTTTTTCTCTCTCGTTCACCTTTTTTTGCACCCTTTTTCTCTCTCGTTCACCTTTTTTTTGCACCCTTTTTCTCTCTCGTTCACCTTTTTTTTGCACCCTTTTTCTCTCTCGTTCACCTTTTTTTTCTCCTCTCGTTCACCTTTTTTTTTGCACCCTTTTTCTCTCTTTTTTCACCTTTTTTTTTGTTCACCTTTTTTTTGCTCTTCTCTCTCGTTCACCTTTTTTTTTGCACCCTTTTTCTCTCTCGTTCACCTTTTTTGCACCCTTTTTCTCTCTCGTTCACCTTTTTTTGCACCCCTTTTTCTCTCTCGTTCACCCTTTTTTTGCACCCTTTTTCTCTCGTTCACCTTTTTTTGCACCTTTTTCTCTCGTTCACCTTTTTTTGCACCCTTTTCTCTCTCGTTCACCTTTTTTTTTTGCACCCTTTTTCTTTCTCGTTCACCTTTTTTTTTAACTTTTTTTCTCTCTCGTTCACCTTTTTTTTTTGCACCCTTTTTCTTTCTCGTTCACCTTTTTTTTGCACCCTTTCTCTTTTTCACCTCTTTGCCCCCTCCCTCTCGACTCGACATTAGATTTCTTTTCTACCGATAAATTATACTGTGAATTTGGTTTGCTTTCGTTTCCACTTTTTCTCATTTTTCTTTTCTTTTCTTTACCTGTTTTGCTGCTTTCTTTTCCATTTCCCTTCCCACCCTCTCATTTCTCTTCGCTGTCACCCTCTATTCTTTGCCTCTGCTTTTTCTTTCTCTGTTCGATTTCCTTCAATGTTTTCCTCCCTTTTGCCTTTTTGAACTATTTGACGATTTTCCAAATTTTTCTTTATTACTTTCTATATTTTTTGTCTGCTCGTATTCCCGTACCGATATTATTATTTTTTTTTTCACCCCATTCTTTCGGCAAAATAATTTCCCTTATTACCTCTTTCCACGCACTCTTCTCTTACGCCAACTCTGCTTCTTCCATCAATTTCACGATCATCACAATTTTACAGGTAATAAATCAAGTTCTCTTTTATTTTCCGCCTCGCTCTCACACTCACACTATATAGACCGACTTTTAGGTTTGCTTTCGGTCAATTTTGTTTTACAAGTATCGAACTTCACTGCGAGTACAGTGTGGTCCGAAAGTCTTGCCACCCTTAGAACAATCAACAAAGCCATTAAAATATCACACAGAATATAGTGCCGCATCTTATATAAAGTCCCGGTGTGTGACAGCGTCAATGAAAGTGAATAAACTGAATCCAGTACATGTGCTTTGTATTACTGTATTACTTGTTCTATTGTCCTCAATACTTTTTTTTGGTAGGGAGTAACAAGTCTTTCGGACCAACTTTAACATCATAGACTACATCAATGGAGAACATTTGTTTTTCTTACATTGCTTTATTTTACAAGGGGCAATGGTTGAGAAGTATTTGATACAAAACTACTTATAGTTTTGTCAATTTAAATAAAATATGAAATTAAAAAAATCAAGCAGTCATTGAAATATAGAAAATTAATGTATATAGCAAAATTATTAAATTAAAATTCCTAGCTTTTAGAAAGAAGACCATAGAATTTTAATTCAAAATATTTATCTTCCTGGCATTGTTCCAAACTAATGTTTAATCATCCCCATGACATGAACGATACCAGAATAGCCATCAGTTGAAAGACGCCGTTCGGAGAGCCTTTGATACAATCAACAAAACAAAGCTTCGTAAAAATATCACACATGACATGGCGCCGAATCATTTTGTACCACGAATATGATGGTGTTCATACAGACTTTATCGATGTGTCAATGTAAGTGAATAAAATAATTTCAGTATATGTGCTTTGTATTACTGTATTGACAAGACTTTCAGACCAGACTGTAAAATATTTTCATCTCTAAAACAAATCCCTGTCTTCAATCAATAGACATGTTGCTGCTTTTATTTTAGCCTGCTCACATAATCTCTTCTGAAATGATAGGGTGCTATCTCTGAATAAATTACGATGTCATAATCGTAGCTTAAATGTGTTACAAGGCCCCAGGTATAAAGCTGCCAGAGAGGGTCGAAATCGCTACTCAGTCTTAAGTTATCTAGCAACATAAGGTTGCTAAACATTACCCCACGTCGCAGTGCCCTATTATACAAAACATAGCCTAGATGTCGAACAAGGCTGCAAGTACACTATTTGCATTATTCGGACTATTGTCCTCATCTTTGTTGGCATATTTATCACAACATTTCAGCCGTTGAACGCTCCGGCCTTCTTCAGGTGGCTGGAATGTCGAACTGAAACCTTTATTTCGCTCACTGGAGTAGACCGTTCTACGTTAGTTAGATCCAGTGACAGGACCCAAAGAGTGTGATTTTAATACCTGGTTAAGGCGGTGGAGAACTCGGAGAAGGGGTTTAACAGGAGATAACTGATAACTGATATCCATTAGACATGGCACGTGGAACTAGAACAGTCTATCCCAGTGAGCGAAATAAAGGGTTAAGTTTGACATTCTAACCACTTGAAGAAGGCCGGAGCGTACAACGGCCGAAAACGTTAAACGTTGTGATAAATATGGAAACAAAGATGAGGACAATAGTCCGAATAATGTAAATAGTGTACATAATACCTCATCTCAGAAATATTGACAGATACTGAAAGGCCGAAACATTGTAATAAATATGGTGACAAAGATGAGGACAATAGTCCGAATAATGTAAATAGTGTACATAATACCTCATCTCAGAAATATTGACAGATACTGAAAGGCCGAAACGTTGTAATAAATATGGTGACAAAGATGAGGACAATAGTCCGAATAATGTAAATAGTGTACATAATACCTCACCTCAGAAATATAGACAGCTAAGGCTGCATGTTTACAAATTTAATCGCAGTACTAGATTGACAGGTTTCACTATTTTTCCTTTGAAATTATTAGATGTAACTAGAAGTTCTATGCTAACAGATTCTCCTCTCGCATTTCTTGTTTGTGGATCCCACTTCCAGCTTCTTGCTTTGCAGTCAAATTTGTTCTTCATTTAAATGTAATGTCCTCGCTCTTTTTTTTTTTTTTCTCTCGGATTCGTTAAACCTCAGTAACACCATGAGTTCCACTGGCTGTATCGCCTTGCTTTGGGCGACGAAAATGTATGCGGGGAAACAGTGAGGTTTGAATTCATTGTCGAAATTTGTTTAGCAAGACGAGCTTGCTAATCATTACACCCCTCTCGAAGTGCCTGAAATCTTAGAATAAATAACTACATATATTTAAAATTGGAAAAAAAAAACCCAAAACAAAACAATAACTAGACTCGCCTGCTTCTGTTGAAAATTAGGTAAGGTCGTGAAACTCTAGTGTTCTCTTAAGGAGATACTAACAATTTACGATAGAAGCGAATTAGAGTTCTACTACAGCTCATCGTGACTGTCATTCTCGCAGTCCATTTTTCTTTTTATATAGGTCACCTCCACTTGTAATAGTTAACAAACTTGTGAGGTTGATCTTCTCTGAATGTCCCAGGATTTTGGTCTTGTGCCACATCTAAGCTACGCTTAGAAAATCACCTTTATGTAAATACTGCCACAATATATAATTGAAAAAGTTCCTGACGGATTTTAGTCAATCAGTTACGAAAATTTCGAATGTAAATAGTGTAAAATAACTCCACACCAAATAAATTCAAACAGAAAAAAATAAGGCTGATTTTTTAATCAATATCTGTCTATATATCTGAGACGAAGTACTGTAATTATTTACCTTATTCGGACTGTATTTACATTAGTCGGACTATTGTCCTCATCTTTGTCGCCATATTTGTCACAATGTTTCGGCCGTTGTACGCTCCGGCCTTCTTCAGGTGGCTGGAATATGAACTCTGGTAAAGACATGCAATGATAACAACAAAAATTGCAATATGAGCACTGGTAAAAATGATGCTGAAAACATTAGGTTTATAATACTCAGAAGTTCATACCCAGATGTCCTCAAGGACACATGGCACAGTGGATAAAGGCGTTGGTTAGATCCAGTGACAGACCCAAAGAAGGTAAGTTCAATTCCTGGTTAAGGCAGTGTAGAACTTTCAGAGGGAAAATTAGCAGGAGATAACTGATAACTGACATCCATCAAACATGGCACGTGGAACTAGAACAGTCTACCCAGTGATCGAAATAAAGGGTTCAGTTCGAAATTCCAACCACCTGAAGAAGGCCGGAGCGTACAACGGCCGAAACGTTGTGACAAATATGGCGACAAAGATGAGGACAATAGTTCGACTAATGTAAATACTGTACATAATACCTCATCTCAGAAATATAGACACTCTTATTCGGACTGTTGTCCTCATCTTTATTGCGACGTTTCGGCCGTTCTACTCTCTGGACTTCTTCAGGTGATTGAAATTTCGACCTGATCTCTTTATTTCGCCCACCGGTGTAGACTGTTCTCTTCCGGATGTCTCAGTTATCTCCCTTTAACTCAACTCTTCAAGGTCTGTTCTGCTGTTTACCCATAGCTGAGGTTGGAACGAAGAGAATTCATACATTTCCCTTGGTTATTAGGACGTAAGTGAATGCATGACTGGAATTCGAACTCTGGTCTCCGATTCCTAAATCCGAGCCGCTATCCATTACTTCTAACAATATTTTACATACTCACAAAAACAAGTACATGGTCTCGATTGTTTTAAACAATTGTCTCTCATCGTTCTCCAAGCTTGATGAATATTAGTGTTTTTCTTGGAAGGAGGTTGTGATATTAGTTTCCGACTCGCGATACAGTTTAACGTGTACTCGGGCTCAGGGGGCGATCAATAACTGAACTGCATCAAAAATAAGAATTGTATGATATATCCCTAAACATGGGCAGTAGAAGGAGAACAGTCTACTCATCCCGATTAAGTAAAATGGTTCATTATGAAATTCTCTATAGGTAAACCGAGTCGATACACACCTGATAAAGGCCGGAGGGCACAACGGCCGAAACGTTCTGATAACAAAAATTTCGAATGTAAATAGTGTAAAATAACTCCACATCACTTAAATTCAAACAGAAAAAAATAATGCTCTTTTTTTTTTTTTTTTTTTTTTTTTTAATAAATATATGTCTATATTTCCGAGATGAGGTATTCTAATTATTTACATTATTCGGACTGTTGTCCTCATTTTTATTGCGACGTTTTGGCCGTTGTGCTCTCCATTCTTCTTTATGTGATTGGAATTTCAAACTGAACTCTTTATTTCGCCCACCGGTGTAGATTGTTCTAGTTTAGCGTACCATGCCTCTTCCAGATGTGACAGTTATCTCCCTTTAACTCTGCAAGTCTTTGTTCACCACTGCAGGAGCCAGCTATTGATCTCACAACTCTTTGGATCTCGTGACTGTCAAGTCACGAGATCCAACCAACGCTTTTATCCACTGGAACTTGAGGACATCAGTGTATGAATTATTTGAACTTATAAAGTTAATATCTCAGTAACCATTTTTACCAGAGCTCATATTGAAATTTGTGTTGCTATTAATTGCTTTACTCTAGCACTTTTTATTACTGGTTCCCATATTGTATTCATTTCTATGCTTGGCCGACATATGAGATTTTTGTGGCCTAGCGTATGTGCTGATTCCGTGTTTTCCAGTGATGTTCTCTATTATTTCAACCTCATCACACAAGGGCAGTGATCTCCCCCCCACCTTTTCTAATTACTGTAGTTTATTTTCCAACACAATACAAACGCAAGGAACACTGGGAAGATATCTTGGCGGCAACTCACGCGCAGGTTTTTGACAAACAAAAGCAAATAGTATTCAGGTCCTACGACACTAAATATCTGTTTAGTGATATAAGTTCCCCAAAGTTAGCTTTCGCCAATAATTCCCAAATAGAACCATTTCATTGTACTTACGTATTCGATGGAATATAAGGTACCATCTTCATTTGCATTTAATATTACATTATTAGAGTTAAGCAACGTATAAGTAATTCAGTCTGCGACGTCTGGATGAGAATCCGTCAACTAGATATCTCAAATCCGAATATAGGAACGTGAAAGTATGTGTCTATATTTCTGAGATGAGGTATTATGTACACTATTTACATTATTCGGACTACTGTATTCATCTTTGTCGCTATATTTATTACAACCTTTCGGCCTTTGTACGCTCCGGCCTTCTTCAGGTGGTTGGAATGTCGAACTTAACCCTTTATTTCGCTCTAGATGTGCCATGTTTAATGGATGTCAGTTATCTCCTGTTAATTCCTCTCTTCAAGTTCTCCACCGCCTTAACCAAGTATTGAACTCACACTCTTTGGGTCCTGTCACTGGATCTAACTAACGCCTTTATCCACTGTGCCATGTGTCCTTGAGGAACGGGAAAATAATTTCCGATATATTTTTGTGTTAAATAAAAGTGTGACCTTTGTTGTTTTTTTTTTGTTTTTTTTTTAAATCCTGCAGCTAATTAGGTACGTTGATTGTTTGAGGGAATCTCAGTCGTGTCATCATTTCGGGAGATGCTATCCCGTTTTAGTCGTCCAATAGCATTGAAGTAAAAACATATCGGTTATGGTGAACGTTTTACAATCAAGCTATGACTTAATACTTACGCTTGTCTTCATTTTCTTTAAAGCTATTGTACCTTAAACTTTTTTCATTATATGCACATTTTCTCTAAATACATTGATTTTACGAGTGAACATAAATTGACTGATCCGCTTGTTAAACATAAAAGGGAAATAATTTTTCAGAGATGAATATTTTTTTTGTAAATAAGTATTCATTAGACATTCATCAAGATACGAAATATATATTCGTTGGCATTACAAAAGTGGTATCGAGTGTTCGCTGATAACATTATATATATATATATATATATATATATATATATATATATATATGGCAGGCAACCTTTCTTTGAAACCTCTTTCATTAAATATGGCAGAAAAGGAAGATATAATTGATTTTTATTTAGTTTTTTCCAGCATCCTTACTTTTTTCGGTTTTGTAGAACTAAGGGAATCTAAAACAATTACCATAATTTAGATTATCCCAAACGTTTTCGGACACATCTTTAGCTATTTTTAATTGGGTTTTGTTAGTTTTTCCTCATATTTTGACTATTTATTTTGTATATTATTTGTGTTGGAGCGTTTATTCTGAGCCTTTGCTTATTTGTGTTCATATAAATGACGTGTGTGTATTCATTTTGTTTATGCGTTATTTTTATCGATATAATTTAAGTAAATGCCCTGTTTTTTTCTGTTTTTTTTTCCTGTTTTTTTTATGTGGAATTAATTAGACCTCATCAATTACATTTACCGACCTGAATATGCGAGAAATTTCTTAGAAAATATGTGCTGCTCCGACGTTCAGGCCGGTAAATGTAATTAACACTGTCGAAGGAAGAAACAAAAAACACAACATTTACTTGATGAAATTATATCTATAAAAATGACCTATAAACAAAAAATATATTAAATAAATTAAAAATAATTGTCGGACTTAGTCGATCGAGAAAAATCGTCGAAGGTGTGTATTTATAAACAGTAATTCGGACTTTGCTAATCAAACGCTTTTTTTGTGGCTAAATGGTTAATAGCTTTCAGATCAAATGATGGTTTCCATAAGGGTTACAGGTTCGATTCCTGTCGGAGAAGCAGATACTTTCTACGAAATTTCTCGTAGATTCAGGGTGGATAATGTAATATATACTATTTAATTAAAAACGAGCATTTGCTTAAATAAATTATATCTATAAAAATAACGTATAAACAAAATATATTAAATATTGTCAGACTTAAACCATTTCATTATATATATATATATATATATATATATATATATATATATATATATATATATATATATATATATATATATATATATAATCATTTCAGAAGGGTTCCTCAAATATTATTATTCAATGTTATTATTAAGAGGAAACACCGAAGTGTTTTTTTTTTTTTTTTTTAATTTTTCCTTCTTTTTAGAACATTCTAAATTTTGATTAAAAAAAACCCCAAAAAACCCTTGTCTTTGTATCACCGGAACTAGTAAAATAACAGACAATTTTTAGCACTTTTTTTTTTTTTTTTTTTTTTTTGTATGACACACATTAATTTGGAAAATCTTGCAAAAATAAAAAATAATTGTCGTATGTTAATGAAAGTTTCAGGAACTATTCACAGATGATCGAAATTATTATAAATATGATTATTTTTTATGAAAGTCATGAAAGAAATATATTTTTTTTAATATATTTATTACCCCACCAACTAATTTTATGAAAACGCTAGAAATTCGATTGCATCGGGTTTAGTGATTACAATAGTTAAAAGCACAAGGCTTTGAGGAATGCAAATGATGTTTATTTTGTTTTTGATTGGCCCCACATACCTGAAAATCAGCTCTGAATTGTAACAAACAAAACTCAATAAAACAAAGATATTATTTAATTTCAAATTCTTTTACTTGCTTTTAATTGTTTTATTTTATGAATATGGACAATATTTTCTGAAAGCAAAATTTTTTTTGATGAAAAATGAATTTTTAATAAAATTATTTGTTATTTCTTAATTATAATGGATTTTTACATTTAATTTTTGAAAATATAAAATTAGTTAAAAGCCGCATCAAGTCTCCTAAGTCTCCTTATGAGATAGATCTTTTTAGCGCGTTGTAAATTGTATCATTTTGACTAATCAAAAGATCCGCAGTAATTAAGAAATGTAATTTTGTGTTTATGATCGGGCTGTAATTATAAAGTACGGAAGACCAACCAGAATACAAGTCAGTTGCGTTATTTGAGTTAAGCATTGTTCTCCGCTGTTAAGGCCTTTACTTTTGCGAAACACGTGTGGAGAAGTTAATTTGATTTTCCAATTTCAACTGAAAAGGGTCCATACAAGTATCACTATCATCTTATGAAATTTATATGATCTTATTTTTATATTAATCTCAGTTACGACATTTTTCCATAAGTGAAATATCAAATTAAATAATAAAATGAATGAAATACAAATAACACAGTATAATGTAATAAATGTACATAAAATTATAGTATTTTATGTACACTTCTGATAAAATTTCATAAGAAAGGTACCTATAAATTAATTAGATACCTTTCTTATGAAATTTAATGTCACTCTTAACAGTCTTATTTTAATTTCTTTAGAATAGATTTTCCATAAAGCATCGTAAACGAAAAGGTGAAAGCTAAGTACAAAAAAAATGAGAGCGCTGAAAGTTTTCCTTAAAAATAACGAGGTGAATAATTTGTTCACTTAAATGTAAATAATTTCACTTTTCTCCTTCCCTAGAACAAATTATCCTCACGGAATCCGTAAATATGTCATTCATCACCTGTCAAGTGACGCGAAAGTTTGACCTGCTTTGTTTTATTTTCAAATTAAAGCTTTTCGGCGCAGAAGCTAAGTTAAGCTTGGTTCAAAATGTTTTAAATAAATATTATAATTTCTGATTTTCTTAAAATAAATTTTGAAAAAATGATAATTGATATTTAAAAGAATTTCAAAGTGAGATTTCCAAATTTTTTTATAAAATGGAAAAAAAATGATCAATTTTTCTGACTCAAAAAAAAAGATTTTTAACGAAAATTTCGGACGTGCTAGGAACGATTAAAAAATGTAAAAAATACTTTGAGCTTTCCTCTTAATAACATAAACATTTAGACAATAAAATGTTGTTTTCGTCAAGTTTGGCGTCTTTTTCATCATGCTATGCTCTTTTTTAGCGATCTCATGAGGTATTAGGTTGGTGCAAAAATAATGACGTAATAATGTCTTTTTTTGACGTAATTTTTGCACCAACCTAATACCTATAAATAATTGAAATGAAAAGTTAAGATGAAATTATTCGGACTATTGTCCTCATATTTGCTGCCATATTTATGACAACGTTTTGGCCGTTGTACGCTCCGGCCTTCTTCAGGTGGTAGGAATATCGAACTGAACCCTTTATTTCGCCCGCTGGCGTTCTCATGTCCACGCTGACCCGGGGTGGTAACATCTGTCAGGATCCTTCCTATGAGCAAATAGTTACCCTCCCCTCCAAAAAAGGGGTCAAAACTCTATAAAAATAAGTTTTAATAGCAGTAATACATTTTTGAAAAAAAAAAAACTTACCAGTAATAAAAATCTTTTCGGCATTAAATAACAATTTTAGTTTGTATCTGCCTTAAACCAAACCATGACAATTCTACATCGCAAGTTAACGTACCGGATCGAACGATAAGGCAACGTTAATGTTGTTGTTTTCAAATCAAAATCTGATTGAAAAGAGAGAGACAGTGAGACGAAGGAACTAAAAAGACAGACGATACTAAATTTGTAATTCCACACGCTTTTTTTTTGGAGGGGGTCACTTCGACATCTTCCTGTCTCCCATCTCCCTGTCTTTCGGTCGACAGAAGAAATGTTTCTCTATCCATTGTCTGAATTACGTTTTCAGTAATTTTATTCTACGAGTTACATCCGCTGTTCCACAAGTACAGCTTTGAATATATGTCAGCTCTATCCCAAGAAAATACTTTCTGAAAATTTTGATGCGGTCCGATTCAACTAATAAAATAATCCATGTTCTTACTCAACAAACGTGATTTTTTTTTTCCCCACTCTGATTCGGTGTTATTTATTTTTTTAATAATTATTACATTAGTTTTCTTTTATTTAATTGTGAAAAGCCTTAATATTTCTCCAACGAGATTTTGTACGTCTTGAAAACTGATACCATAATTATAACTTGACTCTGAATACAACTTTCCTGCTTAGGATTTGGTAACAGGATACATAGCTGCAAATTAATTTTTTTTATTTACAAAGGATACGTCTTAACTTTTAATGAATAAATTAAGTTCAATTTCGTGAAGATTTACGTTCGGGTTAATACACAATATTCTCTTTGGCTTGCTCCTTATCCATAACATATCTAATTTGTCGAAAATTAGAAAACGTCTCGGCAAACAAATGAACTACAAATATCTCTTTAGTTCCTTTAATTATTTCGAACCAGTGTTTTCTTCTTGACTGTTATTTAGTTTCTGGTGTTGTTTCTTTTCTCTTTACATAGTTTGGAAAGATTTATGCTTGAATCTGAAGTCTATTTCATGATGGCCTGACTGGATGTATCTTCAATTATTGCTTGTTGATCATAATGAAAACCTAGACACAGTTTCTGTCTATATTTCTGAGATGAGGTGGTATTATGTACATTATTTACATTATTCGGACTAATGTCCTAATCTTTGTCGCCATATTTATTACAACGCTTCGGCCGCTGCACGCTCCGGCCTTCTTCAGCTGGTTGGAATATCGAACTGAACCCTTTAGCGCAGTGGATAAAGGCGTTGGTTAGATCCAGTGACAGGACCCACAAGAGCATGAGTTCAATACCCGGCTAAAGGCAGTGGAGAACTTTTCAGAGGGAAAATTAACAGGATATAACTGATAACTGACATCCATTAGAACATCCCTGGAACTAGAACAGTCCACCCCAGTGAGCGAAATAAAGGGTTCAGATCGACATTCCAACCACCTGAAGAGGGTCGCAGCGTCCAGCGGCCGAAACGTTGTAATAAATATGGCGACAAATTCTAGACAGTTATTCTTCATCGATTTCAAACATCGCCCGATTACTTGACCATTGATTTTGAGTGATATGAGATAAATATTGATCATTGGACTATTTTTTCCTATGATGCCAATTGTATTTCAGTAGCTGATGAAGTGAACGAATAGAGATTACCATTTGTATAAGCCTCTTCTATATCCACTCTGCAACTGACCAGAAAAACCTCAGGGATGTATTATTGGAACCTTTATATTCAATGTCAGATGGTTTCGACGAGTGCTTATCGTGACTTATTCATATCGCTTTTCATAATTCCATAACAATGTGAACGATATTTCAAAATAATTAAATTGATATTGATAATTAATCATCTCAAAGAAATACAAAAATGCATGTTTACTTCGGAAGTTTTGATTTCCAGGAAGTTGACATACCTTTTAAAGTTGGTGTGTTTCCTGTTTCTGCTTTTGCAGAACGTAGGATTAATTTGTTTGCTGGTTCACGGACAAGGGCGACGCGTCCTCACTCAAAGATGTGCATAATACGCCTTTTGCAACCTAGCAATCTCACACTATGCATATAAAGAGAAGTGACTGGCGTAGTTTGGTGAGATAACAAGTGAATATTTGCGCACTTTTGTGTAGCTCCAGCGCATGTCACAAAAGTTTGATTAAAACATTGCAATGCTAAAAGTTTGGCCTGCCCAAAGCCCCTGACTTTCATATAGCCAAACTTAAGGATATACTCAGATCTCTAGAAAGTATCTATAAAAAATAATATAACAGCATGTGTGTGAACCTCCATAAATTTAGATAAATACAGACTGGCGTCTGATCTCTCCTGCTAACGTAGTTCATAAAATCTAGATGAATACAAACTGGTTGCTGATGAAGAGACTTGAGGCGACAGAGATGTGGTTCTAAAGAAGGATGCTGAGGATTTCGTGGACCGAGCGTGTGAGTAACGACCAGGTCTTGGAGAGGAGGCAGACAAGGAGGAAACTCAGGAAGAGGCAGCTGAAGTTTCCGGGACACATAATGAGGAAGGAGGGCCTGGAGAATCTGATACTCACGTGTCGAATAGAGGCAAAGAGAGACAAGGGAATACAGCGCATGACATATCTAGCGGACTTGAGCATGTGGATGACAGAACGGGGTCTGGGGGAGATAGCAGAGGGAAGGGACTTGTTGGGAGCTGCACGGGTTAGAGGGAGGTGGAGAGCCATGATTGCTTATGCCCTGAAAGGACATGGCAGATAACAAGATGATCTCTCAGCCGACCTGGCTCATAAAATCTAGACCATGAATTTTCGCCTATCATGATCAAAGTTGTTCCTTCAAGGAGCGTCCTTGATTTAAGCTTCCATTGGGAATCAAATTCATCTCAAGTTTCAATGGGAACTCGTATACAGGAACCAAAAGACGCTTTGAAAATTATCAGTATTTTGTGCCGCTCGAGTAAATATTAGACTTCGTCTGCTATGCTTTCTCTAGAAGAACCAAATCTGTTAACACGTGATGTGATATCCACAGCTACGACCGCCAAACGACATCCATTCGAATGAATCTCCCTTATTCCCACCTTAATCCATATAAAGGAACTTCCATTCAGAAAGTTTCTTTTGATGAACTGATAATTTAGACAACAGAATACAATCTTAACCTCTTCAATTCTAGGTCTAAACTATCTTTCCTACATAAACTGCACTTTTTATCTCCTCCTGACGGCCTCGACCAATCTCCATCTAACTTGATCGCTTCAAGCAAAGCCCATCTAACTTGATCGCTTCAAGCAAAGCCCGTCTAACTTGATCGCTTCAAGCAAAGCCCGTCTAACTTGATCGCTTCAAGCAAAGCCCGTCTAACTTGATCGCTTCAAGCAAAGCCCGTCTAACTTGATCGCTTCAAGCAATGGCCGTCTCACTTGACCTGTTGAAGCAATGGCCGTCTCACTTGACCTGTTGAAGCAATGGCCGTCTCACTTGACCTGTTGAAGCAATGGCCGTCTCACTTGACCTGTTGAAGCAATGGCCGTCTCACTTGACCTGTTGAAGCAATGGCCGTCTCACTTGAGCTGTTGAAGCAATGGCCGTCTCCACTTGACCTGTTGAAGCAATGGCCGTCTCACTTGACCCTGTTGAAGCAATGGCCGTCTCCATCACTTGACCTGTTGAAGCAATGGCCGTCTCACTTGACCTGTTGAAGCAATGGCCGTCTCACTTGACCTGTTGAAGCAATGGCCGTCTCACTTGAGTAGTTAATTGGGCCTGCTGTGAGTGAACAATTAGTAAAACAAAAAACTGGAGAAAGTTGAAACTGTTTATATCAGAAAGTCAAAGAACTAGCTGAAATTTGGGGTTTAATGTCAAGAGGAATGGCAGAACGTTCCCAATGGAACAATTTTAATGTTGAGTAACTCATGCCCACATCGATTTGAGGCAATTGTTCGTAGAAATAGAGGCGAGGCACATATTACATACTAATTAAGACGTTTGATTTTCTGAAACAATACAAATAAATGTTGTTCTTCCCTTTTAATAAAAGATGTTATTTTCTACGTTTATTCTAGTGGTTGATGGCTTTCAACTTTCCTACTTTCAATCTCACGACTTAGTCTATGTCTCTACACAGACTTGGTCCTGGTAAATATGAGTCATGACTTGCATTACGGGGCTGAATGAACAAAGACAAAAATTTTGAAAGTATACTTGTCAAACAAATATATAACTTATTAGAAAAAATTAAGCAAATCAATTTTTGTGTAGGTGGCTCCTTCTTTCAACTAACCACATTATATCTGTCGGTATAATATATATATATATACTAAGATTAAGATCTTTTTCCTACTTGTTCTTATCATTTTGTTGCATTCCTATCCATTTTTTCTCTCTCTCTATCATATATATAATGGACTCTCCCGTCGGTTTCGACGTATGAGGATCTGCCAGCTTATTGATTCAGCTACGAAAGTTTATGCGATAATCTTAAGTGACATTTAAAACCCGCTAGTGATTTACAAAGGAGGTCACAATATATATATATATATAATATACTACAGTTCAAAAGTCTGAGAAATCCCTAGTAATATTTAAATTGCGAAAAATTTATTTATTTATTTTACTTTAAATAAGAGAAAATTATTATACATGGTTAAAAAAAGTGAGACATGATTTTTAGAAACAAAAAAAAGCATTTTATTATTAAATTTTGTTTTTTGTCAAAATATCCTGCCTTAGCATTTATTACTGCAACATAAATTTTTGGCATACATACAGACACACATATTTATATATATATATATATATATATTATATAATACATAAAGTGTTAATGGTCAGAGTTGAATCAGACCAGGTAAGAGTGCTCGATACCCGTGTGAAAAAAATAAAAGTAAAAATAACCTTTTAAAAGGTGTGTGTATAAATTTATATATATATATATATATATATATATATATATATATATATATATATATATATATATATATAATAAAGGCTCAAACGTTAATAGTCCACGGTTATAATTTTATTACATTGGAATCGTAATCACGATCCAATTCATCAGACCAACAAATTTGTAAATATGATGAATTGGATCGTGATACGATTCCAATGTAATAAATTATAACCATGGACTATTAGTGTTTGGGCATTTCTTTATTATATTCTTACTCTGCCCTAGACATTGAGTTTTACCTGGATTCTAACGTCTTGGAAAGTTGCTATCGTATTTATTAAATGCGATAAGTTGTTTATCTGTTTTGATAGAAAGCGTTATTAAACGTGTGAGATGCTTTGCACAGGCTTCGTAAATTACACAGTACATGAGATGAAATCACTTTATTTTTTACTTTGCATTCCAGCGTTATTTGCAGGAATGCTAGAAAACGTTTACAAATGTTTACTTCTTTCTTTTTCTTTCTTTTTTTTTAAAATTCCTCAGGATATTTTAATCTTTCGCCGGCAATCATCTTATTAGGACGTAGACCGCCATTTATTTGTAAGCTCGCTTGTCTTTGATATGCCGTTTCAGTTTTCAAATTAAATGGCAATCTCGTTTCGTGAACAAAATAACCTTTTTAAATAAATGTTTATGCTTCTAAATATAAGCAAATACTAACGACCAAGTGGTTTGTTCTGCAGTAGTTACTTTTTTGATACTGTATTTTCTTCGTAATAAATTCCAAGTTCTTCAGATTAAATTTACTGATAAGAATTATCTTTAAGATTTCTGACAAACGTATGTTTGCTGATAATTCGCTTTTATTGGTTAAGTCTAAACTAAGAGGGTGATATAACAAATTTAAACGCCCTCGCCGGTTTTATCTGGCTCCTCACCCCATTTCTAGCGGGTTTTATCTGTCTTTCTCAACCCCATTCCCACCGGTTTTATCTGGCTCCCCAATTCCCTTTCTCGACGGTTTTTTCTGACGACTTCTTCCTCCTCCTCAAGCTTGTTTATATGACAACAAAATGCTAAATGAATCTTAGACTTTAATGAAAGTGAATACGTATATCTATTAATTTAATATAAGCTCAGCTCAGTATTTTTAAAGTGATTTAAAGGTTTTATTTCACTTTCTTCGGTTAGTTCTATGCCATGCATGATACGCGCTTAGGCGATCATGTATGTTTGATACATGACTAACGAGGCAGATTTTTCACCGCAGTAGGTTGCCATTTCTTTCTGCGGTAGACCAGTTGCCATCCAAGGCTATAGAACCCGGTCTCACTTGCTATTTACAAATAGCTGGTGGGGGAGAAGAGGAGGATTCATACATTTCCCCAAGGGTATTGCACGTAAGTGAATGTAATGGATTTGAATGGAATTCGAACTCGGTTCTCCGATTACTAAATTGGCTCTAAGCTTTGTATTGGGTGAATATTAGTAAGAAAAAAAGAAAAACGAGAGGATGGATAAGAATTTTTTTTTTCCCGCAGTAGGTTGCCATTTTTTCTGCAGTAGACAAGTTGTCATCCAAGGCTATAGAACCCGGTCAGTCCTGCTATTTACTCATAACTGGACGGTGAAGAAGATTCATACTTTTCCCAAGGGTATTAGCACGTAAGTGAATGTAATATATTCGACTGGGGTTCGAACTCGCATCTCCGATGCATTTGTTTAAAGGTAAATAATGTAAAAGAAATAAATAAATCAGCAATTCCGTTCAGTTATTTAAAATGTGAATGCATCATTAATAAAGAAGACCGCAAAGGAACAGGCTGGAACATCTATTTTAATAAAAACACAGATTCGAATATTAATCAGCATAATTCATGGAATGCCTATAAATGTCACTTCATTGATTACATATTTTGAGTCGTTGCATTCTTGGGCCTTCGCCAGATGTTTGCGGCAGTCGATAAAATTTTGGAAGATTCGAATAGATACACTGCAATACTGCGCTCAGAATGTTGTCGTCATATTCAAATAAATTAAGATTGAAACGCCTACTTTTTGTCAAGTGATCCGACATTTGGGCCCGCGCTGATCATGAAATATTGTCAACTATTATTAATTTTTGACTACAAGTTCTTTCATCTTAATTTAAATTGCTTTTAAATTTCAATTATTCAGGTCATTATTTTACTACCACATTTAAAGAGCACGGATCGGAATCAATTGTTGGTTGGGTGGATGGTTTTGTTTTGCGGTATATCAACACCTATGGGTTATTTAATGCCGAACTTTAAATATTTGGAATGCAATTGTATGCCTTCAACTACAGATAAATGTGTTCTTGGTAATGGTTTACTATAAGTCTGTTTTTTAAAACTATAAATATGTATTGTTGGTCATTTTATACTTTCATTGCTTTATACTTTCATTGCTTTATACTTTCATTGCTTTATACTTTCATTGCTTTATACTTTCATTGCTTTATACTTTCATTGCTTTATACTTTCATTGCTTTATACTTTCATTGCTTTATACTTTCATTGCTTTATACTTTTATTTTTATTTTTATTTTTAATTATTTTTATTTTTATTTTTAATTATTTTTATTTTTATTTTTATTTTATTTTATTTGCTGGGAGTTAGTATTTACCCATAGCTGTGACCCTAACAGGTGCTACGACTCCGGGTCAATGTGAACCGGGAGACAATAGTAATTAAGAGTTGATTCCACACTCTTCAATATCTCCAATCTCCCGACCAGGGACCTTGCTCTAAGATGTAATTTATACACAGGACTATCGGAGTTTTTTTAAAAAAAAAAAAGCATTTGGCGTGATTTCGTACCGATTGAGCTACAATGATAGTATTCAGCTGGCAGAATACTGAATCTCCTCAAATTTAATATCCTACTGGTTGTCTATATTTGAATCACACATTTTTTATCATTGCATTCTTGAACTTTCGTCAGTAGTTTGCGGCAGTTGATAAAATTCTGGACGATTCGAACAGATATAAAGCAATAGTTTGCAACCAGTTTCTTATATTCAAAGACCCTATTCTACAATGAAAAATACCTACTTTTTGTCTCGTTATCCTTTATTTGGGTCAGCATCGATCATTGTGTAAAATTATCTCAGATTGGTTTGTTTGATTTCAATTGGTGATATTTACATCGAGATCAATGAGACAGCAAGTTATGGCAACCTACTGCGGGAAAAAAATCTGCCTCGTCAGTCATGTATCTTTCGATACATGATTACCTAAGCGTATATCACGCATAGCACCTGACTGACTGATATCTTTGTTCTTGGTATCATATAGTTTCGACCGTTGTGCTATCCAGCCTTCTTCAGTTAGCTGTCGTTCCGTGTAACCTTCATAACCGTATTGAACTATCGCAGAGGGCAAAGAGGCCCAGGTTTGCATACATTTCTTTTTTGCAACAGTCAATGTAGCGCTAAAGAATATGGCTTACCTCCAGGACGAAAAAAAATTCGATTGTTTGTCTATATTTCTGAGATGAGGTATTATGTACACTATTTACGTTATTCAGACTATTGTCCTCATCTTTGTTGCCATATTACCCGCTCGGCCCGGTGGCTAGGATCAAAGTGTAGTATCTGCGCTTTGTGAGCTGCCGGGTCGGGTGTTTGTCGAATTCTCTGCTTGCAGAGAGGAACCCGGACGAAGCTCCGCCGAAGGGTAGGGTTTCGTTGGGGGAGGTTGACGGAACTGACCCGCCTCGGCGGGTTTGGATGGTTATTTATTTTTGGCTGGGCCTACGGGCTCAGAGATACCCACATTAAAAAGGCCTTGTGCCACATTCGATCCCCGTGGGTGGATTGATAAATACCATCTTTGTTGCCATATTTATTACAACGTTTCGGCCTTTCAGTATCTGTCTATATTTCTGAGATGAGGTATTATGTACACAATTCACGTTATTCAGACTATAGTCCTCATCTTTGTTGCCATATTTATTACAACGTTTCGGCCTTTCAGTATCTGTCTATATTTCTGAGATGAGGTATTATGTACACAATTCACGTTATTCAGACTATTGTCTTCATCTTTGTTGCCATATTTATTACAACGTTTCGGCCTTTCAGTATCTGTCTATATTTCTGAGATGAGGTATTATGTACACAATTCACGTTATTCAGACTATAGTCCTCATCTTTGTTGCCATATTTATTACAAACGTTTCGGCCTTTCAGTATCTGTCTATATTTCTGAGATGAGGTATTATGTACACAATTCACGTTATTCAGACTATTGTCTTCATCTTTGTTGCCATATTTATTACAACGTTTCGGCCTTTCAGTATCTGTCTATATTTCTGAGATGAGGTATTATGTACACAATTCACGTTATTCAGACTATTGTCTTCATCTTTGTTGCCATATTTATTACAACGTTTCGGCCTTTCAGTATCTGTCTATATTTCTGAGATGAGGTATTATGTACACAATTCACGTTATTCAGACTATTGTCTTCATCTTTGTTGCCATATTTATTACAACGTTTCGGCCGTTGTACACTCCGGCCTTCTTCGGGTGGTTGGAATGTCTAACTGAACCCTTTATTTCGCTCACTGGGGTAGATATTTAATGTATGTCAGTTATCTCCTGTTAATTTCCCTCTTCCCTTTTCCAAGTTATCTACTGCCTTAACCGGATATTGAACTCACACTCTTTGGGTCCTGTCACTGGATCTAACTAACGCCATGTGTCCTTGTGGACATCTGTGTATTAATTTCTGGGTGTTATAAACCTAATGTCTTCAGCAATCATTTTTTTTATCAGTGTTCATATTGCAATTTTTGCTGTTATCATTGCACGTGGAACAAGAACAGTCTACTCCAGTGAGCGAAATAAAGGGTTCAGTTCGACACCTGAAGAAGGCCGGAGCGTACAACTATTGAAACGTTGTGATAAATATGGCGACAAAGATGGGGACAATAGTCCGAATAATGTAAATAGTGAATTCGATCTTGTCTTCTTGGATGTAAACTGTTGGAAAATAAAAAAAAATTAAAAAAATTGTCTGATTCGCGGGTCACAAACATAAAACAAATAGATTCCGGAGTTGGATATTCTCTCGCGAGAGTCTCTTTTCACATATGCAAATTTTGGCTGTCAAGGAGGAGATAAAAACGGGCATACCGAAGCGTCCAGCAGAAAGGTGACTGTTGTATCGAACGGGCGACACGTGTTGCGGAGTGGTGGGGGTCTGACTAAAAGAAACAGATTACAGTAATTGTTAACAAGCAAGAGAAGAAATGTCAATTTTTACACACTTTTCCCTACATTATTTAAAATTCAGGATACTTTCTTCTCGTCCTGCTGTTCGTGTTGTTGCAGTTTCAACTGAATTATGTAGTAACTGGGCTAGAGATTGAACTCAGAATTGCTATGTAACCAAATTCACAATAGAACGTTTTAAACCTTTTGGCTATTGTCCAGTGGAAGAATCCTGAATCTAGAGCTTTAAATCTTATTATTTGCTTTACCTACCTGACACCGACACAATTTACCTCATTCACCGTGGCCATTCTTTTTTTAAATATTGCTATGTGGGCTGGTGTATGCGTTAACAGATAAATACATGTCTCCTGAAATGCGCATAACAAACATGGCGGACTCGGCATGTGAGTCCACTAAAAAAAATTAAAAAGAAATGATAAGAACCAGCATATAGATACAAAATGATAATGTATTCACAATAAAGGGTGACAAAGACAAGCATGTGTGTGTGTCAGATGAATGTGAGAACCGTTTTGATCCAAAGTATGTGTAGTGTGTGAATGTGCGTGCGTACGTACGTCCATGCGCGCGCACACTGTTCATGCGTTTCCTAAAGGGAACGCATTTTCCGCGATAGATTACGTGTTGACGGATAAGCGGATAAGATCAGAAGAGGGCGAGAAAAAATATCGCAGAATATTTATAGTCCTGAGAGCATCCCCTAGTAGTGATTTCTAAAATCAGGATCAGATTAAAGGACAACTACTCTCGCTGACTTGCTTTCATTTCTTTTTATTTATTAAGGAAGTTTTATTAACTCACTTATTCTGAATTTGAGTGTTAATTGTTCGTACTACATGCACATATTCATCGAATTAACATTATTTAATACTTTTCAGCAATATTTGGGAACATGAGATTTGATATTCTGCCTGTGGTAAAATGTCCTTGTAGTTCAGTCGGTAAAGAAGCTGTTCCGAGAAATAAGCTTTAGACACAAAGGAAATGCAAAACGGAACGATGCCAACAGCTTATGCTTTAATTTCGATCCATACTTTAGATCGATTTGCTGGGGAATTGCGAGGAAATATAA
>CAHIKZ030000309.1:875000-905000 GCA_903632075.3 Acanthosepion pharaonis | reverse complement strand
ACAAAAACTGTCAATCTAAAGCCGACCACAGGTTCTCCATATACGACTAACCCAAACAGAAAAAAAATGAAATATACGACAAAAGTTATTTTTATGTAGGCTTCGTGCTTTTAACGGCGTGTGTATTCTAAGATTGCACTGGGGTATTTGTGTCTGTCTGCCAATGCGTGTGAACCTGTCGGGGTTTGAAATCTGAGCTTATGTAAACGGTGATAGCGAAACAGTCTCTGGTGGTTGAAAGAGACTCAGATAAGGGGACCAGGAGCAGCAGTTAAGTCGGTTGATAGCGGGCAGATAGGGGTTTGGGATGGGGTAGACGAAAAGGATGCGAGAAAGAAGATAAAGAAAAGCCGAGGCAAATAAGAACGAAAACTGGCTAAGGTGGGCGAGTCTCACGAACGAGTTGGCCTTTTATTATTATTATTATTGAGAGAGAGAGAGAAAAAAACAGGAAAACTGGAGCATATTCGGTCTGGGCACGAAGAAAGATGGCTGTGTGAGAATCGAAGATTTAGTTACCAAAAATAAGTGGAGAGAGAGAAAGAAAGTCCAGTTAAAGAAGTTGATTATTTATTTTTATTTTATTTTATTTTATTTAAAAAATAAAGCCATGTGTCCTCGTTTTCGGGTTGGTCTATTTTGAAGTTTAACTTGTTTACGTCGGAAGTGGTACTGAAAAGTTCTCGTCCCGACCAGGCTGGAATTTTAAAAAACATCTGAGGTTTGATCAGATTTTGAGAAGTGAACCGTGTGGAGAATTTTTCAGCACCACATCTAAATTTGGTCAGAGAATTTCCATAAATATTTATTAGAACAACTGGTGAATACACCATCAGGCTCAATACAAACTCTAAGGGAATCAATAAATGTTGAATTTTTTACATGCCTAGGAAGCAAGGTAAATTTTAGTGAAAAGGATGTGAAAATTCGTATAGCTAAAGCCTGGGCAGCCTTGAATAAAATGGATGTAATCTGGAAACCTGATCGGCCAACCTCAGAGATTCTTTCGAGCCACTGTAGAGGCGGTGTTAATGTATGGAGCACTGCCTGGACATTGACTAAAATCCTAGAGTTTAAGTTTGGCGGAGCCTACGCTGAGAGTATTATTTAACATCTGGAGATAACATCCAACTAAATAACAGATATAGTGATCCCTCTCTGGTATTTCTACAATCTTACACAAACGCATAATCCGCTTTGCAGAGCACTGCTGGAGAGCAAAACAAGAACTCGGGAGTGGTATCCTGTTCTGGACATCTAGTTGTGGAGCAAGACGATATTCAGTCATCCCCCCCTCGAGGGTGTCATGTGGCACAAGACCTTTTTAACGTGGGCATTCCGAGCCCGTGGGCTCGGCCAAAAATATGCCCATTGAACCCGTATAAACGGGTTCAGGACCGGTTTTACCTCCCCGAAGGAGACTCCGCCCTTCGGCGTAGCCTCCTTCGGGTTCCTCTCCGTCCGTAGACAGAGAGTTGAACCGAACAGTCGCTCAGAAAGTAATGACTCGACTGACAATATTCAGTCTCCCCCCCCCACTGGGGCAACATGTGACACAAGGTCGGTTGTTTATTGTGGGTTTCCCGAGCCCGTGGGCTCGGCCCAAAAATATGCCCGTTTGAACCCGTATATACGGGTTCAGGGCCGGTTTTACCTTCCCGAAGGAGACTCCGCCCTTCGGCGTAGCCTCCTTCGGGTTCCTCCCGTCCGTAGGAAGAGAGTACAACCGAACAGTCGCTCAGAAAGTACTGGGTCGACTGACTTGCTGTGGAGCAAGACGAGCTGGTCGCCCAGCAACCACCTACTTTGACCAGGTATGTTATGACACGGAATGCCTCAATAATGACCTTCTGATCGCGAGTGTTGGAATAATACACTCATGAATGTCTGAACTAACTCGACTGATACATCCAATGTAGCATGGGTGTGTGTGTGTAGTGTAACGATTAGCGTCACAGGAAGAGAAAACGGAGTGCCTTTTTCTAATTGAGTCAAAGTTAGGTTAACTTATGAGCCCTTATGAACATATGAATCCACCATTTCTTCTTTATTATTATGTGCCATGTCCTCTCCACCTCCCTCTATCCCTTGCAGCTCTCAACAAGTTCCTTTCCTCGGTTATCTCCCCCAGAACACGTTCTGTCATCCACCTGCTTAAGCCCGCCAGGAATGTCACGCTCTGCTTTCCATTGTTTTTCCCCTCTCTCTATTCGACCCGTAAATGTCATATTCTCAAGGCCCACTTTCCTCATTATGTGTCCCAGAAACTTCAGCTGCCACTTCCTGATGTTAAGCATGAGCCTCTTCCTTGACTGCATCCTCTCCAAGACCTCATCGTTGCTCACACGCTCGGTCCACGAAATCCTCAGCATCCTTCTGTAGAACCACATCTCCGTTGCCTCGTGTCTCTTCATCCTTGAGGAAATCGTACAGCATACGCTGCCGTAAAGAAGGATAGATGTCACGTAACAGTTCAGTATCCTTTTCTTTGTTTCCAAAGAAATCCTCTTGTCTCGCAATACACTGCCAAGCTTTTGGAGTGTGTCCTTGGCCATCCCAATACGTCTACCTCTGTCAAGACGCTTCCCAGATGCGGTTCCTTGATTCTAGTGTTCTTGACATGCAAATCGCATTTCAGACCCATCCCCTAACTGAGGACCATGCATTCTGTCTTCTTTTAGTCTATGCTTAGTCTCTTCTTCTCACTCTCCGTTGCTAATTTACTCTCCTAAAAAAAAAAAAGAAAGAAAAAACTATTACGTAAATTGCTCTACTAACTGGGTTCTTTTTTATTTGTACGCTGAAACCAGTTTGAAAACGGATTAGCTTGGCCAGGCAATATTGTCCGAGATACGTCACTGCTTTTATACCTCCAGTACGAGGAAGTCACGGTTAGAAAGTTTGCATTTTGACCATGAGACTCGGGTTCGAATCTCACTATGGCCGATTTGTCAGGAAGGTGACTTCCTGGTGTTATCGTTCTGGAGGGGTCAATCCCAGCGTTGATACCTTTTGAAAAGTGCCTAAAAACTATACCACAGGTTGACCCAAGCCTTGTGAGTGAAATTGGGTAGACGGAACCCTTGGCGGACGTGGATAGCTGTGCTAGCGCGAAGTCACAAGCCATCGTGACCGAGGACTTGAGCGTTATGGTCTTGTTCAAATTGCTGATCACGCTAGATAACACGCACTTTCCCAGAATCTGTAACTAAGGTCAGCTCATCATAGTTGCAGTAGAAATCACAGGTGGGCTCTGTGGGTGTTGAATAAACACAAATGCGCCTGGGCAAACGTCTACAATAGGGTTTGGCTAGCCGCCCTAATAGACGGGTACCATCGAACACGAGTGGCCACCTATACAAGGAAGTCACACACTTTTAATGGGATTGATCCTAGTGGGCCTATTACTTCTGGAATCACCTGGACATTCATTGTTTGCATATACTTACTATTTCAACCATTGAATCAGAGGTTAGCAGTTTTTGTTGGTTTTTTTTTTTTTTTTTTTTCACAATCCCTTGTTTACTATATTTGCATCATTTATTATGGTAAATTGAATAATATGACGGTTCTTGGGGCTTTATCGAGCCCAATAATATCTAGAATTCGATGGTGAATTTATCTTGGTTGAACCTTTAGAAATATAAAGATTTTTATATTTACGGGTTATTTTTGTAGTTTATTTAGAGCCGCAACTTATATTTGAATTGAATATAAATTAAAATCTGGGAGAAGGGGTGGGTCCATAACTTTCGTTTGTTCATGTTTGTTTTGTTTTACGGCATATCAAACTCAATGGGTTATTTAATGCCAAGATTTTTATTTCTGGTAAGATTTTCCCCGAAACGTATTGCTGGTGATATTTCTTTTTTTCAAAAATGTATTGCTGGTAATATTTTTTTTTTTCAAAAATGTATTGCTGGTAATATTTCTTTATCCAAAAATGTATTGCTGGTAATATTTCTTTTTTTCAAAAATGTATTGCTGGTAATATTTCTTTTTTCCAAAAATGTATTGCTGGTAATATTTCTTTTTCCAAAAATGTATTGCTGGTATTAAAACCTATTTTTACGTTTTGACCCTAGTTTGGGGGTTAACTATTTGTCCATAGATGAGACACTAACAGGTACCACCCCCGCCCAGGTCAGGTTGAATCTCGGAATATCAGCATTTAAGAGATGGTTCCACGATCCTCAAAATCGCCTGATCAGAGGCCTTTCTGTTGGATGTAGTTTATCGTTATACCCAGGACGCTGGTGTAGTTTATCGTCATACCGAGTACGACCATAAATTACCCAAGGGTATTTACACGTAAATGGATGTAATGAAACCAACTCTGCGATTTCACATGCCGAGCCGTTTATCCACGCGTACATCAAGCGGTCAATCTTCTAGGTACTGACCAAGCTCAACGTTGCGTAATTTCGTTGATGGGACGCGAACTAGCGTATCAACATGATATGGCCCTAACCACTAAAGGTTTGGCTTAACAATTTAAATAGCGAAGTCATTCATACGAAAGTATATGAAATAAATAAACAGACATTTACTTCCATTAAAATATGAAATTAAAATCATTCTATAATTAAATATAATTAAATTTCCTGCAAAATTTCGATCAACAGTTGTACACATTTTGAGATCACCTTCCTTCGCAGGGGTTATTCGAGGAAATCTGAACATGTCTAAATTAGATTTGATTTCTGGAATTTTTGTTTTAAGATAATCTCGCGTCCCAATACAAATGAAAGCAAATATAATAAAAAATCATTATTAAAAAAATAAGAGCTGTCTATATTTCTGAGATGAGGTATTATGTACACTATTTACATTACTCGGACTATTGTTCTTATCTTTGTCGCTATATTTATTACAACGTTTCGGCCGTTGCACGTTCTGGACTTCTTCAGGTGGTTGGAATGTCGAACAGAACCCTTTATTTCTCAAGGACACTAGGCACAGGGGATAAATGCGTTAGTTAGATCCAGTGACAGAACCCCAAGAGTGTGAGTTCAGTACCTTGTTATGGTGGTGGAGAACTTGGAGAGGGGAATTAACAGGAGATAACTGATATCCATTAGACATGGCATGTGGAACTAGAACAGTCTACCCCAGTGATCGAAATAAAGGGTTCAGTTCGACATTCCAACCACCTGAAGAAGGTCGTTGTAATAATTATGGCGACAAAAATGAGGACAATATTCCGAATAAAGTTATATTTGCAGTTTTAAATAATGGTTTATCCATTTAAACGTGCACGTTTAATAATGGCATCTTTTTTAACATAAACTATTTCCTGTAGAGGGCACGCTTTCCTCTTTTCTGCCATTAAACTCCTCCAAGGAGAATATCGCCACAGATTCACCACAGCAGGTGTTTCCGTAATCAGTAGACCTAACCAGATTTATCGTTTTCCTAGACTGGAAACAGAGATATCGAGCCTAGTTTGCTATGCTATTTAACCCATAGCTAATGGGAGAAAAATGTATATCTTTCTCAAGAGAATTTGTACGAAAGGTTGCTGGCTTTATTTATTTATTTTTTTTAAATTTTGGATGCATGAATTTTTGCTTAATAGAATAGTTTGTTTTCTTTCCCACCGTTTTTAATTCATATTCCTTCTCCTAGATGTGTTGTCAATCAAAGCTAGATTACCTAGCTTGATCTAATGGCGAGGAAAAGATAGGTAATTAGTGTAAATAGAAAAAGAATTTTAAATCCACTAGACAATTTCATTGTCCATGTCGATAACTGTTACGTCATTCCCACAAATAATTCTTTGATAAAGATTACCGTACATTTTACGTACAAGACATATATTTTAAACATAAAAATGTCAACATCTGTTTGCGTCATTTACACAAGATATCCCTTATGTAATACCAGAAACCTGTTCTGCATTAATACGGTGGAGCAAGGTGAGGTGGCCACCCAGCAAGCCTCTACATTGTCCAGTGATGCTGACACAGAACGCTTTCTTAATGGATTTCCGACCTTGATGCAGGACGGTGATAGACTCATCAATGTCAGAACTCACACGAACGAATAATAATATATATATATATATATATATATATATATATATATATATTAAAAGCTGTCTGCGTGCAATCTGTAGAGTTAAGGCTCAAGATAGGACATCTAACGTAGACCTGTTTAACAGGTGTAATATTGGAGGAATCCAGACTTTTATCATACAGTCTCAGTTACGGTGGACGGGTCATGTCTTGAGAATGTCTGATGACAGGATACCCAAGATCCTAATGTACAGCCAGTTAGATCAGGGCTACAGGAATGTAGGACGCCCATGGCTAAGATACAAAGACAAGCTGAAAAGCAATTTGTCAGAAGTCAATATACCACATAACACCCTTGAGCGCTTAGCCTTGGAGCGGGTAGAATGGAGAACAACGTGTTTTAGCGGACTCAGCAATTTTCAATCTGCTTGTCTGAATCAAGATCTAAAAGGTCAGCCAATCTAACAGTGATCTCCTCTCACAATCCTCACACTTGCTCCATATGTGGCTTCCTTTGTAAATCACTAGCGGGTCTTAAATGCCACTTACGATTATCGCACAAACTTTCCTAACTGAATCAATAAACTGTCAGATCCTCATACGTCGAAACCGACAGGAGACTCCATATATATATATATATATATATATATATATATATATATATATATATATATATATATTTCCGGTATCTTCATGCGATTCGGGCTAAATAATTTCTTAAATCTTTATAAATGAACTCACAACACGAAGCGTAGTAGGAGAAAAAAGCAAGGTTATTGAAATTGTATCGAGGGGGGGTTATATGAAATGTACGTACTTTCATCCTGTTTCGTATATACTCAAAAGTAATTTTTTAGGGTGAATACACCGTGTCATTATTTCTGATCTCTCACTCAAGGTTTTTTTTTTATCGTCTGGAAATGTTAGTTTTGTTAACTATTCCTGGCAAAGATTGCAGATATCACTATGATTATTGGAAGGTTTGGCTTTAGAAAAAAAAATTCCCAGTTTACAATAGGATCCTTGTTATTTTTTGTTTTAATTTACACACATGACTGGCTAGTTTGGTAGAATTCTTAAGTCTTTCTAGCTTGAATGTTGACTTGTTATTAAACCATCACCACTTGAATCTGCCTTCAGTATACCCTACGTATATTTTGATCTGGCCATTTGTACCATTTACTAATATATATATATATATATATATATATATATATATATATATATATATATATATATATATATATAAAGGTTATTTTAACGGCCTTCTTGATTAGACGTTCCGACTATCATAATATTGGGAGTCAATGTCTAAACTCAATCTGCAACTTCCTCTTCTTTTTTTCTTTCTCTCTCTTCTTTTTTCTTTCTCTCTTTTTTCTTTCTCTCTTTTTTCTTTCTCTCTTTTTTCTTTCTCTCTTTTTTCTTTCTCTCTTTTTTCTTTCTCTCTTTTTTCTTTCTCTCTTTTTTCTTTCTCTCTTTTTTTTTCTCTCTCTTCTTTCTCTCTCTTCTTTCTTTCTCTCTCTTCTTTCTCTCTCTCTTCTTTCTTTCTCTCTTCTTTCTTTCTCTCTTCTTTCTTTCTCTCTTCTTTCTTTCTCTCTTCTTTCTTTCTCTCTTTTTTCTTTCTCTCTTTTTTCTTTCTCTTTTCTTTCTCTTTTTTTTTTCTCTCTTTTTTCTTTCTCTTTTCTTTCTCTTTTTCTTTCTCTTTTCTTTCTCTCTTTTTCTTTCTCTTTTCTTTCTCTTTTTTTTTTTCTTTCTCTCTTTCTTTCTCTTTTTTCTTTCTCTTTTTTCTTTCTCTCGTTTTTCTTTCTCTTTTTCTTTCTCTTTTTTTCTTTCTCTCTTTTTTCTTTCTCTTTTTTTCTCTTTTTTCTTTCTTTTTTCTTTCTCTTTTTTTCTTTCTCTTTTTTCTTTCTCTTTTCTTTCTTTCTCTTTTTTTTTTCTCTCTTCTTTCTTTCTCTCTTTTTCTTTCTCTTTTCTTTCTTTCTCTCTTCTTTCTTTCTCTCTTCTTTCTTTCTCTCTTCTTTCTTTTCTTTCTTTCTTTTCTTTCTCTTTTTCTTTCTTTTTTTTTCTCTCTTTTTCTTTCTCTCTTTTCTTTCTCTTTCTTTCTCTTTTTTTCTTTCTCTCTTTTCTTTCTCTCTTTTTTCTTTCTTTTTCTTTCTCTTTTCTTTCTCTTTTCTTTTCTTTCTTTTTCTTTCTCTTTTTCTTTTCTCTTTTCTTTCTCTCTTTTTCTTTTCTTTCTTTTCTCTTTTCTTTCTTTCTCTTTTCTTTCTCTTTTTTTCTTTCTCGTTTTTTCTTTCTCTCTCTTTTCTTTCTCTCTTTTTTTTTTTTTCTCTTTTTTCTTTCTCTTTTTTTCTTTCTCTTTTTTCTTTCTCTCGTTTTTTTTTCTCTCTTTTTTTTCTCTTTTTTTCTTTCTCTTTCTTTCTCTTTTTCTTTCTCTTTTTCTTTTTCTCGTTTTTCTTTCTCTTCTTTCTCTCTTTTTTTTTCTCTCGTTTTCTCTTCTCGTTTTTTTCTCTCTTCTTTTTTTCTTTCTCTCTTCTTTTTTTCTTTCTCTCTTCTTTTTTTCTTTCTTCTTTAAATGTTTAACAATGTAAACTCCTACTTCATTTTATTTCTTCACTCCTCTGAGTTAACAAGACCCACAAGCAAGTCTCTGTGGGTGGGAATAGCCATTCAAATAAGGCAATATTGAACACCTACTACTATGTAATTTATATGTTCTGTTATAATAAAATTAAGCTCTCTTTGTGAATCGCGTTTCATATTATCAGGATTCACTTGGATTATATACTAACGGATTATTACCGATAAATTATATATAAAGAAATATAGTTTTAAAGTGTGCTATGGGATAAGGCGCTCAATATCAGAGATAGAGCGCATATAAATATAAAAGTGAAAATTGAAGTCAACACTCAGAGGCGACAGGTTGTTTCTTGCTAGGCGCAATCGTCAGCATGAAACAGCCTGTCGCCTCTAAGTATTGACTTAAATGTTCACTTATATCAGTGACAAATAGGAAATATTAATACATTTAAGATGACCATAAGAGCGAAACGCGTCAAATTTATACACGTCTCCTATATAATCCTCATTCTATCATTGTCGGATTTAATCCACATTTGATTCCAATTCATATATAATATGAGTTTGTGAGTCCATACTTAGCGTGTCATTTGAATGTGTTATTTTTATTACCTCAAATTTTATTTTTAGTGGATACCCGTATTTGAGTAGACGCTCCGCTTTTTTTAACAGTGTTTATTTCGTTTCCCTACTTACACGCTCGAAAATCTCGTTGAAGGAAATGTGCTCTCTGGCACGATTCGAGTATCCATTAAAAATAACGTCTTCAGTAATAAAAATATGTAGGATTAAAAATAAAATAATGGCTTAGTATTATTTATAACATTAGTATAAGTTTCAAATATACACTGCGCTTAAACCATCATTACTGAATGCAATCAGCGTCGGTCTCCGCCTGAATTTTCATTGGATGCAACCGACAGACGGGCACGTGTTTATTGTCAAGTTGGATGTACCGTGTCTATGGCCGAGTAAAAAATTGTTTTCATTTTTCGTTCAGTTTATTTTTTTTTATTTTTTTATACTCCCTTAAGATGTGCATGACAGTCCATTCTGGACATCTTAATTCAAATTAAGTGCAATTAAGCCCGTTTATTCTGATTTTGTTTTCTTTCCCAAGTGATAGTTAATGAGGTATCAGTAACGCAGTGGATGACGACATTTTCTTTGATCTTCATAGTGGATCCAATGATGAAACGTCTGATTCTTTTCCAAGTGAAAGTGAGCGTAATGAGACTTTTGCAGGTTCTAAACCAAACCAAACCAAACCAAATAACTGTAAAGTTGTTTATATTTTTAAAGAAATTTTCTCATATTGTTGTTTTGAGCTCTTTAGTATGTAAAACAGTATATGTGAATTCTTATAGCTTACGACCACATCATGTTGAAACATCGCTTCCCGTACGATCAGCGAACTTAAGCAACATCTATCCTGGACAGTGCCTATATGAGTAACCGCTTGTAAGCATGGATGGTGTAATGGATAGTGACTCGGAATTATTAATCGGAGAGCCGAGTTCCCGTACAATCAGTGAAGTTAAGCAACGTCGAGCCTGGTCAGTACCTAGATGGGTGACCGCTTGGGAATACCAGGTGCTGTAAGTTTGGATGTGCAAGTAGTGTAATGGATAATGACTCGGAATTGTTAATCGGCGAGCCATGTTCGAATTGCCATTAAGTTCGTTATATTTGCTTTCGCGCAAATACGCATAGGAAAGGTATGCATCCACCTCTTTTCCCAGCTATGGGTTAAATAGTAGAATTTGTATCAGTAAATCATTATCTCAAAAATATCCTTACAACCTAAAAATATTTTCTGGCTTTAAATAACGCCGTAAAAAAAAATATCATTTCTATATATTTCCATAATCTACAATTCCTACCTTCATAAAAACGTCATTTAGTACCTCTCTACTTGGAGTGGCTCTTGGGTCTTTTATTGCTAAGGCTTTTGTATCACAAAACCATTATTATCTCCCCACCCAAAATTGTTACAATTTAAAAATATTTTTCCTGGCATTAAATAAGCTGCAAAGGGTTGATAAATCTTAAAAAACGAATTAGTCACACAGGGTGATCCAAGAAATTGGACATTTCATAGGCCAATAATCTTTGGCAATTCTTGTTGAAATAACCTCAAATTTTCACAGAATCTATAGAAACAGATCAAGATTTTAGATTTAATGTTTTATTTTTGTTATCTCAATGGGAATCTGCCAGAAAGATGGATCAGGTGTGGTGGAGATGAAGACAGTTTTCTGATGAAATGGCCGCCGCAATCACCGGACCTGTACCCGTGTGATATCTTTTCATGTGGATTTGTGAATGGATTGATCTATGTCCCCTATTTTTCCTGCTAACAATGATGAACTCAAGCAGAGAATCACTTCCGCACTGGAAAATGTTACCGGAGACATGCTACAGCGTGTTTGGCAAGAGCTTAACTACCGACTTGGTGTGCCGTGTCTGAGGCGATGCATATATTGAACACTTATGAAATCGGTCCCATAATAAACTTATGATGTTCAACACCTAAACTATTCAATTTCATTGAGGTAGACTTAGTAGTTTTCAAGATAATTGCTTTTAAAATGATGTCGATTTTTTTTGGACAGCCTGTATAATACCATTGGCATATGTCCCAGTTCCATACTGTTTTTGCAACTGAGGTTATGACTCTTGGCAAACGGCGAAACGACCGATGAGTTTTGAGATTTTTTATTACCTACATTCAAATTTTTAATCTTGTCATGCTCTCCTTTTTAGAAACAGGTTTGTTGTTCAATACACCCAACCATTTTGAAAATCAATAAACAAAACGAGAACAATCTATTCCTGTTGATTGAATAAAGTGTACGGTCCAAAATTCTCAGATTACCAACTCCGTCGAACACTGCAAGAAGTTCAGACGTTACAACGGGCGAATTGTAGTAAATATAAGCAACCAAGATGAGGATACTAGCCTGAAAGGGATTATTTGGTACGTAATGCAGGGTGCGTTGGGTAAATTGTCGCCATTTTATATTTTGGGGGGACACCTTGTATATTCATTCTTAAAATACTAGACTGAATTTTTATTATCTACATTATTTACAGCTAGACTAATGCCTTTATCTTTGTTGCCATTGTCAAAATTTTTTCGGCCGTTCTGGCTTTCAGATGTTTGTTGATGCAGTATACATAAGGGAATTTCGAACGGAATCTTCTGTAGGGAAGATTTGTGTGTGTAAATAATTATAAACCCCCTAATATTTCTATATACAAAAATACTTGTAGAAAAGGAGAAACGGCAAGACATGCAAACTAGAAAACAAGTGCTATTTATCTATCTGACAGTGGTTGTTATATGGTGAGACACAACAACCAAAAGAGACACTAATACTGGAAAAAATCTATATAGTCATTCATGTATCTGTGGACTCTTCCGTCGTTGATCAACGCGAGCTGTAGACCCGCGCCTACCGGGGACACTTTTACGACGTATAAGGGTCAGGCACCTCAGTTCCTAGGAACCGAGAGACAGACAACATAGTATGATCTTGCGTGGGTGCAAAGGTGGACTTGTGGTATGAGGCTGTGGAGAATAAAAAGAAAACAGCACCCAGCGAATAAATCAAAGCTCTCCCAACTGGTATTCCAACCTCGAGTCGTTCCTTCTTGAGTTCTGTCTCAAAATCACACTAACAGACTTTTTCTAGCCGCCAACCGTGAACATCACTCCAAGCACCCAGCACTGGGAAAAATTAGTTGCTTTTATATTTGTCCATATACCCATAATCCCTTGCGTCTTCATGCGATCCCATAATCATTGCGTCCCTGTCCCATAATGCATTACATCTTTATTGCATAAAAATGCAATGCAAGTCACCCCTCATTATTTTACGTTATCTGGCCGAGGACGGATTACGGCAGAGCGGTAAGTGCTTTTTTCTCCCTCATTTCAACTGCAGTAGCTTTACATGCTAAGCAAATATGGGCTCTTTTTTGGCGGGGACAAGGCAAGTCGCGACCAGTTGTGCTCGTCCCAGGTTCTGTCTCATCACGTCTGCCACAGAGGCACAGTGTCCCATGTTGACAACGAATGTCTGACACGCTTGGGAGCGTCATACAGGACCCACTTCTCCTCACGATTGAGCACTTGATCAAATATGGGTACGTTGTGGTTCCAAGAAAGCAACTAGAAACAGGATGTCACTCCTTGTTGCTTGTTGGCTTCCGACACTGTGTTGGGGGTTCAAACTTGCTAAACTTGGATATCTGCCTTCTGCGGTGCGGGTGAAGTCTGACTGTTCCATCAGAAACCTGGACGTGTTCGGCAAGCTCACCACAGGTTTGACTGTTGTCCTCTTGATCATCCAGGATCTGTAGCCGGCCACTACGGTGTTCATCACAAATGGACAGATCTGTAGACATTAACTTTTGGAAACAATGCCTGACGGTGCGTTCTCTCACAAGCATTATTCTCAAAGACTTGACGTATTCGTATTTAGAGGGAGTTCTTGGCAAACTTTCTTGCATTTCGAGCACGTGGGGAAACGGTGGTGAGTCGACTCCGTGGAATGATTATGACGTGTTCCATTTGTAAAAGACTAAGCTGGTGGAATGGAGTTAATGCAAATATAGGCCATGAAAATATCTATATAGTACCGATAGGCTTACGACTGTGAGAATCGGGCTGCGGAACGGTGAATGAATCTTCTCCCAAAAGACCGCGTAAAAGACGCTGTTGGGGCTGGATCCCCAGACCAGATATCGTAGTAACGTTATGTTTATAGAGAAACCTTACTTTTTCTTTTTTTTTTTAAATGCCGTGTTACGTCGGGACATATAAAAGATTTTTTTTATCTTTGAATTGCCATTCTTTGAAAATATGTTTAGAGTGGTTTTCTGTGTCATTTTTTTTTTCTTCAATTTCTTCCCAACGACTGACCTCCCTCCCTAGCTTTGGATGGTTGTCTACCCTACTATTTAACCTTTTTTCAAGAGCATTGTGTTTTGAAAAGAAATGCAGCAAAGTCGGTAGGAATTTGAACTCGGTTCGTCGATCTCACTTACTTTCCCCGTAAACGTTACTCCACCCACACATCAATAAAAAAAAACATTAGAAAATCGAATTAAGGCTCACGTTCAGAACGATAGATATTTTTTTAATGTGGCTATATTTATTATTAAATATTCAAGAAATTTCCTCTCTTTTTCATTCAAGAAGGGTGTCTTTTAATATAAACTTTCAATTATAAACGAATTAATTATTAAAACAAACCGATAATTACACAAAATTAATAGTTTTTAATGAAGAAAAAAATCCATCCATCTTTGTTATTTCAACCACTCTTTAGTTTTTTTTCTTGTTTTTTTATTTTTTTTTTTTTTTGTCAGTCAGAAGTGATTTCATGCCTTTCCCAAGGGCATTAGTATTAAGTGAATAAAAGCGACTACTCGCCCTCGTCTTATAATTAGAATAACTGTGTGTACGGTAATTTTCTTGCGTTAAACACTTACAGTAAACAAAGATGAAATTACCGGATGAAGTGAACGAAGCCCAGGGGTTGATGTTTCCCCGCCACTCACCATGAACTATTTTTCTAGGCAACTTAATGCAGTGATATCAAATGTACTTGCGAGCTTATAGCTGGACTCATTCTTGAATATATATATATATATATATATATATATATATATATATATAAACTTTGGAAAAAAGTGATATTCGACAAAAAACGAAGGGTTAAATTAAGAGTGCAATACAATTTTTTTTAACAGAAAATATAAGTTAAGATATAAAATATCCGAAACACTGACCTTTCTACCTGATAGAATCATCTGAGTACAAATTCTAGTTGCAGAAAGGTCAGTATTTCCAATATTTTATATCTCAACTTGCCCTACATTTTTGTCTTAAGAAAATTGTGTTCAGCTCTCTTTTTAATTTAGCCGTTCTATTTTAGTCAAATATCAGTTTCTGTCAAAGCTTGACATTTTATATATATATATATATATATATAAATTCCAAGAGGATAGAATCCAGGTAGAACTCAACGTCCAGGACAGAATAAATATATAATAAAAAGGCTAAACACTAATATTCCATGGTTATAATTTATTACATTGGAATCGTAAATACGATCAATTCATCAGACCTACAAATTAAAAAAGCTTTTTGACTTTGTAGGTCTGATGATTGGATCGTAATTGCGATTCCAATGTAATAAACTATATCTTTGGAATATTAGTGTTTAAGCCTTTTTATTATATATATATATATATATATATATATACACACACACACATACTTGAGCATAAGCCGACTTTTTGTCATCGAAAATGCATGATTTCTAACCTCCGGTATAGTGCGACCCCTTGTTTTTTGTGTAGAAAAACTGATCATAAAACTCGCTATATACAATATAGATATCAATCAGCTAAATATAAAATTTTATCTGTATTAATTATATATATATACATATAAGACAATAGCAAAACTGTAATATTAGCCGACGCGTTTCGTCCAATGTGAAATTAACAAAACAACTCGGCTCATATTACAGCTTTCCTATTTTCTTTTACCTTTATAAATATTGTCTTTTTCTATAACTTAACTCTGAGGAATTTTTCATACATACACACACACACACACATTATATATATATATATATATAGGGAGAGGTTCTAGTGAGAGAAATGTGTATATTTTAAAGAGAAGAGAGAAGCCGCAAATGTTTGGTTATAATGTGGATTTTTTTAAAATATATATTATACTTTTTTTCCCATATTTTTGCTACACGTATTTCCGGTCTCGTGACCTTCATCGAGCCAAGAATGGTTCTTTCCACATATTATTAAAAGGAATTAATTTTCCTTAATTTTACCGATGTTTAACCATTGTCTTTTGTGGGTAGTAGTAATCCAAATTTTTCTTGGACTTGTGGCGAAAATATTCTTCTGCTTAAGGGGCTTCTCTGATCAATCCTAATTGTTTTATTGCCTCTGAATGTCGATTCTTTGGCGGACAAGACAATTGATAGACAGCAAATCAAAACGAGAACAGAAAAGGATATCCATGAAAACCATCGATTTTCCGATATTTTTTAATCTATATCCTTCCGATGTTTAAGAGACAGGAAAACTGTAAAATTCTAGGCAGCTGTTCAGGCCATCTCTGAGCTGAACAGATGTGTAAGCACAATTTATGCTTCATTCTTACCACCAAACTGTATATCGCTAATTTTAACCCATAACCATGGTAATCGACGTTCTATAGTAATGGTAAGATTACCTATGCCCTACAAGAAAAATATTCGGCATTCATTAGCCAAATATTTAGCGTAGTTTTATTAAAAAAATCTCCTAAATCATTTTTTCTGGAAAATATGTTTCTCAAGTTCGAGGTACTAGTTCTTTGTAGTATTGGCAGGAGTTTCCTTTCCAACCTTATGTTTTTGGTAGTGTGGAAAGTCAACATCATGATTTTCTCGTGTGCCGCCCATTTCTTCTGTTGCTGCTGTTGGAAGTCTTCAGATGATATAGCGCTTAATATTTGGTAAAGTTCTTTGTCGGATCTCTCAGAATCACAAGCAGAGTTCAGTTGATTGAAGATATGTTTAATCCTTTATTTGGCAAAAACGGTTGTGTATAACTTGAGTTTAAAGATTTTCGAACGAATTGGAAGACATGCATAACATCCAAGTGAGAGTCTAAATCTGAGGACTGGAATTAAGTCCTTCATTGACAAACAATAATACTGCTATTTATAAAGTCAGGTTTAGACTTCAGTGCCGTTAAGCAAAGGTTTCCAGGCAGCGTTACCGTTACTGCTATGTTCTCAAAGTACCTTGTTAAAGATTCAGTCTTTTTTAACTAGTTGAGCCATGTTTCTCACCCTGAATATTAAAAAGTTTTCCTCAGACATTTCTATTCAGGCTATTCAAAGCTATTCTTGCTATATACCCATCACTCTATTGCCACGAACAACTGTCATGACTCTAATACTGAGAATATTTTTTATTCATAGTTACCTTGGCTGTTTTTAATTCTTTATTCTTTTGTTTCGTTATTGTAATGAGAAACGTTTGGAATCTATTTTTTTCCTCAACTTTATCCTTCCAGGGAGCTTGTTTTCTATTTTTACAACTGATTTGCTTCCGACATTTGCCACTGAATTGTTTTTTTTTTTTTTTTCTTCATTCTTTCATTCTTTTCGTTAGTTCTTTATACTTTTCTCAACATTTCATTCCTCCCCCATTATATTGTTTTCTTTTCTCACAGACTCATTCTTTTTCCTATTCTGTTTCGCTCTCTCTTTTTCATGTCTCTTTCTCTCTCTGTCTCACTTCTCCTGTCTCTTTCTCTCTGTCTCACTTCTCCTGTCTCTTTCTCTCTCTCTCACTTCTCCTGTCTCTTTCTCTCTCTCTCACTTCTCCTGTCTCTCTCTCTCTCACTTCTCCTGTCTCTCTCTCTCTCTCACTTCTCCTGTCTCTCTCTCTCTCTCACTTCTCCTGTCTCTCTCTCTCTCTCTCTCTCCTGTCTCTCTCTCTCTCTCTCTCTCTCTCTCTTCTCCTCTCTCTCTCTCCCTCTCTCTCTCTCTCTCTCCACTTTCCTGTCTCTCTCTCTCTCTCTCCCTTTCCTCTCTCTCTCTCTCTCACTTTTCCTGTCTCTCTCTCTCTCTCTCTCACTTTTCCTGTCTCTCTCTCTCTCTCTCTCTCTCTTTCCTCTCTCTCTCTCCTCACTCTCCTGTCTCTCTCTCTCTCTCTCTTCTCCTGTCTCTCTCTCTCTCTCTCACTTTTTCTCTCTCTCTCTCTCTCTTTCCTCTCTCTCTCTCTCTCTCTCTCCTCTCTCTCTCTTTTCTCTCACACCTCTCTCTCTCACACCTCTCTCTCTCACACCTCTCTCTCTCTTTTCTCTCTCACACCTCTCTCTCTCACACCTCCCTCTCTCTCTTCTCGATTTCTTTTATTCTTCCCTATCTACCGCCTTTTTTTTTTTTTTTACTTATCTTTCTACAATATTTGTTCTCTTCAAAGCTGTTCCGTATACAAACCCAAGTAGTCTTTGTCTCTCTTTCCAATTTCCTTCTTCTTTCAATGTATTTCTCTTTATTTTAATTCTTGCCAACTAAAGCGATTCTTTTTTTTTCTTCTTCCACATTCATTTTCCTTCCCGTTGTCCTTTTTTCTTTCTTTCATTTCTTTGTTTCCTTCTAAGCAACCCGACATCCGTTCCTACTCACAAAAGACAAGGATGTTTAAGAGATCACAATGCATGGAATGCTTATTACACCCCGAAAGCAACAACAGCTAGAAGCTATAGTCTGTTCCAACTTAAGAAACACAATGCAACGCACCCCCTTTTTTACCACAGCGAAACGTACAACCACCGCCACTCTTAAGTTTGTCTCCATCCAGATATAAATTGTTTTTACATAAATAGGTTGCCTGTGGCAGACACAAAAAAATAGTAGTAAAATGCTCTCTCTACTACAAGGGCTAACTTTATAGATTTGAGGCAAATATTTCAGTGACTTATTGCTAATATACATATATAATTTTAAAATAGCATGTCTCTTACGGACGTAAGCAGTTATGACTTTCCACGTAATTATCTCTGAAATACCATGATTTCTTGACAAAGATTCGTCTGTTTTTTTTCTCAATACATGCGTGATCATGGTTCTCCCCAACTTCCTGTAATTTGTAGCTTTTTTTTTCTCTTCTAATCACTGTTTTGCCAATCATATATACAAGTTTGTTCGGTAGGTTATTCGTTGCGTTTTTCCCCTCCTTTTTCGTTTTAATATGCCTTGTGATTGTCAAATTTTCTAAGCCTTCTTTCTACATTTTGAACTTCGGAGATTTCAACTGCTTTTTCTTATTCTATGTATCCTTTTTTTTTTTCCACATTTTCCTTAAAACTTCGACGTTTGTTCTATATTCAGCCCATGCTATTCTCAGCATCCTTCTGTAGAAATACATTGGAGTGATTTTCCGTTGCCTTATGCATGGCTGTACATGATTCTAAAGTTTTCCAAGGTTATAGAGTCCACTCAATCTTGTGAGTATGAGAAACGGATCCATGCCAGTCCTAAGGATATAGTACAAACGGACTTACCCGAAATTTGAACTCGGCTCGATGAATCCATTTTACGCGCCGATATCCGTTACACTGACCGCACATTTATTAAATCAATTTTAATTAATTTTTCTTTAAATTTATATATCTTTCACTATCTATAGACTAAATATCTATACTGGAGCTGCTCAATTCTCGCTTTTCGACATCGACAGAATTCGAAAATCTTTACCCGGCCATATAGGTGATAAATTATAACCCACCTATGACTCAAAACATCCTTACAACAGATTAACATCGCAAGCCTATCACTTTTTTATGGTAAAATGTCCAGACAAGCTAAATTCTCTACCGTTTCTGACACTTTGCAAAGAAGACCCGTCATGAATGAAGTCTTTATTGCCAAAATAAGAAAGTAATTGAAAGAAAGTAACAACATCCAGACAAAACTGTGTCCGTCCTGGGTATGACGATAAACTACATCCAGCCGCAAGGCCTCTGAGCAGGGCATTTTGAGGAGCGTGGAACTAACACTTAATTGCTGATGTTCCCAGGTTCACCCTGACCCGGGGTGCTGACGCCTGTTGGTGTCCCAGCTATGGATAGGTAGTTAACCTCCGAACTGAGGTCAAGACACTACGAAAGTGTAAAAATTTCTGAAAATATATTACTAGCAATTTTGGAAGGAAAAATATTGCCAGCAATACATTTTTTGAAAAACAATTAAAATTATTTGCAATACATTTTGAGAAAAATTTTAGTAGCAATAAAAATCTTGTCGGCATTAAATAACCCATTGAGGTTGAAATGCCGTATAACAAAACAGACCAAAACAAAATTGCGTACTCGATACTCGATGGTGTAGTAATGTACGATCAAAGAGTTATACCGACTGTTACAGAAATGAAGACTAAAGGATTTTCGGAGCCATAATCCTGGTATTTCCTTGGAAAATGTCCAGTCGCGCTAAATTTTCTACTTCCAACATTTTCGCCAGTTTACACAGAAGACCCCTCATACCCTGAATAAAAGGGGTATACAGTCCCATTCATCTTCGTATTGTAAGCGGACAGTTTCTTCTTAAATGTCGTTGAATTTTGAAACACACTCCCAAGAAGATGCTTACTATATATCTCGAGTTATGGCTATATCACGTTGAAACAAATGTTCTCGTACGATCACCGAACTTAAGCAACGTCATGCCTGGTCAGTGCCTAGATTGGTGACAGCTTAAATATACCAGTTGTAATTTTAGATGTGCGATTTTTGTGGTGGATAACGGCTCGGAACTGAAAATCGAAGAACGGAGTTTCAATTCCTGTTGGGTTTGTTTTATTTACTTACGCGCAAGTACTCTTGGGATAGGTATGAATCCATCTATTCATCCCCCAGCTATGGGCTAAGTAGTAGGATTTGTATCAGTAAATCATTATTATCTAAAAAAAACCCTTACAATCTAAAAATAGTTTCTGGCTTTAAATAACCCGAAAAAGATTGCTAAGCTGTAAAATAAACAAATCAATTCTATATATTTCCATAATCTGCAATTCTTACCTTCATGAAACAACACCATTTAGTACCCATCTACTTGGAGTAGCTCTTGGGTATTGTACTGGGTAAATGTGTTATCTCTTTTGTTTTCTATTCTGAATCCTGTTCATTTATTGCCCTTTTCCTCATTTCTCACTAAAGTCTCCTGATTCTCTTTTAATCTCTGTAATTTTTCTTCTCCTTACGTCTTAGTGGCTTTATCGCCTTGCTTGGGGGGGAATTACTTTAAAAAATTACAATTGCCGTACTGTAAAAATCAATTTTTTTTAAAAGTAGGTATTTACTAAGTTTAGATTAATTTAGAAGTGTGTAATAAATATGTGTGGCTATATTTCTGAGATGAGGTATTATGTACATTATTTACATTATTTGGACTATTGTCCTCATCTTTGTCGCCATATTCGTTACAACGTTTCGGCCGTTGTACGTACCGGCCTTCTTCAGGTGGTTGGAATGTCGAACTGAATGCTTTATTTCGCTCACTGGTGTAGGCTGTTCCAGTTCCACGTGCCATGTTTAATGGATGTCAGTTATCAATTATCTCCTGTTAATTTTCCCTCTGAAAATTTTACACTGCCTTAACTGGGTATTGAACTCAAACTCTTTGGGTCCTGTCACTGGATCTAACCATCACCTTTATCCATTGTGCCATGTGTCCTGAAATGCTGTTCGGAATCACTTTCCAGTTTTAATCAATGAACAGCTCTCACTATCAACTAATATATTTGACTAAATTCACGTTCGCCTTATTTTACTTTCTATTGATCAACCCGTCTACGGCCAAAATTATAGGAGGTAAAAAGAATATCAATACTAGTGCTCTACAAAGAAAACTACAACATATAGTAATTCTGCATTTAACCTCCTTCAAAGTAGTCCCCTTCTGAAGGGCACACACTTTATCCAGTGTCGTTTCCATTGATGGACGCATTCCTGAAACATGGAAGATTGCGAAGAACTGTCGTCGTATTCGCTTTGATTTCCTCGGCGCCTTGAAATTTTGTCCCCTTCAAGTAGGATTTGATTTTTTGAAGAGGAAAAAGTTGCAAGGAGTGAGATCTGGTGAATATGTCAGACCCGAGGAATGTTGTTCTCGGCCAAAAACTGCTGCACAGGCAATGGTTACTGATATAAACAAGGAAAGTGAACGAGAATGCTATAACGTGTTGTGTGCGACAGAGTTCAAGGTATATCTCTACCAAACAGTTTCACTCTGCATACTTTAGATCCGTTACTATAGCAACACTCCCGTTACCTTTTTAGCAAACCTCGTACGTGCATGTGTATTTGTATGTATTAATGGGTGCTTGGTCAGAAAGCATAAATTCTCGCCACTCGGCCAGTCAACCAGGTTTCGAATCTTACCACGGGTGGTTTGTCAGGGAGGAGACTTATGTTAATAGCTGTAGGAAGTGATCCCGTTGGAAAATGTCTGAAAAACATACTATGGATTGACCGAACCCTTGTTTGTGAAATTAGATAGACGAAACTCTTTAGAACCTGTCTATACTTCGCACTTTCACTGTGATGGAATGAGGTCCACTCAACTTGCAGTATAAACAAACGCAAACTGAGTTAGTGTCTCTGTCAGGGCTTCGCTACCCGCCATTTCAGACGGATTTTCTCGGAACCGGCCATTATGTATGCATGTAATTTGGTATATTTAAGGGAAAATTGTGTTCGTGTAGTGAACAGCCCCGTAGAAGCAAGCGAGACAGAGTGGTTTGCATCTGGTCTATAAGAAAATAAGGGTCTTACCTTAACGTGCGGCACGTGACATCAGCAAGTTTGCTCCGTGAAAATGGCATCACTCTCTCTCCCGTCCAGCCATTCTTGCAGTATGTGCAGAGATGAGTTTTTTTTTTTTTTTTGTACAGTTTGGCATGCTTCCACCAATAGCAAGTCGTGTGCTGATTGGTCGAACTGGAGGAAGCAATTTGCCTGTGTAACCGAGAATAAAAGCGAAGAACGCTGATTGGTTGGTGAACCGCGGTTTTGGCCTGATAAAAGTGGTCTGGAGCAGTGAAAACAGCGAGAAACGACGGCTATACATAGTGACGTGTTCAAAAGGCAAGGACGCTGAATTGAACCAGCGATATTTTGACTTGTGCAAGTGACGTAGCAGTAATACAGACTTATTTAAACAACAGTTCGGTACTGGCAACCAGGAGTATGTATATATAAGTAATGTGGGCATAAAATCACAGCTGTATTGTGACACATCTTTTAACTGGAGTGTTTTTATTATGTCTGTCTGCCTCTCTCTCTCTCTCTCTCTCTATATATATATATATATATATATATATATATATATATATATATATATATATATATATATATATATATAGTATATTTTCATTCAAACAGGTTTGGTTAAATAAGATAGACATATCATGTCGATTAGTTTTTGTTGTGATCCTTTCAAGTTTGAGGATTAATTTCTTGATAGCCTTAGAAAACTGATTAAGAAAAATACCAAACATTTCTTTCAAATCGTTTTTATTTTCCAGATTACATTCATTCTCATCTTAGACCATCTTCAAGGGGTTAAGTTGTCTGTGAGTGTATATATATATATAATATATATATATATATGTATGCGTGTGTTTTATTTTTGGGGCTTTTTTTTTACTTAGAAAATAAAAAAAAAACAAAATAGGAACTTCAAATGATCACACGAAAACTAATCGGCGTACGTCTGAATTATTTAACCAACCTGATTGAATATATATATATATATATATTCAAACAGGTTTGGTTAAATCAGACGTATGTTTATTAGTCTTCGTAGTGTATATATATATATATATATATATATATATATATATATATATATATATATACACACACACACACAGCTTGGACACGAAGCTACACTACATAGGGAATACCTGTCTCACGCCCCAATACCATCTACTGTGAAAGAGCTACTACGGCTTTACTTTGTTATATATGTTGATCGAGGGGGACTACAGGATATGAATGGAAGTGCCACCGGCCCTTTTTTTTCCAATTGTTTTGCTTGGGGCTAATACTGACAGTCCCCACTCGATGTTGATTCTTCTGATTGTTGATTCACAATATCATTAAATCTCCTATCTCCGATATTCAACACACACGTGCGCGCGCGTCTGCTCTGTTAAAAAGCAGAGGTTCTATCATAAAATAGTCCTTTCCAGATAATCATCCGGAGTCTAGGTATGGTTTCAGGGCCGCTGTATCATTACCACTAACCAATGGTTGCTCAGCAGGCTTTCGCAATATCACCATGCATTTTTTTTTCTATTTCTCAATCACATGACGAGAGTACCAAGTGCAAGCGGATACAGTCTCTACCCTCGTCTTAAAAGCCTATCTCCTTTGATATTTATATTTTAGCAAAATTCGGTCATACCCAGAACTGCAACTATGACGCCAGAATTCACGTATTTGCACTATCTATCTTTCCTATCTTTCGTAAAATTTGGTTGGAAGCAAAAAAAAAAAAAAATTCCCTTGCAAATAAATTCAAATAATTCTTTTCTGTACCATGTCCTTTCTGGACCTCGACGATCATAGTTCGCCACAACTTCCTTTCCTTTCTATCTCTTAATATATTCTATCTTTTTGTTATCTTCTATTTAATATTAAAAACTGAATCAACCATAAGTCATTTTTAGTTATTTATTTTTTTTAGAGTGGTGAACGCTGACTGCTATCATCATTAAGGAAATTACCAAAGAAAAATAATTTTAAAAAAATAAATAAATAAATAAAATAAACAAATCTCTGTGGACTAGTTTTAAAAATGATCAAAAACTTTTTTCTCACTTATCTATGAATGTTAAAACATAAGGCTCATTATCACCAATTAATTTATGTTTACTAGTTTACCAGTTTTTTTTTTTATCAGAAATTGACTGCTTCATGTTCAGTATTCTGTAAGTCAAGTGCAATTAGTTGCTATAAATTTATCTATGAGCTAAAAGTAATTTAAGACATATGGTATTTTATTTATTTGTACTATTTCATCAGAAAGAAACTACATAATTAATTTTAGTGTGTAGATGGATGGCGGTGGGACGGGCGTGTTCTGAGGGAGAAGTCGGGGCTAAGTTTTTCCATGTTCATGATAGGTTATAAATGAAGCGAAGAGTCTAAATATGATAAAAATATAGTCTTAAGTTATGTAATATTTATAGGTGAAAGTGCTCGATGTCAGAGAGAGTGTATTTAAATATAAAAGTGGACACTGAGGTCAACGTCAAACGATATCAATAGTCATATACACTCCCCCAAAATGGCAACACCAAAAGAAACATCATATGGTTCAACCCACCATACGACAAAAGCGTATAAACAAACGTAGGAAAAATATTCAATAAACTCATATATGGACACTTACGCCACTCTCCACAAGATAATCAAAAGAAACAGTAAAAATCAGCTATAGTCGCACAGAGAACATATCACAAATAATAAAAAAAAATAACAGAAAAATAAAAAATCCACCTGTAACTGCAGAGCAAAGAACGAATGTCCTTTAAATGGCAACTGCTTTCAGAATAATGTACCAAGCCAATTAAAATCAACCACGAAGAATATGCAAGAAGTAACCGAAGGACACTGGAAACAAATTACGCACACAGAACATCCTTCACAAATAGTAAATATGCCTACAGCACAGTGTTTCTTAAAAATATATGGGAAATTAAAAACACAAAAAATTACACCAAAGATATGGAAAATAAGAAAAACAGCATCAGCCTACAACAATAAATACAAAACCTGTAAACATTGCCTTGAGTATAAAATAGCTATAATCAACTTCCCAGGCGGAGACAAATGAGTAAATAAACGAACAGAACTTATCTGAAAATACAGACCCAAAAACAAATTTTTACTAGGTTATTTAAAAATATTAAACTAAAAGCGAATAGCTTGGAAATGCCACCATGGAAGATGCACATATATGCACTAAATATAATACAGATAATGTAACATACTTTAGACAAAGCCGATGCAAATAAGATAACGTATCCCCGAAAAAAATTAACAAATTAAGTAAATAATAGACAAATTAACAAACTAGGAATCTATAAATAAACACACGGAAATGTAATAAGAATAATCAATAACAAATTAAGTAATGAATAGTGAATAATGAGTAAAAAAAATTAACAAATAATACTAAAATAGCTAAAAATAACTGCATTGGGATCCACAATTATATCTACTCAATCGCCTCTAGAATAATTTGAAACATAACCGTTATCGACTAAATAATAACCGTTAGGATAATACAATAGACACAAATACACACAGTTCATAGGTAAAGAATAGTAAGAACTTTTTTTATATGGAGACACAATATAAACATACCCTTGCATGGAGTATTGCTGCCATATATGGGCTGGAGCACCTTCTGCTTACCTCGGAGTTCTCGACAAGATCCAGAGAAGGATATGTAATCTAATTGGCCCAGATCTAGCGTCTTGCTTACAGTCACTCTCTCACAGACGCGCCGTAGCCTCTCTCTGTCTTTTCTACAAATACTTCCATGGTAACTGCTCTGATGAGCTGCTCTCTCTGGTTCCCAGACTCCATGAATTCAAGCGCCCTACGAGGCTGGCATCACGCTCTCACCCTTACACCGTAGAAACCTTCAAATGTAGCCGTCTCTTCTACTCCAATAGCTTCATACCTCGCACCTCTCGCCAGTGGAACACCCTCCCAATTACTGTTTCCCCGAAAGCTATAATCTCCAACTATTCAAATGTAATGTCAATCGACATCTCCAGTTACCTTGATCTACCCACTATCCTTCTCCTCTCCCTTTCTCCTATCACTCTTATCTGCTCTCGCTCCAAACCCCCCTGCATCCTAGTGGCTTCACGCCTTGCTTGGGGCACAATGCTTAAAAAAAAAAAAATATATATATATACATACATTCTTCGGTCTTGCTTTTCTTTGAATGTTTAAAAGCGTTAACGCACGATGAATGATCGCTTGAGTCGTTACTCAAGTTTCACGCTCTCGTGACTAGAGTACCTTAAAAGAGAGAGCAAGACAAGAATATATACTCGACTCTCCCGTCGAATTTGACGTATGAGGGTCAAGCAAATCAGTTCCAAGGAAACTGACAGCCCGATGCCATCACATGAGATTTGATTACAGTGGTGAATGTTTTTGTGCAGAATCATCCAGTTTTTTTTATGGTACCACGAGGGAAAAACCGCCACCTACTGACAAGCTATTAGATAGTCAAGTCATAGCGATGTTATAAGTGAAGGGAACGACAGATTGCCTTCTCTTGGCCAAATTCCAGATAACTGTAATCAAGGTGGAAAATACAATGTGTCCCAACATGCAGTATAGCGACCATAATAACAATACAGGAACTCAGTCAATAAAGGAATCGATACTGACTGACTAAAGCTACGGGAGACTCTTCACGTATGTGCACTCAAGTTAAATCAAGACTGCACAGCCGGTTTGCGAAACATTCAAACTAAATTTACTCATATAGTGTGTGTGTGGAGAAACAAATATTCGTACACAGACAAATTTTAATTTATTGTATTTACAACGTCTGAATAAACATACTTTTCATATAATTAACTGTACACAGATGTATAATAACTAAATATGCATCGAAAACAGATTAAATTTTAATGTAATGGAAATAAATCCCATTTATCCATTTTAATGGGAGAAAAAAGTCTTCGTACAATACAAAGGATACACAATCTTCATTTAATACTTTGTAGAATAGCCATTATTCACTTCTACAGCAACCAACCTCTTCTTGTAGTTATCAATTAATGATTTGCAAATTTTAGTCGGTATTTTGGTGCATTCTTCGCATATGGTCTTCAGATTCGGGATTGTTATTGGAGGTCTCGATTGGATTTGAATTTTCAAATAACGCCACAGATTCTCGATTGGGTTTAAATCTGGAGATTGATTGGCCATTTCAAGATATTTACATTATTTTCAGCAATGCATTTCTTCGTAGATTTTGCAGTGTGCTTAACATCATTATCTTGTAGGAAGGTTTTAAACCGAAATCATCAAATTTGCTTTCAAAATATTTTGATATGCTGCGTCATTTATTCTACCATTTATTACTGATATGTTGCCAGTACCTTTTGCAGAAAAACATCCCCAAATTATGATATTGTCCCTACCAAATTTCACTGTTGGAACTGTGTTCTTTTCTTTGAAGGTATCGCCATCTTTTCTCCATATATGATTTCTAGAATTACGCCCAAGCAACACCAATTTTGGTTTCGTCTGTCCATAATACCGTTTTATTTCCAATACGAGTTTTTCTCTTTATGTCCACGGACGAATTTCAACCTGGCGTTTCTGTGTCTTTTCAATAGAAGTGGACTTTTCCGCGGGTGACACAGATTCCTGATGAAAGCAAATTATCCTGCAATACTTGACAATTAACCATTGGACGTTTTTAAATTTGACGCATTAATTTCCTCGAAGATCTTGAAGAAATCCTCCATGGAGAACCTATACTTCTTTGGTTTTCAACAGTTTTAAGTTTTTTTTATACCTTGCAATGAATGAACTGATGGCAGTAAATGAAACATTCAGATTGTCTGAGATTTTTATGTAACTTTTAATATCTTTCCAGATCTTAAAAATCGTTTTTCGTTTTTTTTTTTTTTTTTTTTTCGAATTTGTCAACTCTTTACCTCTTGCCATGAGGAAAACCTTCTTGCACGAATATCAATTACAGAATGTTCGGTTTGTATATTTTTAGGCTTTTTTTTTTTTTTGCTCATGACATTCTAGAATATTCCACTTGAATAATCTAGTGCAATTTAAAAGTTTTAAAAATCTGAAATTTGCATTGTATGAATATTTTTTTTACCCATTAAAACAGATAAATTGGATTTATTTCTCTTAAATCAAAATTGTTTTTGTTTTCTATGCATATTTAGTTATTATGCATCTGGGTAATTATACGAAAAGTACGTTTATTCAATATTTGGAAATACAATAAATTAAAATTTGTATGTGTACGAATATTTGTTTCACTCCATTATATATAAGTATATATATATATATATAGAGAGAGAGAAAATGATTAAATCCGAGAGATTTTTAAATTTATTTAAGTTATTTTAATGATATTTGATGAGATGGTCTTTTATTTATTTAATAGTATAATTATTTATTTACATCTTTATTTAAATCTTGTTAGGACGACGCATATTTTTCTAAGAAGATTTCTCGAATATTCAGTCCGGTAGATGTAAATAAATATACTTTTTAATAAATAGAAAAGCAGCATCTATTTAAATATGAGTATTCATTTAAAAAGACCGTTAAAGCAAATAAATTACATATGTGGGTGTTTATATATATATATATATATAAAGAAATATACACGTCTGGTGTGCTATATTTATGGAATAAAGTGCTCAGTATCAGTGATAGAGCGTGTGTAAATATAAAAGTGAACATTGAAGTCAAGAGGCGACAGGCTGTTTCATGCTAGACGCAATCGTCAGGCTATATATATATATATATATATATAAAAAACCCTCGAAGTTCTTAAGGCTCACGGTTACATCTCGCGCGCGCCTACATAAAACACCCACCACACACACACACACACACACATATATATATATATATATATATATATATATATATATATATGTGTGTGTGTGTGTGTATTGCAGTTCAATTTATATTAATGAATCATTCATACAAAAAGTAGATTAGTAAAGTTAATGATATAAAATGGCGAAAATAACGACTAATAAATAGTAAATCGTAGCGGAGATGTAACATGTTGGAAGCACACAGTGAAGATCGAAGTCGTAATTTATCTAGCGGGACAATCTTCCTAACCATTGCACCACATCGAATTGATATATATATATATATATATTCCTGCAAGACCGTTTCATGTCTCTGCAATAAACTTCGTTTTCATTCAGAATATGATTTAAACAAAAAAGTGACCAGAGGAATATTAAAAACCCAATAAAACTGTGAGAGTAACATAAAACAATAGGAAAGACTGATAGAAAAAAAAATTCTCGAAAGATATGAACATTTCTCCTCCCACTGTACTCCCATTCCGTCCACCTACCAAATGAGAAAACAACCCCCGTCATCGTGTATCACTTATGTTCAGTATTAGCTTCTGTCCCATACAAAATAAAATGACAAAGTAGAAAGTATGAATGGAAAAAAAATCCCCCCCCACAAAAAAAAAATCAATAATTGCAAATACTGCTAACAATGGCTGAATATGGAAAGTGAGACGACAAGACAAAAGCCATATAAAAAATAAAAACAATAAAGATTTAAAAATAAAAGAATAAAACAACTTCGAAATAAAATTGAATGATTATTTCTCTGATTATATTGTTGTGTGCAGAATCTTGTTCGGTGACAAAGACAGTTCTTCTAATGGCTAAAGGGGCCATTCTTGGGACGGGAAATTTCCATGACCAAAAAAATAAAACGATGAATAGAAATAGAAAAAAAAAAAAACATGTCTGCTATCCATCCGCTCATGAATTGATGATGTCATCAGTCTTTGTTGTTTAGCACAGGTCCTCTTATTCTCCATCATCTGACTTAATCCTTTCTCCTTAGACGGCATTGTTTTACACAACGATGGCACTTAGGAAAATAAATGGTGGGAGAAAAAAACTGACCTGAATAAATAATGAAAAAGGGAAAACTTTAAATAAGAAGTAAAGAAGGAATAATTGTATGTTATACCCGAGGTTATGTTTCTGTAAGTCTCTCGTTATAAATAACT
>CAHIKZ030000309.1:827500-870000 GCA_903632075.3 Acanthosepion pharaonis | reverse complement strand
ATCCTTGCACCACATTTATGGTCCAAGCTTAGAACCAAAGAAGAACAACACGAACACAAGAGTAGAATAACAAAGATATATTACAACAGAAATATAGTACAAGAAGTTGAAGGTGTTAGTAATGACTGTCCGTCTGGTTTAGAGTGAACTAATATTGTCTCGACTCGTTACACCATTCATTCGGTATCTAGCCACCCCACCCCCACGAGGGTTGCATGTGGCACAAGGCCAAAAATATATCTTTTGAACCCGCCTAGACGCGTTCAGGGCCTGTCTACCTCCCCGGACGAGACCCTGCCCTTCGACAAAGCTTCGTCCGGGTTCCCCTCTGCCAAAGCAGAGAGTTTAACAGCCATGAACTGGTGATGGTTACACCATTCATTCATTATACCTTTTGAGAGGCGCAGTATTTATAGTGTCGGGAAGAGTCCATTATCGTTATAGGTAAGTTCCCATAACAATGATCTAAGTTTGAACTTTATCGCGCCATTTTTCTTGATACTGTTAAAGTGTAAACATGGCCGCTCCACTGACAGTGTGCACCAAGCAGAAACAAAGAGCAGTGATACGAATGTGCAGTGAACTACCTCATTGTTGATGAATGACCTGTTCGCCATCAACTTCTTGCTAAATATTCTCGTCAGTGGTGTAGTTTGACTGGTGTCTTGCTTTTCTTTCGTGCGTCACGCTTGTTCGGCCACTTTTAAACTTCTCGATCCACTTATACAGACTTTTACGCAGTAATGCACTGTCACCATATTGTGTGAAAAGCCTCCGATGAATTTCAGCCTCTGATACACCTTCCGATGAGAGAAATCGAATCACTCGTCTTTGGTGGAAATTTTGATTTGCCCTGGTATAACCAGAATTAAATCTCCGCCATTTTTTTTTTCAATATGCGCAAACTATGAATTATTTTGTTATAAGTTTGTCATGCAGTATATTCACAGTACTTGGTTTCTCAGATAAATCTGAATTCTGTCCCATGTTTCTTTGTTAATGTCTTCAGGCATCTTGATTTATTTTTTATTGGTCAAAAGGAACTGTTGTTGTTAGTTTTTTTTTTGTTTTGTTTTGTTTTTTTTCATCCTTCCTTCTGTACAGTGAAAGAAACCTTATCAAAGAATTAACCGAATCTTGAGGACATTGGTTAAAAGAAGATGCAGGTATACAGCTGGAGGGTCTTTGAATAAGAGACACAAATATTTCCTCTGGTGAAACTCCAAAAGATTGCAATTATGTCCCAGAAGGTTCTCATTTGACTTACGGCTTTCGCTGACATTTTTAGTATATTCGGCTATTTTAAATATATACAAACATGCAATGACCCTTTTGTATATTTCGCTCTCACTCTCTCGCATACGATGGGGAGCTGAAAAGTTAAGAGACCTGCAAGTGTACCAAAATACAACAGCTGGCAGACTTACATGTCTTTTAGACTATCAATTGGTGTCTACTTAGATTTATATCTTGGTTCGCCTATGAACATTTCAGCCGACCCTCACACACACACACACACACACACACATATATATATATATATATATAGCAATCCTTCTTTTATGTACTTCATTGAATACGATAGACAAGGTGCTTTTATTTAGTTTTTTATACAATTTCTCATGCGATCTAATTTTTTTTTTCTTTTCAGATTATAAATTATATAAAAATTATATATAAACAAACAACACTTAATAATATTAACTATGAACATGGACACAATGTCTTGACCATGTTTTGAAAAATGAAAACATTATGTAAATATATACATGTAACAAACTATTTCTTATTTAACAGTTAAAATATTTAATCCTTGAAAATGGCTAAATGCATGGCCGAAAGCGCTCGGATAAAAAGAATATTCGGACAGTTTTTTTTTTTATATAAGTTATCATCTGAAAAGAAAAAAATTATTAGATCGCATGAGAAATTTTATAAAAACCTAAATAAAAGCATCTTGTATTTGTATTCAATGAATATATATATATATATATATATATATATATATATATATTTATATTTAATTTAATTTAAAGAAAAACAGAACACCAGAGAATTTTATTTTTTATCTGGATCTTCAGACTAAATTCGAAATAAATTATAACTAATGGAGCCTTAAAATGGTCTGTTTTTCTTTAAATTAAATGATTTGCTCTGAATTAACATTGAGCTCCCAGGATTTCATCCTCCTTGAGATTATCCATACTGATTACCAAGATTTTCGTTACTTATAATCCTAGAGAGCCAGAAACTATCTACCTAGGTTTCAGCTAAATGCATCTTCTGGGTAAGCGGGCTGAAGCGGATATGATGAAGAAACATATTTATTGGTAAAACAAACATTAAAAACTAAATTTAGCATAAAACCATACGACGTTTAAAAAAAAAAGAAGAAAAAAAAAGGAAATTTTTAAAAAATAATTATTCTTTTCTTCCAGTACCGATGCCTGCATATGTTTACACCCGTTAAGGATTTTTGATATTTGATTAAATAAGATATCAGATTTAGCCATAGCTAGCTTCTCCTCCATGCATAATAGACAATATATATTGCTGGTTTTATATCTACAACATTTTTTAATTATATCCAATTTTTAAATAGGGTCGATTCCTTCTTGTTTTATATTCATAAGTGGTTAGATAGGCAAGCGCTATGTCTATAACTTTCGTGTTTGAAACTGCTTATGTGATTACAGTAATCCACACACACACACACACACACACACACACACACATATATATATATATATATATATATATATATATATATATATATATGAGGAAGAGGTTATAGTAGTTCCAACGAGAGAAGTGTGTATATTAAAAAGAGAGAAACCGGAAATGTTTTTGGTTGTAATGCGGATTTTTTTAAAAAATTATTATGCTTTATTCTTCATAATTTTGTTACACGTGTTTCCGGTCTCGCGATCGTCATCAGGCAAAGGGTGGATATTTCTGCATATTATTAAAAATAATTAATTTTTTTCTTATGTTTTTTCGATGTTAAATATTCTCGATATGAGGATCTTAATTGTTTTATAACCCTTCACGCAGAACTTTTCACTGCCAATTCAAGAAAGACATTTAGCAAAAAATATCGAGAATATTTAACATCGAATATTACACGTGTGACTGACCAATGTATATTTGTATGGAAGCCGAAAATACGAATAATTAGGAAAAAAACTGTAAAAATCTATAGTAAGTAATAAATTTATTTCAATGAATATAAGCATATTCATCTCATCAGACCGAATTTCAGAATGAAGTGGAATATCTGTATGTCTGGGATATCTTAATTCAATTTAATAAAATATAGTCGGTCTGATGAGATGAATATGGTAATATTCATTGAAATAAATTTATTACTGACTGGAATTTTAAGTTTTTTCCTAATTATTCCGTTATATTATGGTCTAGCAGCAAAATTGTCCAACTAAACTCTGAACCGTTGTATCTTAGGAATGATTAAAGATATCTTACTGGAATGCTCTAAGTTTTGATAACACTATTGGTCTCTACTTTGAACAATAAGAATCTATTTAGCTCTAAGTTTAAATGATGATCCCTCTTGCTGTGTGTGACCCGCTGGTCCACTTTTCTTCTGGACTGTTCCCTCTTTTTAAAACTTATTCACTGTTCTTATATGGACTTTAAAAGTGGAAGCCAAAATATGAATGTTTGTACCCTTACTGAAGGTCTGAATGATTTTTTTCCTCTCACCATGGTTCACTTGGAAAGACAGAGGTGCGGATAGCAAACGATTTTAACTAGTTCTTTTTCTAGTTGAATAATTCATAGCAGTGATTCTTACGGCAAATGGTGTCAATATGGCTAAACGTTTTATCTGAAAACCTGGAAAAAAAGAAAATCGATTAGTTCAGTGAAATTTTATTTATTAAACATTTTGCGACATAGATAATTATCCTATGCTGTTACACGATTTGGATAATTTTGCTGTTAGACCAAGTATAAATATATTATGGAGACGGGGGTTATTATTCCGTTTAGACTTTCTTTATGGAAAGAACGACATTGAAAATCGTTTGCATTCTTGGAGAGATAGTTTCATTGAGACCGATTCGTCATTTATGATTTTTTGCCTATTTCATTCTTTAATTAATTCCAAGTTCCCTCAAAAGCTTTTCTATACCTCCCCAGTTTATGCCTTGTTTTAAACCCATCCTATTACGAGCCGAAACTCCTACCCATTTCCCATAGCACAGGGATTGGGAAAGGTCTATAAAAATACTTCACAGGCATAGTTTGTAGGAAAAAAAAACTTTAAGATGGAGGGAGGACAGGAACAGATAAATGAAGAGTAAATATTTAAAAAAAAACGTGATGTTGTGGGAAAGGAAGAGATGAAAGCGAAAACAAGGCTTTTATATTAATGAGAGAAAAAAAAAACGCCATTTTGTTTTTTCATTTTTTTTCTCTCTCAAAAACCAAATATTTATGGGCAAGAATGATATCGAAAGAATTCAGCAGTGAATTCTCAAAGATTGTCAATTCAGCCACTGAAAGTATTCACTGTGACATGTTGTCTATTTATTGTGTATTACATCTACGAAATGTTTGAGTAACCATTGATATCTCAAGAAGAATTTATTGAACAAATCAAAGCTTATAAGATGTATTTTTATTTTTATAGTTAATATGACAGCAAAATTCTACAGAAATGAACGAAATGATAGCCAAGATTTTAGCATCAATCACATTTTCACTATGAATTCTTTTGTGCAGAGTTAAGAATTTACACTAGAAATAGCCACTTTGTAAGCATTTAAAAACCAGGCGCTGCTAAATACAGTAGAATTCCGGAAGAAGAAGGTTTTCCGGATATGAGGAATTGGTTACAAAGGCCGGATATGAGGGGTTATATTTAGATTAAAATAAAAGAACTGACATCTAGTTTAACATTTATTTTCAATATTTTATAGTAAACAAAATAAGCTAATGGTGAATGAAAAATAACAGAATTGATTTTAAGGAAAAAGAAATAAATTATGTAATTTTAATGAAAATTCATTAAAATGAAGTATGCCACGTATGCAAAAGAAATAATGTAACGAGGATTTTTTAATCGCTGTTGCATGATGATTCTTTCTCTTCTAATGTCATTCTCAACTTTTTCCGCATTTCGTTTTGCTTTTGTTCTTCGAATTTTTAAAACGAAAGACTCTTTTTAACTCTGCGTGGGTTATTGCAGTCATCATAGCTGAATGCTGGCTTTCTTTCCATAAAACTGACAACCTTTTCAATAGGTTTTTCAATTTCAATCCAGGTTTCATCACAATCATGTTTTTTTTTTGTTGTTTTTTTTTTAATTTCCTTGTTCATTGTGACAGTGTGAACACGGGAGAATAGTTTCTTTGGAAAATTTTTATATCAAACAATGTTGACTTTCCTATGTTGAACTCAGCCATTAGTTACAATGAACTTTCACCACGTCTAGTCCGTTTAAAATTTCCACTTTTTGCGATAACTCCAAACTTGTTCTTTTCCTCTTATTCGTATCATCTACTGGACCAATACAAGATAGTAGGGTGAATAACCTTGGCAATCCACACATATTAAAGGAACCTGTGAGGACCGATTATTATCTACTTCCTAAAGGGATATGATATGAAACAACTATCTTACATTAGCAATTTGAAAAGAAATGTTTAAACTTGATTTTTCTAATGTTGTATTGCTTGAGACTTTGTCATAAAAGATGGGTATATGGTTCTAAATAATGAGTCTATTGTTCATTGCAAACATGTGGTACTTAGTCTGTATTGATAAAGGTTCATGTTGCAACCTAGAAAAAGGTTACTGAATGACGAATAACCAAAACGGAGGGTGGAAATGAAAAGGTAATCTTTATAAGATCAGCAAAATACAGTACTCGCCAGCGGCGTGAAGTAGGTAAACCACTGCTAGTGATGGACTACTTAGACACCATATTACCCTCACTTACAATAGTGTCCAGCGTTTTTATGAAGATCTGGACATACTCATTTATGTTCATAGGTACGGTATATAACACTCACCCTCTTTCTCTCTCTCTGTCCTTCTCTCTCGTTCTCTCATTCCCACTCTCTTTCTCCGTCTACTTCCTCTCGCTCTGCCCCCTCCCTCTCTCTCTCTCTCTCATTCTCACTTTCTCTTGTAACCTAGAAAAAGTTACTGAGCGAGAAATAACCAAAACGGACGTTTTCTTGTCTTGTTTTGTAACGGCATTCACCCGGGGTGGGTTGAGCCGGCTCCAATTGAATTAACCACATCGCGCGTCAAGGCCATCCACCCCCGTCGATCGGCAGCAGAATCGACGGCATGATCGAGCCATTCACGATTCTAGCGTCGGACCCCGAAAACGCGAGGACCTGACATGAGTTCCATATCTGCTTTGCCGGTCTTCAAGCACTTCAACCCATTGAGTACTCAGCTGAGGACTCCTGGCAGTTATTCAAAACGGACGTTGGAAATGAAAATGGTAATCTTTATAACATCAACAAAACACAATACTCGCCAACGGCGTGAAGTAGGTAAACCACTGCTAGTGGTGGCCTACTTAGCATATTACGATATTTACCGACCTCCTCAGGAGATAGGATACGCACATGGCCGAATTTAATGTGGGGAAATCGGAGCCCGTGGACTCGGGCAAAAATTGCCCATAGACTCCGCATACGCAGAATCGGGTATCTGTCTATCTCCCCGGACGTGACTCTGCCTGGGGTCCTCTCTGCCTGAAGGCATAGAGTTCGACACGGCAAATCTTCCCACGCTGAGAGCTCACGCTGCCAGCGTAGACAGCATATTACCCACCCTCTTACAATTGTGTCCAACGTATTTATAAGGAGTGGGACATACCCGTTAGTGTTCGGTTTATAACGGTTCATTACAACCTTCTCCTCGATATAAAATTTAGTGCCTGGAAGAATAAAATGACGCACTCTGATAAATCTTTTATCAGATGAGGACTTTGGAATTCAATCATGATTCCTAATTAATAACCCACCACCAGAGAGCATTCAAGTAATACACAAAATACTTCATGATATCGTTGTTCTTTGCTGATGTCCGTACACCGACGGGACAACTAACATCGAAATGATGATAAAATATATGAAATGTTTTATTTAGATAGCAATTAAAATTTTGCCTCAGTAAATGTTTCGGATGGTATATTTGGGAAATCCTTCCGCTTTCTCAATTCAATTATTCAGGCCGGGAAATGTCGTTAATACTGTTTATTATAAACAGAGCATTTACTTAAATATTTGTATCTATAAAAAGAACGTATAAACATAAAAATATCTAAATAAGTATTTTGTGGTACAGAATTTAATAATGGATACGAAAAGACAATATTTATAAGACATTTTTAAAAGCTAAAATGAAAACAACTGGTTTCGTCCCAGGACTTATCAAGTTTATTTATTCTGGGAATTTAAAAAAGCGTGTAAATTAATTTTTAATTAACGAATGTAAAAATATCTTAAAAATAATTGTCGGACTTTTGTCCATTTCATAATAAATATATATATATATATATATATATATATATATATATATATATATATTATATATTTATATTGTGTATTTGTAGCCATACATGCGGTATATATAATACACACAGACACAAAGGAGTGCTGAAAAATTCTATGCCTAACCAAGGAGGGATTCCGAGACAAATCCTAGTGTTCAGCGATTTATTCATATGTAACTGATTGAAAATTTTCAACACTCACTCATTATTTCCACTTATTAGAAATGTCTCTGTTAAAATAAATGGCATTAATTTTTGTAATACTATGCTTCCCTTCGGGTTAGTTCTATTCATATATGTGTTAGGTATTTATGAATCCAGCTCTTTCCCTACCTATGGATTAAATAGTAAGACTAGAAATCTTAGAAAAATCATTATTCTCAAAAGATTAATGCAATATTCACTGGCAAAAATGTGGAATTATTCTTACAATGCAAAATATATTTGAGCTTTAATAAATCCATAAAGTGTTGATAAGTCGTAAAAAAATCCCAAATCAATCGGTTCTATCACCCGGATTAAAGCTGGTCTTTTCCGAGTTTTTGATACTTTCATATCTGCCTTAAGTAGTTCTACCCCAGCAGTTTCTCATCGGCTTGATCTATTTCTTTTCAAAGTAATTGTTTGATACACGGCACATTCGGACAAGCACTGTCAGTAATTTACGCTGCAATCCGTCACCCCTTGCTACTTACTGGAAGCACGTGTCTTTCATGTTTGGACTGATCGCTAACGGCTAATCGTCCTTAGGACAGTGAAGACGCAGAAATATTCATCCCCACCCAAGAAATATGTCCCAATTTACGAGCGAATTACCTCATGTTCCAGCGTGACTGATACGTATCCGCTGTTGCCTAGCCTGCAAATGGTAACAGTTTGGATAGACTCAAATATGAACTTCTAAATGTCGACATTTTTATCGAAGACCGACCCTGTAAAATATAAATCAATTTTCTCATCCAGATCAACTGCTGATCTTTGCTGATCATTTGGTGCATTCACGTTTGCGTTAAGAAGTTTTACTCCAGCATCGTGTTGTTGACGAGGAGAAACGGATCTCTTCCTTAACAAGGTATGAGATGGGATATTTTTCAGTTTTTAATGAAGTGTTTAACCATATAGATATTATAGAACCCCTTCCCTTTAGTATTAGTCAATCATATATACTTAATAGCATTTCTGGCTGCTTGGTCCCATGTACCGACCTAATGAAGAGAACTACCAAATTTTTCAAAGATAGCAACAACGTTGGTGTATCAACGAATCTCTGCGAAGTCAGGCCAACTGCTCGAGAGTGAAAACGGTGGCTCTGAAAGAGCAGAAAATAAATTATCTTGTTCTGACTATTTATTAGTCCTACAACAAACACCACACATTTCTATATTCGTACAGTAGAAGCCGTCGAAATACGAAGCTTGCTCGGCACAAAATACGCTGTGGCATCTCAGGATGAGGCTCAGCGGTTTCGTCCTCGCCAGATAGTGAATTTATGGCGTGGGTAGCATGAAAAACGTCGATGTCGATGACCTGTTATCTCTTATAAAGGAAGTTGGCTGATACTAAAAAATATGAGGACCTTACGAGACATTCATTGTTTAAGGGATGGCTGTTTTTTTTTTTAATATATAATTTTAAAATATATTTTTATTAATGAAGAGCTTAGTCCTCGAATTTTCCGACTTATTTTAAAGCAGTCGTTCTCAATATTTTTGACCAACGCACATTTTTTTTTTTTTTTTTACCGTATATCAAAATGTCATACATACTTTTCCCAAGATTTTCTAGTTAAACAGGCGTATTCCAACCAATATGAATATTATTGAAAATTTTCATTATCATACACATTTTTTTATAAGGGAGTTTTTTTTTTTACACATGATGGGCTCCAAATTTTCTAAAAAAAAAAAATTTTTTAAATAAAAATGTTTCCCTCCCGACCTGAACACGTGAAATTCGCCACTGGGGGCGGGATTTCCTATCTGTTTGAGAATTCCTGTTTAAAAGAGTGGTATAAAATTCCCTGAAAATTTATTAAAGGTTTTTTTTTTTTTTAAACATTTCGCCCAAAGCAAGGCGGGAGTGCCGCTAGCACGCAAGGGGTTACAGAGGATTGAGAACAAGAGTAAAGAGACGTGTTTAAGGAAAGGATACAGAGAAGGATCAAGGCATCAGAAAATGTCCATTGATATTACAATTGAATATTGAAAGATTATAGCTATCAGGGAAGCAAGGAGAGAGAACGGAGTTCCACTGTCGGGAGGTGCGTGATAAGAAGCTGTTGGAGTAGAAGAGACGGCTACATTTAACTGTTTCGCATTGAAAAAGTTGGACCGTGATGCCAACCTTGTAGCATGCTTAAATTCATGCAGATTGGGAACCAGTGAAAGTAGCTCATCAGAACAGTTACCATGAAAATATTCGTAGAAAAGACAGAGGGAAGCTATAGTATGCCTGTGAGAAAGTGACTGTAGACGAAATGCCAAATCAGGAGCTATCACATTGCATATCCGTCTCTGGATTTTGTGGAAGACCTCGAGAGGAACAGTGGGGTGCACCATACCATATATGGCAACAGTATTCAATGCAAGGACGGATGGTAGATTTGAAAATAAAAATCGTCCTTACCCGTCTATTTGCAACTTGAAGGTACATCGATAAATCATTAAAAATGGATATTTTCTTGATAGTAATTAATCTATAAAGAGTGGCATTAAAATTATTCATCTTAATTATTTCTCTTGATATAATTTCAAAACTTGAAAAAAATGAATACATATATTAAAAATAAAATCGAGGTTTGCGAGGAGTGGGGATTGACTTCGACATGGAATGACCCATGAAGAATTGAAATGCCGTAAAATCAGCCAACCTAACCTGACTTGCATTGATGGGCGTTCCAAATGACCGGAAACAAATTCCAGTGACTCACAAATGAGCAGAGTTAGTAGCACATACACTATTTGCTGGTTGAATCGATAGATTCCGCATCCATAACTGATAGGCAACGACAGTTCGTATCATATCTTTTTTGCCAAGTTGACACGTTGAATTGCATCCTCTAAGATCCGAACTACTTCATATCACCCTATATCTAAGAGACTCATAGGGTTTTCAATACTCTTACGAGAATGCTTTCAAAGCAAACTGCATTTGGTAGTTCAGGGACTGACTTCAGTAGTTCAGAATTGCTTAATTTGTTCTAATGCTGCACTGCTTTTATGATAGCAGACGTGAAAAATTCAGCATTCAAACGCTTACTTTGTATATTGACCTCAGGTCATTTTACATTAGCTATGCCTCATAATGTCTGTCGACTCTTATCCTGTTATATTCCGTGCTAATAGGAATAAGTAATGGATAGACACTGCGGATAGTAACAGGTTTTATTATAGAAACCAGTACAACAAGCAAGGGAGTAATAGTTATACGCACGGTCGTCGCAAGTCAGTACATTTGTGTGCGTGTTGCTATAGGAAGGCCGCTAGTCTCGCAGATCCCAGCTCGACGGTATTTACCTGCCTTCCCACAAGGAAGGATGTGGCACAAGGCCGAGTTTAATGTGGGGCAATCCGAGCCCGTAGGTTAGGCCAAAAATTCCCGTAACCCCGCATAAACGGGTCCGGGTCTGTCTACCTCCCCGGACGAGACTCTGCTCTTCGGCAAAGCTTCGTCCGGGTTCCTCTCTCCCCAAAGACATAGAGTTCGACAGCAGCCAAAATCTGAATAACTGATCCCAGCTTGACGCTCCCGTCCGTTGTCCTAACGGATACTTATAGGTGATTACCACCTATAGTGCCACCACTCATGGGTGTGGCAGGTTATTCCATCACATCCTATCCAAAAAAAAAAAATCAATGATCTGTATTTCACTTTCCAAATATCAGAATACTGATTTGAGTGCGTGACTGTATTTCAATTACCAAACATCAGAATACTGATTTGAGTCCGAAACATTCAATACAACCTGATGCGCTTCCCATAGAATTTTTTAGAACGTATACCGTTAATGATTTCATCTTAGAGAATCCTTTACAGCCAGCGCTTAAATGAAATTACAAAATTATTAAAACTCCCTTTGATGTGGACGTACTTAAACGTGTTTACGTAACTTACATTACCCGCTTTTGACGTATACACACACACACACACACATATATATATATATACTGAAATATCCATCTCCAGTGTTTGTGTGATAACGCTCTTTCCAAACAGGTGTACACATGCAGCATCGTACATTACGGCATTTTTTATGTATAATACATTGTGTGTTGGATGTGTTGTTTAGCTTAATCTTTACTGAAGTGTAAACGATAGAAATCAGAATGGCGACGCCTCTTTATAGTCACTTATTTCGAGTAAATGGTAATTTCCTATTTCTCCCTAAAAGTGGGCAGTACAGCCAGGCAATAATGTTATAACAATGCAGGGGTGAACGTTCATGTTCGTTATTATTATCAACAATAAAGGACAAAATATGCCAAAGGACATGTTAAAATTGCCTTTTCCATGGCAGTTCTGTCCTGGCTATGATGGTAACCATCATTCGGCAGCAAAGTCTCTGATCAGGAGATTGGAGTTTTTTGGAGTTTTTTTTAAACGTGGGACTACCTTTTAATAGCTGTTGTTCGCAGGTCCACCCTACCCCGGTGGTAGCACCTGTTAGAGTCCCATTTTGGGGCAAATAGAAAGTATAAAAATACAATTTTATAGACTGACCAACAATACATTTTATCTGTAGTTGAAGGCATACAATTACGTCTAATAATTATTTAGCTGAGGCCATAATCTTGAGTTCAAAATTTTTAGATTTTGGCAGGAAATAACTCTAGAGTATCATATACCACTAAACAAAATTAAAATCTTTATAATGTCCTATAATTTCTTAAAGAAATAAAAACTATTCCAAAATTACTTGCATTATTCACATTATTCCGACTGTTATTCTCATCTTTATTTACATTATTCCGACTGTTATTCTCATCTTTATTTACATTATTCCGACTGTTATTCTCATCTTTATTTACATTATTCCGACTGTTATTCTCATCTTTATTTACATTATTCCGACTGTTATTCTCATCTTTATTTACATTATTCCGACTGTTATTCTCATCTTTATTTACATTATTCCGACTGTTATTCTCATCTTTATTTACATTATTCCGACTGTTATTCTCATCTTTATTTACATTATTCCGATTTATTCTCATCTTTATTTACCGACTGTTATTCTCATCTTTATTTACATTATTCCGACATTCTCATCTTTACTGTTATTCTCATCTTTATTTACATTATTCCGACTGTTATTCTCATCTTTATTTACTTATTCCGATTTATTCCATATTCACCGAAATTCTCATCTTTTATTTACATTATTCGTTGTTATTCGCATCTTTATTTACATTATTCCGGTTATTCTCATCTTTATTTACATTATTCCGGTGACTCTCATCTTTATTTACATTACCGAATTCTCATCTTTATTTACATTTTCCGTTCATCCGTATTCACAAACGTTTTTGGTAGATTGCCAGACTCCGAACCTTTATTTCCACCGTGGTAGTTGCCATTTCACCTCTTCCGGATGTCTGTTATTTCCCGTTAACTTAACTCTCCAAGTTGTCGTTCACCGCAGCTGTGGCCCGGTATTGAACTCACAACTCATTGAGTCTAGTCACTGGATCTAACCAACGTCTTTATCCACTGGGCCATGTGGATACTTTGAGAGTTGAGTTAAAGTGAAATAAACGGACATCCAGAAGAGGCATGGCACGTAAACTAGAACAATCTACCCCGGTGGACGAAATAAAGGGTTTGGTTCGAAATTCCAATCACCTGAAGAAGGCCGGGGAGTACAACGGCTGAAAAGTTGTGAATATGGCAATGGAGATGACAGTCCGATTAATGTAGATAATGCAAGTACTCATAATACCTCATCTCAGAGATACAGACAGATATCCAAAATATAACTTCAACACTAAGCACAACTAAAAACATTTTTATTACTTCAAATCTCCCCACAAAATTAAATTTCGGTATTAAATGACCCATGAAGAGTTGATATGCCGTTAAACAAACACACAAATAAAACATATCAGTCAGTTATATGTCATGCGTGATACACGCGTAGGCGATCATGTATCTTTCGATATATGACTGATGAGGCAGATTTTTTCCCGCAACAGGTTAGCATTTCTTTCTGCGGTAGACCAGTTGCCACCCAAGGCTATAGAACCATGTCTCACCTGCTATTTACCCATAGCTGGGGGGGGGAGAGAAGAGGATTCATATCTTTTCCAAGGGTATTAGAACGTAAGTGAAAGTAATGGATTCGACTGGAATTCGAACTTGGCTCTCCGATTCCTCAATCCGATTATAAAAGAGGCTTTATTTGTGTAAGCGTTCAAACATGACTATTCATTGTCGCTGTTTATTCTAAGTATATTTATTATTATTTATAGTAGGACTAAAGTCCTCTTCTTGATATTATCGCAGTGTTTCGATCGTAGTGCCCTGCGGACTTCTTCAGGATTCCGTCGATCACGTTCAGTTCGAAATTACCTGAGAGTTATCCGGATTGATATTCACCTGAAGATGGCCGACTCGCAAAATGGCTGAAACATTTTGGTAACAACTAATACGAAGACCTTTTTCCAACTGCAAATGATGATTCTTCGTTTCAGAATTCAGAGATAGAAATACTTAGGTAAAGTTTAACGTTTTTTACGGGTACGTTTGTTGTTTCAAAGGGGCAGTTTTCCCGCATTTAGCAAGCACGTCTTTGGAAATGTCCTTTTTATAAAGCTATTTTGAGATTTGAAATAAACCCCAAGCATATGAAAGCAAATTGAGGCATTTTTTTCCCCGGAACTGACAAAAAAAGTATCAAAAACTACTGTTTTTATTAGATTGTTGATTTAGTAGAAGAATTGTATATTTACGGGACAATGGCCGAGTAGATAGAAACCATTTGGTGATATTGTAATTTCAATCCTTGTTTAGGGCAGCGTGAGCCTAAACTCTGTGGAAAAGGGACGAGCAATAACTGAACAGTGCTAAGTAAAGCAACAACTTGACGGTATCACCTAGATATGAGCACTGGAACAAGAACTGTCTATCCACCCCCGGAGATTAAATGAAGGGGTCAGTTCTGAATTCCCTGTAGGATACTCAGATTGATATACACCTGAGAAAGGAGGTCGGGGGCACAACAGCCGAAATGTTGATAAAAAACAACAAAGATCAGGAAAATAATCCGAATATCTGTTATGAAAACACACCAACGAGTTCACAGGATCGCCTCGTCAGTGATGTTATGACTTGGAGTCATAAGTTTCGGGTCTTGCAACATCATACTAGTTTACCCAAGGGTCCCTACCGAAACAGTACTATTCCGGCAGGCGATCCTGAAGCAAAAAAATATAAAATACGCCAAGCACGCAACAAATGGACATTAAATAACTGCCACTGCTGAACTTGAAATTACAAGCGACCAATCATTAACGACTTACGTCACTTCCTCCTCAGCCAAGATGATACAAAAAAAAAGAAAAAAAGAATGGATATCATGGTCGTCTTTTTTACATCTCCGGTCCACCACGCGGAAAAATCTACATTTTCAATGAACAAATACAATACAAATAGTGTAAATAATGTATGTTTACAAGTTTATGAAAATATAAGAATCAATTGCTATGCAACATTTATTATTTGTCATATCATAAAGAAATAGCCAAAAAAAAAACATTCATAAATATATTTTTAAAAATCTGTGAACAAGAGAACAATAAAATTTAGATAAACACATAAAAAGGAATAACTGTAAGTACAAATTTTGCTGAAATGCGTTTTAAAATCACCCCCCCCCAAGTAAGACAATAAAGACAGTTCCTAAGAGTGAAAAAAAAACTAAGAAAATTATTTAGGAGAGGAAAATAAACGGACAGTATTCAGTAGGCGTGGATATTTGCATGACTTAAATTTACGGTGGTGCCAATTGCAATTACCTTTACGTACTGTTTCAGTGTGACTTTTGACACGTCAGAGTAGAAGCGTGATTACTATTTCTTTCCCTCTCCTCACCTTCATTCTGACAAGGTTATAGCTCGACGTCAAATTCAGAAAGGAAAAAAAATGTTTTCCATATCCGAAATCCACGACCCAGCACTTGTATACTCTGCCACATAAACATGTATAGTCTTTCGACCACGCCCTTCTAGCGGGGTGTTTCCTGTTTGGAATTTATTTTTGATTATTACTTTTTCCGACTCTACATTGCTGTAGATGTGGTTGGGTATATGCAACAAACGCCTTTAAAGTTGTAGATTTCTGCTTAGAATGTCTTCAGAAATGTGTGCAAATGGTAGGGAGAAACTCAAGTAGCAAAGGAATTGTCGAATATAACGTAAAATATAAAAATATCTGAGCTACTCAATTTCGTCTCTTTTTATCAGGTATCACTAAAACACAACACACGCACACATATGCCCATTAAGGAATTGTATTCCTGATCAATCAAAATTCGTAAATAATTATATAGGCCATACTACAACATGCCTAACACGCAGACTCACTCTACACCTTTCTGACGATAGCTCAATTAGATCTCATTTAAATATTCATGGAGACCTACCGGACACTATTCGTAACACGCTTGTTGACAACACTAATATAATAGCATCATCTACATGCAAAAAAAAGAAGCTAAAACTAATGGAAGCCTTATTAATAAAAAAAAACACTTAATAACATTAACTTTGAACATGGACACAATATATTGACCGTGTTTTGACAAATGAAAATATACATACAACAAACTCTTTCTTATTTAAGAGTTAAAGTATTTAATCCTTGAAAATGGCTAAATATATAGCCGAAAGCGCTCAAATAAAAAGAACATTCCAACAGTTTTTATATAATTTATCGTCCGAAAGGAAAAAATTATTAGATCGCATGAGAAAATTGTATAAAAAAACTCAATAAAACCTTGTCTCAACCAATGAAATGTTATATATATATATATATAGTATATATATAGATATATATATATATATATATATATATATATATATATATATATATATATATATATATATATATATATATATATATATATATATATATATATATATATATGTCTATATATATATATATATATATATGTCTATATATATATGTATATATATATATATATATATATATATATATATATATATATATATATATATATATGTCTATATATATATATATATATATATATATATATATATATATATATATGTATATATATATATATATATATATGTATATATATATATATATATGTCTATATATATATATATATATATATATATATATGTCTATATATGTCTATATATATATATATGTCTATATATATATATATTATATATACACACACACACACACACACACACACACACACACACACACACACACACACATGTATGTGTCACACACACACACGTCCACACATGTCTATGTACGTATATATATATATATATATCCACATATATAAACATGCCAACAAACAAAACCAACAACACTTCCACACACACACAAAAACCCCCCCACACACACCCCAAAACACACACAACCCACACACACACAATCAAGCAATCATATATTGAATGTGTCTATATGTATATATGGATATGTGTCATATATATATATATATGGATATATATATATATTTGGGTTTCCAATATATCTATATCTTATCAGAAATATATGTTGATATATTTTTAAAATAAATAATTATATATATATATATATATATATATATATAGATGTATATATATATGTCTTTTCATATATATATCCATCCCGCGTATGTATATGTATATAGATAAAATGTGTCTATATATATGAATATAGATATATGTCTATATATATGAATAAACATATTTGTCAATAAATTCTTTGAATTGCATTTTATGTTAACATATATTTTGGATATATGTCAGTTTAAAAAGATTCCGATATATGTCTCTTTACAAATATAGATTTATGTCTCATATATATAGATATATGTCTATATATATATATATATATAGATATGTCTATATATATATGTATGCCTATATATATATCTATATATATATATATAGATATATATATATATATATGTCTATATATATATATATATATATATATATATATATATATGTATATATATATAGATATATGTCTATATATATATATATATATATATAGATATATGTTATGTAGATATATATATATGTCTATATATAGATAGAATATATGTCTATATATGATATAGATATATGTATATATATAGATGTCTATATGTATATATGATATGTCTATATATATATGACATATGTCTATATATATTTATATAGATATATGTCTATATATATTTATATAGATATGTCATATATATAGATAATATATGTCTATATATATATATATGTCTATATATATGTCTATTTATATAGATATAGATATATGTCTATATATAGATATAGATAGATATATATATCTATATATAGATATATCTATAAGATATATGTCTATATATATATATATATATATATATCTATATATATATATATATATTTATATAGATATCTATATATATTTATATAGATATATGTCTATATATATATATATATATATAGAATAATATCTATATATATATATGTCTATATATATATATATATGTCTATATATATATATATATAGGTATATATATATAGATATATGTATATATATATGTTTATATATATATATATAGATATATATATATATAGATATATGTAGATATATAGATATATCTATAGATATATGTCTATATATATATATATAGATATATGTCTATATATATATATATAGATATATATAATTATATATATTCATATACATATATATATATAGATATATATATATAGATATTTATATAGATAGATATATCTATATATAGATATATATAGAGAGATATATATAGATATAGATATATAGATAGATATATATATGTATATATAGATAGATAGATATTCTAAGATCAAATTTCCAATTGTTAAATTGGGTTACCCAGAAATTTTTAAAGATATTTCACTGGAATTTATGAGATTTTTATAGCACTACTTGTCTCTACTGGAGCTAATTACATTCTTATTATTGAGAGCTGAAATGATGATTCATCTTGCTGTTGTGACCTCCTGATCCAATTTTCCTCTCTAGTGTTCCTTCTTTTTAAAATTCATTCACCGTTCTCTTGATGGTTCTTAAATGAACTTTGAAGATGGAAGCCAAAATTAAAAATATTGGTTCCATTACTGAACGCCTGAGTGATCCTTTTTCCACTCACCATTGCTCATTTGGGAAGCCATCGTGGAGCTGACACAAAACGATTTTAACCTATAATTGAATAACTCAAAGGTTTTTGACGATGGTGTCAGGTCGTTAAACGTCTTATCTGTAAAACCGGAAAAGAAACTCAGTTTAGTGGCTTCTTATATATTAAACATTTTATATAATATATATTTGGACAATTTATATATATATATATATATATATATATATATATATATATATATATATATATATATAAAAATGTATAAACACTTTTAGGAAAGGAAAACTTGTATAAATATTGTATATACTAAAACATTATATATATATATATATATATATATATGTATATATATATGTATGTGTGTGTGTATATATATATATATATATGTTGTAATACTAAATCTATTCATATATCACGAGATTAATACAAGTTATCTTTGGACTCTAGAATCACAAGAGATTTTCAAAATGATGGCCTTTTTGCTTCCAGACATTTATTAGTACGGCGAACTACTACTTGGGCAACGCTGGCCAAAGGGTCGGGTGGAATTGCTACACGTGCATTTTTAGTTTCTTGTCTAAGGGTCGCCAATGTAGATGGTGTTCTGTGATATCCCTATTAGGACTTTCTGATGCTACTGCCACGAGGGTAAGGTTATTTATGCAATGCTGGTAATAATTTTTTACCAAAATATTTTGCTGGTATTAAACCTATTTTGTTTTTAAATTTCATAGCGTTTTGGGGTTAACTATTTTCCCATAGTTAAGACCCTAAAAGGTGCTACCAACCCGGATCAGGATGGACCTGGGAACACCAGCAATTAAGAGGTGGTTCCATGCTCCTCAAAACGTCCTGGTTAGAGGCCTTGATGTTGGATATATTTTATCGTTTCTATCGGACCCGGATGCTATATATCGTCATAGCCAGAATGGATTTTTGGAAAGTTATCTATACCTATGTATTTTTGTTGCGTTCCTTATTCTTTGAAAAGTATGGTACCTAGCCATATTAAATATTTTACGGTAACTGGTTTGTCTCACCCTTTTGTGAAAGCATTGTACGAAAAAGAATGAAGACCATTTATTTATTATAATCGAATTGCCCCAAGCAAGGCCTTAAAGCCACTAAGATATATTTGGTTTGTTTTATTTTGTTTTTCGGCATATCAACTTCAATGGGCTATTTAATGCCGACAACATTTTTAGGATAGATTCGTATGAATAGAGTATGTATTCTTTGGTTTAGATATGTTTATTTTCTTTTACGGCATATCAACCTCAATGGGTTATTTAATGCTGACAAAAACTTTTTTTGCTGGTAGCATTTTGTTTTGTCAAAAATCTGTTTCTGGTTATATATCCCCTTCGAAATTGTATTGCTGGTAAGAATTGTTTTAAAAAAAGTATTGCTGGTAATACTTAACTATTTTCCCATAGCTGGGACCCTAACAGGTCCTACCACACCGGGTCAGGGTGGACCTGGGAACACCAGCAATTAAGAGGTGGTTCCACGCTTCTCAAAACCTCCTGATGCTGCTGGGCGAAGTTTATCGTCTTTCCCAAGACGCCGCTAAGACAGAAGGGGGTTACTGATTGTGAAAGAATAGAAAACAGAAATATTATTAAGCAGTGAGAACAATAGAAGAATAATCAATAATCCAGTAGATACTGATTTAAATTGTATTTATTGTAAAGATCACATATGTCTGGAAAACATGGAACCAGAAGAGAGCCACAAGCGAGAAAAGAAACTGTTAGCATAGAACTTACGGTTACAGCTAGCTAACTTGACTGTAAATTGATCTGACCTCGTCTCCATTCTAGTACTGTGCTAAAATTTAGAGAGTTTAGATCCCATAGCGAAGAGCTCACCGGAACAATTCCCATGAAAGTATTCATAGAATAGATTCAGGGAAGCAACATTCAGGCGATGGGAAAATGATTAAATCTGAGACTCCAGGACCTGCTGACTAATATTTCTGATACTTCTTTGAATTTTTCAAGAGTCTCTGAATATATAGCAGGTGCACGGGACCATATGTGGTAGCAATATTCTAAGCATCGGCGACAGTTAGACTTATAGATATGTAAGACATATTCTAGAGAGAAAAATTGTCTAGCACGTTGCAGTGAACTAACGCTCTTAGTAACGCATCTAACAATGGATTCAATGCTGTCTTTCCTCTTCATGCCATTCGAGAATGCTCGCCAGAGAAGATGCAACGATTCACTCCCCTAGAGTTTAGCATCAGCCATACTGATGGCAGAAAGAAATGCGTGTCTCAGATTATTAATAGAGCAGTATAGTTTTGGAGGAGATAAAATTGAACAAGCCATTCCTTGCCCTACTTAACAAAGTGTTCCATAAATTTCATATTTTTTTAATGATTCCCTTCGTTTATGGCATCTGTTAACACAATACCGATAATTTCAATTTCTGTAACTGCTAGATTTTGACGTCTTCGATATCTAGCTTACATTTAAGGTTGCCTCTTTTGTCGAAAACCACGTATTCTGTCTTGTAACAAATAATTAATAAGTTTTTCTTACTTTAATAATCAAATGAAAGTAGATGACTCAGTTGTAAAGAGAGTTGCCTATTCTTCCCCAGTGATGTGTGTTAGACGAAGCCATTTAAAAAGCTAGTTTTCAGACAGTAAAACTTTCTCCTCTTGGAAGGTTGGGGTAATACAAACCTCCCTTATTAATTTTCCTTTTGTAGAAACTTGTGTCCTGCTTAAGTTTGATAAACAACAGTATACAAACACCAGGAACAAATATGAAATCGATAGCAACTAACCTCTGGCTCCGAGGAATATGAAAATATTGAAACCTTTCAAAGTCTTTGAAAACACAAAAAAGAAACTTCGGTAAAAAAAAAAAAATGATCAGTTTTCGTCGACATTTTTGTAAGTATAACTTTTATATAAGTATGAATACATATAAACTTTTTACATAATACCCATATATAAAGGTGTGATTATGCGTAATAATATTTTTTTTTATTTACTTATTTGCTATAAAACTTTCTTGAGAGTTTTTATGGAAAAGAATTTTAATAGATTTTAAAGGAATTTTTCTGAGCAAGACAAGCAAAGATTTTATCGTTCAATTAAATCAGTCCTCCAATACGGTAGTTAATGCTAGTATCTTTTCTTAAAGCTGAAGAAGCAACTTGAGGCGACAGAAATGTGGTTCTATAGAAGGATATTCAGAATGCCATGGGCCAAATATGTGAGCAAGTCGGAAGTTTGAGAGAAAACAGAAACAAAAATGGCATTTGTTATTAACATAAAAAAAAGACAACTGAATCAAAGCCTAAGATTGCATCCAAGCACAATGCAGACTGTCGCCGCTGGGTGTCGAACTTAGCCATCACTTTCATATTCTCATACGCTCTATCGTTGATATTGAGCACTTTTGCACGTAAATATAGAAGGCCTTTTTTATCATGTATGTTATTATATGTAAGTGAACATTGGGGTAACCATCAAGTGGCGACAGTCGATTTCATGCGTGAACACAATCTTCAGACTATGCTGAATATCTGATATATATATATATATATATAAAAGTGAACATTGAAGTCAATACTTAGAGTCCACAGACTGTTTCATGCTACACGCAATCATCAGGCTGCGATTGTCAAATTTTTTTCTCGGCTATTTATATATATAGGTCAGTGGTGCATCTTTACTACGTTAAACATAGATTAACCCAAATAAATAAACAGGTCACTCCTGTCAAAATAACCGCCAGAATAGATTACCCACAATGCACCATATGAAATAGTTGATAAAAATCCAACACTCGCGGCCTGGCGATTGCGTCTAGCATGAAACACCCTGTCGCCTCTAAGTGTTGACTTCAATGTTCACTTTTATATTTATCTCCGATATTGAGCACTTTAATATAGCACACCTTAAAAGTATCTCTCTCTCTCTCTCTCTATCTATCTATCTATATATATATATATAATAGCTGGCCACTCGTATTCGAGGATATCCGCTTACTAGGGTGGGTAACCAATCCCTATTGCAGACGCTCGCTCAGGCACATAAACCTATGGTTTATACTGCAACTATGCTGAGTAGAACTTAGTTATAGTTTCTGGGAGAGAGCGTGTTATCTAGCGTGATCAACAATTTGAACAAGGCCAGCACACTCAAACCCTCGGTCATGATGACTTGCGACTTCGTGCTAGCCCAGCTATCGACGGCCCTCTCCTACCCAATTTCACTCACTTGGATCAATCCATAGTGTGGTTTTTAGGCACTTTCCAAAGGTGCCGCACGCTGGGATCGTCCCCCTCCTAGCAAATCAATTATGGTGCGATTCGAACCCGGGCCTCATGGTAAGAATGCGAACGTTGTAACCACTAGGGGTAGACTGATCTTGTTCCATGTACCGGTGGACAAAATAAAGGGTTCAGTTCGAAATTCCAATCACCTGAAAGAGGTCGGAGCGCACAACGGTCAAAATGTCGTGAATATGGCAACATGAGGACAACAGTCTGAACAATGATTTAATATTCAGCATGGGTATATTGTATTTAACAAGTATTATTACTGCTGTCAATTACTGCAACGATTATTGATATTAAAAAGCGATTTCTGTATAAAATCACTATTTCTATCACTGTATTTCCCCATGTATATTACGTATTTTTCTAAAAAAAAATAGTAAGCAAATTCAGGGGTGCGTATTATTCACAGTTATGAAAAATCTGTTAAAAAAATTGCCGTAAGCTAAAACAAAAATTACAATGTAACCCGGATATAAGAGATTTTCTCTGGTCCCAAATCAGAGCCTGTGTTAATGCATATAAAATAGACCAAACCCGGATATAAGAGAGATTTTTCCTGGTCCCAAATTAGAGCCTGTATTAATGTATATAAAATAGACCAAACCCAGATATAAGAGACTTCTTCTCCAGTCCCGACAACTCTCTTATATCCGGGTTACACTGTATCATAAAGCTAAATAAGAATATTATTCTCTGTTTAAAACCATTTTTTAGATAAGAGTAGGAAACGCTGGCCATAATGAAATTGGAGAGGTACAATTTATAGGGTTTGATTACCAAACAAGGGGTGCGTATTATGCACGAGTAGAAGCATTTTCCCACAATTTCAGCACGATTTTAGGGGTGAGTATTATCGATTAAGGTTTATTATTCATAATAGGTGTATTAATATTTTTAGCAAAAGAAATACTTATGAATCTTGGAAGAAGGTCGTAACAGGCTTCGATGCCAGTAGGCAACGTTTCGACTACTCAGCCAAACCTGTATATTTCCATTTAGTCTTTTTCTGCTCCAAAAAATATCTGTAAAATCTTTTTGTGTGTGTATGCATGTGTTTTTTCTGCTACGCAGCCAAGAGCACATGAAACAAAATGTAAGATCTCCTCAACATGAATCCACAGCTACAGCGTTTAGTCAATCATACTCCAAACCCACCCTCCGTTACATACTGTTCCAAGTTCTGGAAGAAGAAATGTCATTACAGCCCAGTAAGCATTTCGGTGCAGATGACATGCTTCATTGAGACTGTTGGCTTATTGTTCTTTTCGTCTTTGGCAACCAAGACTCATTCTGAAGACTTGCAAAGCATTATGGGTCAAGTCTTTGCATGTCAAAATAACCGATAACATTTTTTTTTTCTTCTTCTTCTCTCCTGTTTCCTTCTGTGCATGATCTGACATTCGTTCAAGGCTACAGACTTGTCAGGGCTGACTTGATTAAAGCCATCACAAGACCAGTCATAGGAACTTGAAGTTTCCCAACTACAAGTCCGGTCCTTCCTGGGAATGACTAACGCCAGTGATAAACATATCCTGCGTCCCTGCTTACTGAAGAAAAAAGCTGACTAGTAAATATGGCCATGGGTTATGGAAGCCCGACATTACCATAAATTTTATAAATTTTATTTTACGACTTGGAGTCCATTATTGTATTAAATAAAAAGAAATATTAAGCAATATTGCTTAATATACTAAAAACACTCCATTGACATTTATTAATTTCTACTCAAAATATACCATTAGGAATTATTTTTTTCAATATCAAGAACAGAGAAAAACACGATAAGTTTACTTCAGCGCAGTCTTCAGGTCATGTGTCTTGCGTTTTATCTCGGCTATATGTTAATGGTACATAGTTGTTAGTTTATTGCATTATTCTGATGGTTATTGGTTGAGTTATAACTTGTTTCAAATTATTCTAGAGGCTTTTTTGGTCTGAATTTCTAGGATGAGGAGTTATCCTTATTTTTTTTGCTTTTTCTTTCCCTTTCCTTTTTTTTTTTTTTTTCGGCATATCAACCTTTAATTTTTTTGCTTTTCTTTCCCTTTCCTTTTTTTTTTTTTTTTTTTTTTTTTTTCGGTAATTTAATTTAATGCCGACAAAATTTTCATTGTTAGTTATATTTTTTCCTTCAAAAACCTATTTCTGGTAATATTTTTTCCCTTCAAAAATCCATTTCTGGTAATATTTTTTCCCTTCAAAAATCCATTTCTGGTAATATTTTTTCGCTTCAAAAATCCATTTCTGGTAATATTTTTTCGCTTCAAAAATCCATTTCTGGTAATATTTTTTCGCTTCAAAAATCCATTTCTGGTAATATTTTTTCGCTTCAAAAATCCATTTCTGGTAATATTTTTTCGCTTCAAAAATCTATTTCTGGTAATATTTTTTCGCTTCAAAAAATCTATTTCTGGTAATATTTTTTCGCTTCAAAATCTATTTCTGGTAATATTTTTTCGCTTTTCTGGTTAAAAAAATCTATTTCTGGTAATATTTTTTCGCTTCAAAATCTATTTCTGGTAATATTTTTTCGCTTCAAAAATCTATTTCTGGTAATATTTTTTCGCTTCAAAAATCTATTTCTGGTTATATTTTTTTGCTTCAAAAATCTATTTCTGGTAATATTTTTTTGGGTAATATTTTTTTCAAAAATCCATTTCAAAATCTTTCCATTTCTGGTCTTAAAAAAAATCTTTATTGCTGGTCTTAAAACCTATTTTTATACTTTCATAGTGTTTTGACGCAAGATTGGGTGTCAACTATTTGCCCATAGTTGGGACCCTAAAAGGTTCTACCAACTCATGTTAGGGTGGAGCTATGAACACCAGCAATTACAGAGGTGGTTCCACGCTCCTCAAAATCTCCTGATCAGTGGCCTTGCTGTTGGACGTAGGTTATCGTCTTACCCAGGACGCGGATGTAGTTTATCGTCATACTCAGGACCGGTTATTCTTATTTACACTAATTATATTTGGACTTTTGTTCTCATCACAACGTTTCGACCATCATATTTATTAACAGTAACTTCATATAAATACCGTAAATATTCTAGAGTATATTGAGTAGAAATTATTATGAATCCGAATGCTGTTATTTGTAGCCGTTTTATACTGTTGTTAACTTTTTACTCGTTATTTATTATTGATTTCCTAATTATTCCCCATTGATTATTATTATCATTATTATTACATTTATTGTAGTTATGTGTGCATACGTAGTTTGGAGGACTTGCTGACAGCGATGTCTGATAGAAATGGTTAGAAGAAACGAGTCAGGAGAATCTGAGAAGATATTTCGACCTGATGTATATATACTGTGGTCAATACTGAGCGGCGACAGTTTGTTCATTTGTCTGAACACTTCAGGCTATGTGTGTTAGGTGGTAGGCAATCTATTTTATATGCTATTCAATTGTGCATTATGGGTAGCAAGATATATTATCCTAACGGTTATCGATTACGCTGTAACGGTTATGTTTCAAATCATTCTAGAGGCTACTGGGTGGATATAATTGTGGATCGGAATGCTGTTATTTTTTGCTATTTCACAATGCTCTTTATTGCGTATTATTAATCATAATTTGTTTACTATTTGTTGTTAATTATTATTACATTTACTTTGTGTATTCATTTGTAGCTTGTTAAATTGTTTATTATTTATGATTATTATTTATATTTAAGATTGCTTTAGTTCCAGGTGATATGCCTCTTATGGATGTCTCAGCAGTGGTGGATCACAACTTGGAGAGTTGAGTTAAAACGAAATAACTGAGACATCCGGAGGAGGCATGGTACGGGGAACTAGAACAATCTACCCCGGTGGATGAAATAAAGGGTTCGGTTCGAAACTTCAATCACCTGAGGAAGACCGGAGCGTACAACGGGCGAAACTTTGTAAATATTGCAATGAAGGTGGGGATAGCAGTCCAAATAATGTAAATAACCCAAGCAAAGGAGAATTAGGCAATCCAATCGGCGTTGTTATGTAAGATTTAATCAGTGCCTTTCAAATAATGGCGAAACATTAGAAATTACCCAATGATATTTCAGACGCAGCCAGCTAGTGTGCCGTAAACTCTGTTGATGTCATTTAAGCGTCTGCCGTTCTAGAGGGACGTGGTGTCTAGTATAATTTAAGTATTCACGCGAATTTTATATATTGATTTACTTACGTATATAACACTGTAATACAGTGTCGGTTAAAGGTGCAGAAAATGGAATCTGCGAGCCGAGTTCAAATTTTATCTTAGTATACTGCGTTCCCTTTCGTAAAAACTACTTCTGTTAATGGCATGAATCCATATTTTCTCCCCCCCTCCACCAGCGATGCATTAAACAACAGGGTAGAATGTGTTCTCTAGCCGAGTTTGGCAACTAGTCTAAGAGAAAGAAATCTCCGAATTTCAAACCATGAAGAAGGCAAAGGGGTAAACTTTCATAAGACCATATAGAAATTTATAAATAGTAAATAAACCGAATATGCTAATTTTCAAAAATACATGTTATTAGTGATTTTCCAAACGTAACTTAGATGTGGCACAAGGCCGAAAGTATGGGGCACCCAGTGAGGATCGAACTCACTACTCAGTCGTAATTGTTCTAGCGAGACAAGCTTGCTAACCATTACACCACCTCGAGGTGCCCCAAAATACATGTCAATATGTACACTGCGGGCATTACTTTAATTTAAAAAATAAAAATTAAATAAAAAGACCGTATTTCTCCGTCCGGATCGTTTCCACCAGTATTTGCTCACGTATATTTTAGAGGGCTCGGAAATTTTACCACTCACAAGGCGTATTGAAGATGCGACAGTTAAACAGATCTTTTAGGTTTTGGCAGAAATAATTTCCTTTTTTTTTTTTTTATATGAAATTTCTTCTTCAAAAATAAAGTAAAGGGACATTTTAATTAATTAAATATTAATTATTATTTATTTATATATTAATTATTATTATTTATTTATATATTCCCCATTTTTTGGAAATATTTTTTGCCACTTATCAGGCAGCTTTTCAATGCCTTTTCCATAAATTTCCACAGCCATTAATGTGAAAAAGTTTTCGATGAACTCTTTCATGTGGTTTATGTTAGAGAAAGTTTTGTTTTTCCGAATCAAGTGCTTTGCATGACCTGAAAATTTAATCGATTGATGCAAGTATCCTCTTACTTCCTTCTGCCTTGTGCCACCATTTTGTATTTTCATACAAAATAAATATATGTAATATATACTAACTTGCATTCATATATATGACTTATATTGCGATATTTTGTTTAAGTTTATAAGCTGAAATATTTAACAATACAATAGGGAATTTTCTACCACTATTTCATAGTCACTGAACTTGGAAGGAACTTATTCAAGCATTAAGAAATGAATTACGCTTCATAGGAAAATTTAATGAGGAAAACCGTGAAATTGTCAGAGATTCTTGTAATGTGTTGTAAATTTGTAAGTTGTTTTTTTTTTTTGTCATAGAGAAAATCACATATACTACATTACAAAAGTTTGAGAACACCCCTCGTATTTTTTTTTAAATTGGCTCAAAATAATTTGTTTTGTACTTTGAATAAGGGACTTAAAAAAACTTGGTTAAAAAAAGACATGACTTTTTATGAGAGATTTTATTACGACAAAAAGAAAAAAAATTCTGATTAAATTTTGCTCTCGTCAAAATATCGTCATTTCGCCTTAATTATTGCAACTCGATTTTTTTGGTATTCGTTGCAAAAGTTTCTCAAAGTTGGATAATTTATTCCATTCTTTTTTCAGTGATTCTAAGAACTCGTTTTCTTTTCTTTTTATTCTTTTTTTTAAACTCCTCTGTGAAGTTTATCCAAAACCAATTCTGGTAAGGGTTTCAATCTTTATTACATTTTTGATGTTTTTTCCCTCTTTTATAATTTAATAAGAATGATTTCGGATGAAGCCTGCTTAACTTCCTTGAGTGACTTGATGGTTATATATATCTATATAATCGATTCTCCCGTCGAGATTCGACGTATGAGGGTCAAGCAAATCAGTTTCCAGGAAACTGACAGCCCGACACCGAGATTTGATTATAGTGGTGAAGGCCTCGTGCAGGACCATCCACACTTTTTGAAGGGACGAATACAGAGACCTGGTGCACCGAATGCCACAAGGTTCCCAAACGACCCTCCGCAGGTTTTGAATTCAAAGTTGTCTTTCTCCTAGATCAGTTGCTATCCAAGGCTATAGAACCCAGTCTGTCCTGCTATTTTACCCATAGCTGGAGGAAGAGAATGCATACCTTTCCCAAGGGTATTAGCACGTAAGTGAATGTAATGGATTCGAGTGGAACTCGGCTCTGCGATTCCTCAGTCCAAGCCGCTATCCATTACTCCACCATTATATATATATATATATATATATATATATAGCAACTTACAAATATATTACATATTTTAGAAGCATATAAATGAATTGCCCATACTAAATATGAGAAAAGAAAATATTGCTAAGTGTTAACACTTAAACCAAATAAAAATAAAGAAAATCTGGTTACTCCTGTAAAAATAAATCATTCGTATTTACGCACATATATACATGAATTCAAGATTTTAAAAAAAAAAAAAAAAAAGTAAAAATAGTCTTTAGTTTAGTTTAGTGCCTTTGCGTATTTGGCCCACGGAGAAAATCTATAGTTGAGAAAAGATGATGTTCATCATCAAAGATTCACCAAGCGTCTCTGCTGCTATGTATGACTCGTTTGAAATGACCGACACATGATCGTAAGTGGAGATTCACTGATCGTCTCTACTGTCGCTGTTGGCGAAGATTTGTTTGAAGTAGCAGTCATTTTTTTTTCTTGGCAAGCGCTGGGTGGGAGTATGAAGATATGTCGCCTTGTTTGGCAGCTTGAAGGCATCTCTGCTTCTGACGGTCGAAGTCTGTGGGTATGTATTTCCTGAAAATAGGCAAGAGAAAAATAGGGTTTTAGATTTTTCTGATTGGTCAAATATTTACCATAGTGATGTTAATTTCTAACCAATAGAGACATTGATTAAAATGTTGTATTGTGCAATCTTTTTGGCATGTTTGTACATAATGTTTGGTTATGTACACTATTTAAATTATTCGGACTATTGTCCTCATCTTTGTCGCCATATTTATTACAACGTTTCGGCTGTTGTACGCTCCGGCGTTCTTCAGGTGGTTGGAATGTCGAACTGAACCCTTTATTTCGCTCACTGGGGTAGACTGTTCTAGTTTCACGTGCCATATTTTAATGGATGTCCTGTTAATTCCCCTCTCCAAGTTCTTGACCGCCTTAACCGGTTATTGAACTCACACTCTTTGGGTCCTGTCACTGGATCTAACTAACGCCTTTATCCACTGTCCTCAAGGCAATTGTACAGAAAATAACTTTCTTATACTCTCACCACTGGAAAGTTTGGTGAAACACAATGTCCTTCTTTCCATCCCACGACCGGTCCTGGGTATGACGATAAACTACACCCGCATCCTGCGTAAGACGATAAACTACATCCGACATCAAGGCCTCTGATCAGGAGGTTTTGAAGAGCATGGAACCACATCTTAATTGCTGGTGTTCCCAGCTCCAACTTGACCAAGGGTGGTAGCACCTGTAAGGGTCCCAGCTATGGGCAAATAGTTCCTCACCTCGGTCTCGATCGCGTCGATCTTCCTCCTCGACCGCAACGTCATCCGGTTTTTGCTTTTGTGCTCGCTTCGCCCACGGTGGAGACGGGCCGCGGGGAATGAGGAGATCGCTGCCATCGTAGCTCTTCCTCTCCCTTCCTAAACACTACGAAATTATAAAAATAGGGTTTACTACCAGCGTTACTTTTTGGAAATTATTCAGCATCAGTACACTTTTGAAAAAGAAAAATATGACCAACAATACATTTTTAGAAAAAAATATATTACCGACAATATATTTTTGGAGAAAAAAAAAAATTACCAGCAATAAAAATCCTGTCGGCATTAAATAACCCACTGAGGTTGATGTGCCGTAAACGAAACCAAACCTCTATATAGATATATATATATAGAGAGAGAGAAATACATAGATAAAAAAAGGGCACCCCGGCGTGGTGTAATGGTTAGCAAGCTTGTCTTGCTAGATCAGTTACTACTGAAAAGTGAGTTCGATCCACACTGGATGCCCCATACTTTCGGCCTTGTGCCACATCTAAGCTACAGCACTAAAAATCTTGTCAGCATTAAATAACCCATTGAGGCTGATATGCCACAAACCAAACCATCGTACCATAGTTTTTGTCTAATTTTAATGGAATTTGTGTTAATTCTTTAATCTTAATATACGATTTACAGCTCTCAAGCAGCTGAAAAATATATAAATAATAGTGCAAATAATTTTTGTGCAAAACTTAATGTTTACATGATATCAAACGGCAAAGGTCATATTATTTGCTACACCTTATGTATTTAGGAAAGGATGCTAACTGTGACTGATTAAGCGTGAAACAATACTTTTTCCTACTTGACAAATAATTTGCCATAAGAGAGGGGTCATTTGACGTCTTTTGTCAACTGTTTAAAGAGGTAATCTGGACCACAGACATTATGTTCATAAATAAGAGTAATTAAAAATAACGGTTTTATAATTATTGTCTGTGTTGGGGGGTGTAGAGAAGATTAAAGAAAGGGAAATTAGCTAAACAATTAAATCATTGAATTCATTTATTTGTTTTCATGAACAACAGGAAATCAGTCAAAAATGCTACTGATTTTCACTCTCTCATTTCTTTACTTCCACTGTATACATCTCTCATAGAGGGGGTGTTGCATTCTCGCTGTCTCACTAATGACACTCTCTCTCTTTCTCTTGTTCAGTTTTCGCGCTTTTTGTCTCCCTACCTCTCTTTGTCATTCTCATCCTGCAAGTGTCGTTCATCCCGTTCATTTTTTTTTTCGTCCGCTTCACGCAGTTTTACACTCTCTACCTCGGTCTTGGCCCGCATCACTCACTCTCTCACATAGTATATACCCGTTTCGCTCAATATATTGCTCTCTGTTTGCCTTGCTTAGTCTCTCGCCCTCTCTGACGGCATTGCTTTCTCTCTCTCTCTGTTCGCCTTGCTCTCTCTCCGTCCACCTTGCTTCCTCTCTCTCTCTCTCTCCGTCCACCTTGCTTCCTCTCTCTCCGTCCACCTTGCTTCCTCTCTCTCTCCGTCCACTCTTCCGTCCTCTCTCTCTCTCTCCGTCCACTTTGCTTCCTCTCTCTCTCTCTCTCTCTCTCTCTCCGTCCACTTTGCTTCCTCTCTCTCTCCGTCCACTTTGCTTCCTCTCTCTCCGTCCACTTTGCTTCCTCTCTCTCTCTGTCCACTTTGCTTCTCTCTCTCTCTCTGTCCACTTTTGCTTCTCTCTCTCTGTCCACTTTGCTTCCTCTCTCTCTCTCCGTCCACTTTGCTTCCTCTCTCTCTCTCTGTCCACTTTGCTTCCTCTCTCTCTCTGTCCACTTTGCTTCCTCTCTCTCTCTCCGTCCACTTTGCTTCCTCTCTCTCTCTCTCCGTCCACTTTGCTTCCTCTCTCTCTCCGTCCACTTTTGCTTCCTCTCTCTCTCTCCGTCCACTTTGCTTCTCTCTCTCCGTCCACTTTGCTTCCTCTCTCCGTCCACTTTGCTTCCTCTCTCTCCGTCCACTTTGCTTCCTCTCTCTCCTCCACTTTTCCTCTTCTCTCTCTCTCCGTCCACTTTGCTTCCTCTCTCTCTCTCTCTCCGTCCACTTTGCTTCCTCTCTCTCTCTCTCTCCGTCCACTTTGCTTCCTCTCTCTCTCTCTCCGTCCACTTTGCTTCCTCACTCTCCCCTCCCTGTCCCGCTCTCCCTCTCTGTCAGCCTTGCTCTCTCTGTCAGCCTTGCTTTCCTTCTCTCCCCCTCTCTGTCAGCCTTGCTCTCCTTCTCTCTCTCTCTCTGTGTCAGCTTTGCTCTCCTTCTCTCTCTCTCTGTGTCAGCCTTGCTCTCCTTCTCTCTCTATGTCAGCCTTGCTCTCCTTCTCTCTCTCTCTCTGTCAGCCTTGCTTTCCTTCTCTCTCTCTCTATGTCAGCCTTGCTCTCCTTCTCTCTCTCTCTATGCCAGCCTTGTATAGTATCTAACAGAGAATCGGGTCAATCAGATAAGACGGACCCAATATCGTAAGTGAATCAACACAAGATAGCGATTTCAAAATGTCCTGAAGAGGTTCTCATTTATTAAGTTAAGGTAATTGAATCTTATTTTGCTGTCACGTTTTCTCGTAGCTTAATGGTAAAGCAAGATTGGCTCAAGATTGCTTTCTCAGTTAAAAAGAAAAAGGAAATACTGGATTGATTCCAGTCGTGGGGCGATCGAGAATAAGACTTTAGATCACTAGGACAGTAGGCATTGTTTTCATTGTTTTAGAAAGCGTAGTTTTTTTTCTGGCCAAACACATGTACACACTAAATATATCATCCATAGTTATAAGACGTTTTTACCTGAAGGTGTACTGAAAAGAATCTCGGCGTGATCAAAAATTGAATTATCAAAACACATATTTTTCCCCTCCATATATTCAGACGTGAAAGGGCACCTCGACGTGGCGTAATGGTTACAAAGCTTGTCTCACTAGAACAATTACGACTGAGTAGTGAGTTCGATCCTCACTGGGTGCCCTATACTTTCGGTCTTGTGCCACATCTAAGCTGGGCGTAGAAAATCACTATATTCAGACATGAAATTTAGCTGGTTTCTCATATCGATACTTTGTTTATTCAAATGTTGCTCTGAACTTGCAGTCGTTGCGAGCACTGTCATGATTTCTATCATTATCATGATAGATTAGCGTGTTCGGATAATATTGTCCGATTTTCGAATCAACTTTTATTCCTGCAATAATGTATTTAAGAAGTGTTTAAATCAGTCATTCGATGATTTGGTGGGAAACTCTCCATCAGTTTTGAAAAGAGCGGTAAGAGCTACTGGAATAGAGAAAGCTGTTTTCCTAAATTAAAACAAAAAACAAACACTTTTTTTTTTTTTTTTTTTAAAAAGAGAAAGATTTTATATATATATCAACCGAAAACAATACTGGCTGCACGGTCAGTGAAAGCCGAATGTTTCCTTAAAGGAAAACGGATAATATTACCATTTCCACTGCAGTTCGGAAATTTGAGGCCACCTCTGGTAATTTTTGAAATGGGCGCCAAAAGTAGTTGTTTTGTACTTTAAATAATAGAAAATTGTTACACATGATTAAAAAGAAAGTGTCACATGATGTTTTTATTACAAATTTTATTGTGACAAAAAGAAAAAAAAATTATGAAAATTTTGCTCTCGTCAAAATATCCTCCTTTAGCTTTGATTACTGCATCACACATTTTTGGCATTCGTTGCAAAAGTTTCTCAAAGTAGTAGTTTGATAATTGATTCTATTTTTTTCAATAACTCTACGAGCTTTTTTTTTCATTTTTTTATTTATTTATTTTTTATGGAAATCTTTCACTCTTCTGTCAAGTTCATCCCATGCTAATTCTGCGGGTGTCTCCTAATTTTGAACTGTGGTGTATGCCTTTAGGATAAAACTCGGAGGCCAAGAAATCTTTGAATACAGTTTTAGCATCTTTGTAACAGAAATCATTTGGCTTAAAATTGTCAAGATGTGGAAAAGAGCCATCAAGTGAAAATGGCGGACAGAGCAAAGTCCTTTTATAAGGATTCGATATGCTTCTGCCTTGTCATCCTGCCAACAACACGTGGATAAGCATTACCATGAAGTCAAACTTGACCGCGCCGATTAAGTCGTATTTAACTAAATGCGACTGTCATTCAGTTGCTGACAGTAAACTTCGGCGGGAACACTCTGGTTAGATACTACAAAAAAAGTAAAAGATAATGCTAATGGCGGAAAACCAGTCACCATAATATTCTGTTGGTGCAATTTTGGTTTTGGATAGATTTCAATGCTGGGTCGTGATCAAGCCATTAAGGCATTGGTTTACGATTGTCATAAAGAATCCATTTCTCATCACAAGTCACTGTTTTCAAGAAATGAATCATTCAAATTTCACAGACGCGGTTCAAAACGTCGAAGTCTTTGATTTTCAGGGAGTTTATATGGAACCCATTTATCGCGTTTCTTCATCTCGCCAATTTTCTCAGAGGTTCTGATAGTGTTGAAATAATGACACCCAACTGTATGAGATATTTCCTTGACACTTGTCGGGATTTTAAGTCCGACTGTATGTGGAAAGGGAAGGAAGATAAACTATAATGGCAACTAGTAGCTTTTAAAGAGAAACTCAGCGAAGAAGGAAAGAAATGATAATGAATTCTTACTTGTTACTGGTTTAGTCTCGCGGTGGCAGTCATTTGAGTAAAAAGAATTTATACAAAAAACACTGTATGTAGCCTACAAGTAATTCTCCTTGTAGAAATAACGTTGGAAAAAATAATTAAGACTCTTATTATTAGTTTTGGTAACACCTTCATTTAGCTTCGATAGACGTAACACGGACGTAACGATGGGAGAAAAATTACTGCCACTACGGCTTTTGGCTAACTATTTCCTGCATTTTTTATATCTCTCTTCGAACACATATTTGCATATGTGTTTTGAACAGAGATATAAAAAATCTGCCTTTTTTATAAATACTTTCTTGGTAATTATTTGCATGAGCTCTTTGCTATGGTAGCTAGACTTCATGAATTTGTATGCTATGGTACCTAGACTTCATGGATTTGTATGCTATGGTACCTAGATTTCATGAATTTAAGCGCAATACGTAACTGGTGGCAAGAACTCATAAATTTACAATTGAGCTAGCTAGATGAAGCCGTAACTTCTATGCTGACAGTTTCTTTTCTCGCACTTCTCATTTGTGAAATTCCCTTCCTGTTTAACCAACTTTAATCTGCAAAAATTTAAATGCAATGTCAATCGCTATCTACTGTCCTCCTGGTTGTTCTTCTCTCTTTCTCTTCATTACTCATGTTTCTGTTTCTAATTCCTCCATACCTTGTAACTCCTGGCTGTACTGCCTTGCTTGGGGTGATCCCGATTAAAAAAAAAATGATAATAAATGTTCTTCCCCAGTGTTAGAATTTAACTAAAAGGTCAGTATGCGTATGGTCGGGATTTCAAGTCCGACTGTTTGGGGAAAGGGAAGGTAGATTAGCATTTGAAGCGAAACTCAGCGAAGAAAGAAATAAATGATAACGAATCGTGGAATTCTCACTTGTTACTGGTGGAGTCTCGCGGTATAAAAAGTGTAAAAAGAATTGCAACAAACAAACGCTATATGCTGCCTACAAGTAATTCTCCTTGTAGAAGTAACGATAGAAAGTAAAGCATTAGGACTCTTATTAACAGTTTTGGTAACACGTCCGTCCAGTCAGCTTCGATTGAGGGCACATGATCGTAACGAAGAAAGAAAAATTACTTGTAACACTTTTGCACATTTATATCTCACTTCGACCACATAGGCATATTTTGGCTCCTCTTTAATCAGATAGGGCCGACTGGAAACCATTTCTATAAATTTTCTGTGAAGACGAAATAATGTCTTTCATTATATTTTCGTCACAAGATTACAGTTGAATTCCCCCCCTTCCCCCTGAGTTTCGCTAGATAAATGCACAAAGTTTCTACACATTTTCATGTGGGTTTTGTTCGACTAGTGTTTTCAGATGTTGATTGTCAGTTGTAAGTGGGCGTTATCTAAAACCTTGATCTTTAAGTCTCGTCTCCCCGCTACGGAACTTCAGAAAACAGTACAGTACCGTCCGATTGCAAGTGTATCCTTCACTCTATGCTCTGTTAATGTTGGCAACAGTTTGAGTTGCATTCTCACAAAGCTTGAACTCATGCCAAAACGTAAACGGATCTTCTATTAACTCATGCTCAAGATGATGATTATGTAATGTTTGAAGATATATCCTAAAATATATCGATATAAATTTAACAAAGAGAACATTTTAATAATTAGGAATGAGTAATATATTTTTTTCTGCAACTAAAATATTTTAGAAAGGAATTAAGTGTTAATCGATGTTAATCATTGTTCTCAGAACTACTAAACATGCCACTATTATCACATATCAAAAGTCTAATTTAAAATATCAGAATTGGGCCGCCCTGTTGTCTAGGGCTTCGGAATACGCCGACTGCACCTTTGCATAGGGGTAAGACCCGCCTCCTTCAAATGAGACGTCCTGGTTAAGATGATAAACTACATCCAACGGCAAGGCCTCTGATCAGGAGGTTTTGAAGAGCGTTGAACGACCTCTTAATTGCTGGTGTTCCCAGGTCCACCCTTACCCATGGTGGTAGCACATGTTAGGGTTCCAGCTATGGGCAAATATTTAACACCCAAACTGGGGTCAAACACTATGAAAGTGTAAAAATAGATTTTGATATCATCAATACATTTTTGTAAAAAATTATTACCAGCAATCAATTTTTGATGAAACAATTAATACCAGCAGTATATTTTTTTAAGAAAAAGAATATTTCGATCAATATATTCTCGAAGAAAAACAAAATATTTCGATCAATATATTTTCGAAGAAAAACAAAATATTTCGATCAATATATTTTCGAAGAAAAAAAAATATTTCGATCAATATATTTTCGAAGAAAAACAAAATATTTCGATCAATATATTTTCGAAGAAAAACAAAATATTTCGATCAATATATTTTCGAAGAAAAACAAAATATTTCGATCAATATATTTTCGAAGAAAAACAAAATATTTCGATCAATATATTTTCGAAGAAAACAAAATATTTCGATCAATATATTTTCGAAGAAAAACAAAATATTTCGATCAATATATTTTCGAAGAAAAACAAAATATTTCGATCAATATATTTTCGAAGAAAAACAAAATATTTCGATCAATATATATTTGGAAAAAATATTACCAGCAGTACATTTTTGAAGGAAAAGATATTACCAGCAATGCATCTTTGTAAATAATTATTAACAGTAATGCATTTTGGGAAAAATATTACAAGCAATATATCATGTCGCCATTAAATAACCCACTGTGATTGATATGCCATAAAAAAAAAAAAAACCAAAAAAACATGATAAACAAAACAAAGCCATAAGAATTGGACAGCTCAACATAACCTTCAGCATTCGGCATTATTCCGGAATATTAATTTTCCTACACATTAACTGCATCTGCTTCTTCCATAATTGTTCTTAAGTCCGTTTTAATTAATGCAGCTACCGGATATGACAGCACAACGGCAAAATTATCGCCCAATATCTTTCGCACTGGAATCGCACGATGTTTCAAAACAAAGATTTTGATTCGCAAACGAATCATCCCCAGACTGATTATTCTTAATAGTGATGGATTTATCAAAGTTATGTAGGCGGCTTTAGTAGTATATTTATATCGGTATATACTCATCCAGGTTTCATATATATATATATAGAGAGAGAGAGAGAGGGAGGGAGAGACTGATAATATTAGGGATTAAGATATATAATTTTCCAAGAGGATAAAATCCAGGTATATCTCAATGTCTCTTAAATTTTAATCCCGACCTTCACTTTTAGGCCTTCCTGTTCTTCTCTCGTCTGCTACCCACCCCTCTCTAGAGTTTTCATTTACTTCTCACATTCGTCCCCCACTCTCATACATACACTCGCACTGAATTTTATTTTTTTATTCCCGGAGTTACGTTTTCTTTTGAATTTGTAGGTCAGATGAATTGGATCGTAATCACGATTCCAATGTAATAAATTATAACCATGGAATATTAGTGTTTAAGCCTTTTATTTATTTATATATATATATATATATAGAGAGAGAGAGAGAGAGAAGACGGAATAATATTTTTTCTAGAAGGAACAACGTATAGAAGTATATTAATTGCCTTCTCTCCGGCTCTGAAGGGGAAAATTAGCGAAAACGTTCATATCAAGTCCGTCACGTCATGTTACAAGAAACAGTATTTTACCAACCCGTGAGGAAAGTATCTTCGCGTCTCCCCGAAAAATGTTTGATGTACAGAATGCTCTTTTTGCGATTGACCGTTAAAGCTCATATGACATGCCAAACGAAAAACAAAAGTTAACACAGCAATATCCATATCTTTTAAGAAATACAATTCATGAAAAAAAAATTCTTTGCACAAGCACAAACTTAATAATGAACTATTTAGCATTTAATATTAGAGTATTAAGTTCAACACAAATAAGGGTCCTGGAAAGAGAATGGATAAATATTAGCTGAACTACACATCGAAGAGACAGTTTTTTTTTTTGTTTTTTTTTTTAGTTTTTTTAGCATTTTAGAGGAGTATGTGGGTGGTCTTAGATGTCATCAGATACGGTAATTTGGATACAAGTGGTAAAAATTAAGCTCGCGGGAAGCCATTTCTGTGCATAATGTAAACACTAGAGGATCTAATTATTATTGATGCTGAAGTTTTAGTCTCGACTCGATGAGTTTTTGTGGTGTGCGGTGTGAGTAGGGCTTTGCAAGTCCGTCACCATTCCAAAATTATCAAACGGACTGGTCGGCCATTTTTAAGAATTGCTTCTTCGGCGTTAAGGATTTTCTGTCAGATTCAAATTACTATTCCCTGTATTGAGAATTAAGTTTTCCTTTTTTGCTTCCCCAACAGGACATTCATAAAAAATGGTCAGAGTTGAATTGGACCAGGAAACAGTAGTATTAAAAACGACTCAGTACACGCGTGAAAAAAAAAAATAACGTCTAGTGCTTTTAACTTTAAAGTGTAATATATTCAAGAGAGAAAAAGGCGCAAACGTTTTTTATTGTTACGTTGATATTTTTATATACTTTATTCTGTATATTTTGCTACACGCGTTTTGGGTTTTGTGAGCTTCAACAGACGAAGAATGTCTAATTCAACATATTATTTAAAGGAATTGATTTTTTTCTTCCTATGTTGAATCTTTCAACCATTGTCTTTTTTTGTAGTAGTAATCATCTGAGTTCATGCTAAACCCAGTCGTTATATATATATATATATATATATATATATATATATATATATATATATATATGAAAAATACATCCCTACCCTTACCAAATTATATATTGAAAAATACATCCCTACCCCTTACCAAATTGTAGCTAATAACTGATACAATGATACTGACATAAGGAAAACCTAGACATCCCTTGTCCAATTGAAGTAGAATATTCTGTAACCATGGAAACATGATTTTAGCTGTGTCTTTAAAACCCAGTAATTTTTTAAAAGTTACTCCAAAATTCGCTTGAAGATGAAATGGAACTAATGCTTTTAATTTAATTGCAAAATTAAATTCGGGGCTTTTAGCTTCTATTTTTGTAACATGGTTAGAACTGTGTAGCGGAAAAAATTTTAAATCAATTAAAATTAATTGATTTAAAATATGTTTTTTTCCGCTACAAAATATTAATTCTCTGTAAATTTACATTGAGCACTATTTTGTAAAAATAAAAATATCTATAAGAACACCGGATTATATATCTTACCGTTCTTTCTTTCTTTATATATATATATATATATATATATATATATATATATATATATATATGGTAAATTAATGAGAAAGTTGAAAGAAATTTTGTCACATTTCGTCCTTTAGGATTTCATTGGACGGAATTGTATATGCTTAGATTATTACTGAATGAGGAAAGTTGAGAATATAAAACTCAAACGTTGGTAAAGGCAGGAACTGGAGGAACCCTGAAATTTTAAATTTTTAAATTATAATTTTTTGTATAAGAACGTAGTTTAACCAGTTGCTTTGTTTTTTTATTTGTTGTCGTGTTTATTATCAAACATCGTACATTGAGATAACAGACAAGAAAAAAGGATATGAAAGAGCTCAGAAATAAATCTACCGTGGGTACTTTTGCGATCAAAGCATTTTCTGTACACTTTCGACTTGGTTAATTTTTCCTCTTTTAATTAAAGCAGCATTTTTTTTTTTTTTTACAATTAGAATTATGGGCAGACTCATTACAGTGAGAAAATAATGCTACACATCGTATTTTCCAATATATATATATATATATATATATATATATATATATTAGATACACCTAGTGAGCCAGACAAACCTACCTAGGTTTCACCTAAACGGATCGTCAGGGAAAGTTTGACGATCCGTTTAGGTTAAACCCAGGTAGGTTTGTCTGGCTCACTAGGTGTATCTAGGTCTGCTCTACGGTTGTATTGAGCTCTTTTGTTAGTTAGTTGTTACTCGTATCGGGGTTTTTTCTTTGGGCTTCAGACCTGCATCTGTGTGATTTTTTTGTCGGCAGAAGTTCATGTTTTGTAGCTCTTTCTTTTTTAAAACCTTTTTTCCCTCGAGATTGATTTGATTAGCAAATCAAAAATTCGAGGGTTTTTCAAAACGAGTTATCTATATATATATATATATATATATATATATATATATATATATACACACACACACATATATATATATATATATATATATATATATATATATATATATACACACACATATGGTGGACTCTCCTGTCGAATTCGATGTATGAGGGTCAGCAACTCAGTTCCTAGCAACCGACAGCCCAGACATCACATATGATTTCATTGTACTGGTGAAGGCTTTTGTGCAGAAGCAACCACACGTTTCGAAGGGCTGAATACAGAGACCAGGTGCGCTACTTGCCCCAAGTTCCGCAAACAAACTCCCGCAGGTTTTGAATTCAGAGCTGTACTTCTCTTAGACCAGTTGCCATCCAAGGCTATAGAACCCAGTCTGCCCTGCTAATTATCCATAGCTGGAGTGAGAACAAAACGATTCATACTTTTCCTAAGGGTATCAGTAAATGTAATGGATTCGACTGGAATTAGAACTCCGATCTCTCAGTCCGAGCCACTACACCGTGTCTCCTTTTACATATATATATATATATATATATAATATAAAAAGCGCAAACACTAATATTCCATAGTTATAATTTATTACATTGGAATCGTAATCACGATTCAATTCATCAGACCTACAAATTCAAAAAGAAATCGGAAAATAATTATATATGTGTGTGTGTGTGTGTGTGTGTGTGGTTGTGCTTTCCACTGCAACAAAGATGCTAAATTTTTCCATACTAATTCGTCATCTTTTTGCCGATATCAAGTATAAAATTATGCATGCAAACATTCTGAAAAATCTTATTCACCATCAGATTGTTGGTTAGCCATTGTAGATGTGGAAAACCATGTGTTTTTATATTCTCTCGTCTCTTCCTGTAGATGGTATAAAAGCTTCAATATATCTATAAATATATAACTTAAAATAAATGCCAATGACAGTGTCATGCTTCTTCAATTAAAGGGAC
>CAHIKZ030000309.1:820000-822500 GCA_903632075.3 Acanthosepion pharaonis | reverse complement strand
AGCATTTTATGCACACACATATATATATATATATATATATATATATATATATATATATATATATATATATATATAAGACAGCAAAATCCAAAATTATTTTTTGTGGGGTATAGATCTATTTCAAACGACCAAACTTCTCGTCAGTGGAACTAGAACTATCCCCCATATGAATGAATTTTTAATTATATTTATTGTATAGAATTCTTTTTATGGATCAGTTTTAATATTTTATATAACTAGGATCCACTTGGATTATATGCCAACAGATTTATTCCATTCATATATATATATATATATATATATGATAACTGGAAAGTAACTTCATATTTTATGTATGATGGACTCTCCCGTTTAACCACATTTTTTATAAGACTGGCGTATCCATCATACATAAAGTAGAGTTACATTCAATCACTATATATATATATATATATATATATATATATATATATATATATATATATATATAATCATTTTTTGTCATGAGTGACTACTTTACTATCTTAACTTCAGGTTATAAATATTACTTAAATTTGATAAACGACTTATTTCTCTCTCTGTGTCTGACGGTTGCTACATACATGAAGTTGTACCAATCGGTGAGGGTCAAAATGTATATTTATTGTCATTATGCATATATATATATATATATATATATATATATATATATATATATATATATATATATATATATATAGTTTTTGTCTATATTTCTGAGATGAGGTATTATTTATACATTATTCGGACTTTGTCCTCATCTTTGTTGCCATATTTATCACAACGTTTCGGCCGTTGTACGCTTCTTCGTGTGGTTGGAATGTCGAACCCTTTATTTCGCTCACTGGGGTAGACTGTTCTAGTTCCACGTGCCATGTCTAATGGATATCAGTTATCTCCTGTGCATTCCCCTCTCCAAGTTTTCCACCGCCTTAACCAGTTATTGAACTCACACTCTCTGGGTTGTGTCACTGGATCTAACTGACGCCTTTATCTACTGTGCCATGTGTCCAATGGATGTCAGTTGTTTTGATGATCACAAAAGCGTGAAACCAAGGGTTACAAACTCATATCCATACAACAGGTTTTTCACAGCCTTCTGCTGTTATAACATCATTAACAACACTGGCGCCATCATGCTCAAACTTTGATCACGTGACCACAATCGTAACAACAAGAACACATGAACAGAAAACAGTGAAGACCTTAAAGGTATATAATGGCGAAAATTGGAATAATATTTTACTTACCCTTATATATTCTCTATTCTACCCAGTCCCTAGGTATGCGTAAATAGCAGGATAGAATGGGTGCTATATCTGTGTGATGAACGGTTTATGTGAAGGACAATTCTGAGTTAAGATCTTGCACAGGGTCGTTTGGCTGTCCTTTTGGAATACTGTGCACCAGATTTCGGTATTCGTTTCTTCGAAATAGTGTTTGGTTCTGCACAAGCTTTAACAGCTATAATCAAATGGTATGTGCAGGGAGTATGGCTGGGAGTTCTAAGACCTGAGCTGATCGACCATCATACGACTGAAGAGACCAGTGTGTGTTTACGTCTATTAGTTAGAGTTTGAAACATCTTTTAGAACCAGAGTTAAAAATATACAGTATACCGATCTAACTGTTTCATCCAAAAAACTAACATATTATAAAAAGCACCTTTTGTACATTGTCATATCCATTAAAGAGAAAGTCAGATAAATGTCAACATTCAAAAGAAAGAGTACATTGCAATTTCAATAAAGCACGTTCTCTGCTAGAGGCCAATGGCGAAATCAGACTTCAAAAGCCAACTCTATAACAACTGAGGTAATATTTTTGTGAATTGATTTATAGCTTCAAAAATGTACGCCGAGAAACACCGTACCTTAGTGCCGTTTGGGAAGACGAACAACTCGTCTGCGTTGATGACGGTTTCAAAAATCATCATTAGAGAACTTAGTTTGGATAAAGGATAATTCAGTATCTGTCTATATTAGTGGCACAGTGGATAAAGGCGTTAGTTAGATCCAGTGACAGAACCCAAAGAGTGTGAGTTCAATACCCGGCGAAGGCAGTGGAGAACTTTCAGAGGGAAATTAACATTAGCATGATAATTGACATCAATTAAACGTGGAACTAGAACAGTCTACCGCAGTGAGCAAAATAAAGAGTTCAGTTCGACATTCCAACCACCTGAAAAAGACCGGAGCGTACAACTGCCGAAACGTTGTAATAAATATGGCGACAAAGATGAGGACAATAGTCCGAATAATTTAAATAGTGTACATAACCAAACATTATGTACAAACATGCCGAAAAGATTGCACAATACAACATTTTAATCAATGTCTCTATTGGTTAGAAATTAACATCACTATGGGAAATATTTGACCAATCAGAAATGTAAATAATGGACAATTGCTTTTCATATAATCCGTTTATGTGTTATATTTCTTATAAAATTTTCCTGTAAAAAGTTTGTTTTTAGTTACCAGTAAGATTTTCTATTCCTGCC
>CAHIKZ030000309.1:782500-815000 GCA_903632075.3 Acanthosepion pharaonis | reverse complement strand
TTTTATAGAAATATTTTAGTGGAAACTGTTCGGACGAGCCTTTTTTTTATTCCTGGTGCACAAACTAAATGAATTTAAGCGTGCTACTAGACTGGCATCTAGGTCCTACCCGTTTACTATTGATATATTTAAATGCAACCGCCACTTCTACTCCAACAATTTTTTCTCTCACTACCCAACTGTGAAACTTCCTTTCCGATTTCTTGCTTCACTGATAACTACAATCTTCAAAAATTAAAATGCAACGCCTAATCGCCATCTTTGTGGATGTCTTTCATCTTTTGTCCTTTCATCAATCCCTCCCCTATACATAGTCTTTTCTCTCAGTTTCACTCTCTCTAACCCACTGTGTATACCATCAAAACCAAGATGGTGGACCGATGAGAAAATTTCCACCGACGTCTTTCCAGTAAATAATGATTGGTTACATTATTTACATTATTCGGACTATTGTCCTCATCTTTGTCGCCATATTTATCACAACGTTTCAGCCGTTGTACGCTCCAGCCTTCTTCAGGTGGTTGGAACGTTGAACTGAACCCTTTATTTCGCTCACTGGGGCAGTCTGTTCTAGTTCCACGTGCAATGTTTGATGGATGTCGGCTATCAGTTATCTCCTGCTAATTTTCCCTCTGAAGAAAGTTCTCCACTGATTGAACCGGGTATTGAACTCACACTCTTTGGGTCTTGTCATTGGATCTAACCAACGCCTTTATCCACTGTGTCATGTATCCTTGAGGATGCAAATAATGTACATAATACCTTATCTCAGAAATATAGACAGACTCTGAATGATTGGTTACTTTTCCAAAAAATGGCCAGCATAGCCAGTCAACAATGTTATAACAATGTAGCAGTTAACGTTTTAACCATTTAGTATTTATAGGAATATATATTTTCCATCTTGCACATTTACAAATCTACCATTCGTCCATGCAGTGAATACTGTTGCCATATCTGGACTGGTGTTTCTGCTATTCATCATTATATTTTTGACAAAATCCAAAGAAGGATCTGCAATATAATCGATCCTGACTTGGCATCTCGGCTTTAGTCATTTACTCACAGATGTGATATGACTTCCCTCTGTCTTTTCTACAAATATTTTCATGGCAACTGCTTTGACAAGCTTTTTTCCCCTGATGCCACGACTACATGAATTTAAATTATGTTACTAGATTGGCATCTAGGTCCCATCCTTTTACTGTTGGAATAGTTAAATGTAACCACCACTTCTACTCCAACAGTTTCTTTTCTCGCACTCCCCGCCTGTGGAACTCTCATTTACTTGTTTCCCTGATAAATATAATCTTCAAGAATTTAAATGCAACTTCAATCGCCATCTTCTTTCTTCAATCCTCACTTTCACTCCCTGTCACCCCTGGGTACTACTAGGATCCTCGCATCGCTTGGATTGAAATGATTAACAAAAAATAAAATTAATTAAACGATAAATATATGTACCTCATTTTGTTACATTCTTTGCTTTGTGTGTTTTCTCACCCAACCCAACATTTTTAGTTTTTGTCCAACACACTTTTTTCAACTAGCCCAACACATTTAGATTTTGTTTTGTCCAACACACGTAGCTTCGGCTTCAAATGACGACCCCCCCCTAACCTCGTAACAACAAGAAACGTAGATATGTACAAAATAAGATACATAATCCCTTGTAACTAAATCTCGCCAGATGTAAACGTAAATTCTATGCTAACGGTTTATTATTCTCTTGTGTAGAACTTCTTTCTGGTTCCATGATTTCCAGCCAACTTTAATCTGCAAAGATTTAAATGATGTGACAATCGCTATCTACTCTCCTCCTGATTCCTCTGGTCTCGTTCCTTAGCAATGTTCCTTTTTCTAAGTCTTTTACACCCAGTAACCTGTTGCGTCTCGGTGGCTTTACTGCCATGCTTGAGGGTGAACTCGATTAAAGAATAAATAAATAAAAAATCTACGAAATTGTATTGGAATGTTGCAGAACTAGGCCTAATGCAAGGACACGATGTCTCTCGTAAATATTTCAGATATTAGTTAATTTTACTTATCATTTACTTCGAAATCAACTTGGGAATATCAACAGCGTTTTCCACCGGTGGGAAACTTCGCAGCAAATGAGTGCACGTTCAGGTTTTCCGTAAGTAATTCCCGGAAGACTTCGTAACTGATTTGCATCTTATGAGATGTGATGAATTTTTGTGTATTTTTTTTTCCACAATTACTAGTGACTCCCTAGAGATTGGTCTCTTTGAACATTAGTCTTTCTTAAACCACACGAGACCGGCTTTGAAATGCACGTCGCGCCAAGTACCCGATGTTCCAATTAGCGAATATTTGTCAAAAGCATGACGAAATATTTCGAGCATATCGGAAGTAGAATTGCAGAGTTGCTTGCAAAATTTGATTGAATGCACATGACATATGTCTGTTAGACATTAGTAAAAATCGCGTATTTGTGCTCTCGGCAGCGACCATAACATGATAGGCAGCAGCAGGAGTTGTAGCATTAATCAATAGGCAGGTTAGTTTTAAGGCTCCTAGTTCACTCCAGCAAATGGCCTAGAAGATTAAAGTGTTGTTTCCTGAATTTGGTGACAGTGATTGTCAGTTCAATCCCTGGGTCTGGCAGTGAGTATCGCACACATATACAGCTGGTAATATCTCGTTATGTAGTTTATATTCGCACACACTCATATATATATGTGTGTGTGTGTGTGTGTGTGTGTCGTGAGAGAAAATAAACCAAAATAAAAACAAATAAAACAGGGCCTGAACAGCCACAAAGAATGCAAGAAAACCGCATTGAAAACAGAGCTCAGTTGTCAGAACAGAAAACCGTATTGAAAACAGAGCTCAGTTGTCAGAACAGAAAACCGTATTGAAAAACAGAGCTCAGTTGTCAGAACAAAACCGAAAAACAGAGCCTGAGTTGAAAGAAAATCAGTATTGAAAACAGAGCTCAGTTGTCAGAACAGAAACCGTAGAAAACAGATTGAAAACAGAAACCGTATCAAAACAGCGCTGTTGTCAGAACAGAAAACCGTATTGAAAACAGAGCTCAGTTGTCAGAACAGAAAACCGTATTGAAAACAGCGCTCAGTTGTCAGAACAGAAAACCGTATTGAAAACAGCGCTCAGTTGTCAGAACAGAAAACCGTATTGAAAACAGAGCTCAGTTGTCAGAACAGAAAACCGTATTGAAAACAGAGCTCAGTTGTCAGAACAGAAAACCGTATTGAAAACAGAGCTCAGTTGTCAGAACAGAAAACCGTATTGAAAAACAGAGCTCAGTTGTCAGAACAGAAACCGTTGTCAGAACAGAAAACCGTATTGAAAACAGAGCTCAGTTGTCAGAACAGAATATCACTCTTGAAAATATCGGGAATATATTCCAAGAGAACCAAACATGGACTTGACTAATAGTTCCATGTGCAAAGCGGTACTATTTTTTTAATAATATATATATATATATCGGGTGTAACAGCACAGTGAGTTTTTGTCGAGCTTTTCAGATAAGACGTTTATTCATCTTGACACCATTTGTCGTAAGAATCACAGAAAAACCCTTCGAATTATTCAGCTAGAAAGGTTTTGTGTCAACCCAACTGACAGAAAAATAATTCAAACCTTCAGTTAGGGTATAAATATTAATACACTGGGTTTTATCTTAAAAGTTTATTCAAGGACCATCAAGAGAACGTTTTAAAAAAAAGAGGAAACAGTAAATTGCTCTTTGATAGTCAACGGTTGATGACACGTGATTGAGCAAATATAAATGTATCTGTTTTAACATAGCCTTCTGGATTGTAATTTTTTTCTCCCGTCTGAAACACTTTTTACGTGATATGTTAAAAATTTGTGGGTTTAAGAATGACATTTCTTAGTTACATCAGTTCAGACATTTACAGCAAGCCAGGACCCCTGGGTTGAATCATCCTGATACTATTAGTATCTCATTAGGAAGAAAGAAGCTTCAATCAGATTGCTTCTTCCTGACAACCTCTACCTTGTGGAACAGACTCCCGAGAGGATGCTTTCCCGATCACTATAGTCTTAACCTCCTCAAGTTTAGGGTCAACCATTTTCTATTATAAATATCCTCAGTCATAGTCTCCAATTCCTTTTCTTATACAACCTCCAGGAGTAAGCCTCTTCCTTGGGTGGCACTTGGGCTTGTATTGGGCGGACATTTAGTCCTATGTGTGTGTGGGGGGGGAATTATTTGGAAAGAATTAATGAATTTATTTTTAATTAAAAATTTTAAAATTTCTGAGCGTCTATCCATGTTTGAAATAGATGCCTGTTTTTTGTTGTTGTTGTTGTTGTTTTTTAAGTGCCTATTACGCCTACCGGCCTGCACACTCGAGAAAACTTAAAAGGAATATATGCTCTCCGACAGGTTTCGAACCTGCAACCCCTTTGTAGCCGAAGCAACCTTTAGACCGTTAACCACAGATAACGTCACCGTCCAGCAATGTTCTGTTTACCCTTTTAAGAAATGCACATCCATTCATTCAGATATTCTTGAATACCCAGGTAATATTTGTTATTTAAGATGGTAGAAATGATTTTATATAATATCAAGTCCTCTATCTGTGAAAGAAGCTATTCACCACAAAATTCTGAATATTTGTCAGTTAGTAAGATTTTTTAAAGTCATATTGGCCTGGGAATTTTCAGCAGCTCCTTATATATAATATGAGTTCTAACATTGCTTAGGTCAAATCTATTGCTGGCCTTTGAACTCTCTAAGCAGATCATTCTGTATTTTGGATCGAAGAGGTCAAAATGAAGAAATTGGCAAAGTATACGAAGCTGTTGGGGAAAATGTTGAAGCAACGGGAGGCGAGCTAGGTGTGAACCATTGAACTGAAAAGCCGAGTTTCCTAGACTAAGCCCTCTAATAGGCCAACAGCATGCTGAGCATCACAGAAGCCAGTAGGCGAAGGTCCATCAAGATGGCCACCAAGACAGCAGAAGTTGCTTCAATGTGGCGAAGAATTCAGGGAGGCGGGCTTTGGCGAAGGTAATAGTTCCTGGATATGAGCCAGGGTTTGATCAATAATGGCTGGGTCACTTGGTTAAGGGAGCCTGATTGTTGAAAAACCCGACACATCTAACAACTCTACGAAAAATCAATAACAATGGACCAGGTGTGTCACAAAGATATATATATACATATATATTCTGTTCATACGTTATTTTTTCATAAATATTTAAGTAAATGCTCTGTTTATATTTAGTATTAACATTTACCGACCTGAATGTCCGAGAAATTTCATAGAAAATATGTTTTCTCTGACAGGAATCGAACCTGTATCTTACACGGAACTGTCATAAAGCATGACGTGCTATACCTTTTAGCTACAGAGGAAGCGTCTAGTTAGCAAAGTCAAATTACTGTTTTAAACAACAAATTTCCCAAGATTTCAAATGGTATAGCACAGTAGAGAAAATATATTAAAATAATTGTTGGAATTAATCTATTTCATAATATATATATATATATATATATATATATATATATATATATATATATATTACCACCTCTAAATTTCTTAATTTACAAAAATACTTTCATTGATTACAAAATTACTGGTGATAACTCCAACCTAAATATATACAATTCAGCTTTAGCTAGTTTTTTTTTTTAATAATACCCCACAAAAAAACATTCCCAATTACTACTATAACTATCGTTTGAATTTATCCCTCCTCCCTTTTTCATCGTATTACTATCTCCTATTCTAACCTTTCCTCCCTGTTGTGGAGTACGAAAGGTTTTTCTTCCTCCATATGTGTTTGAATCCCTCGTCGCCAAGTTGTTATGTAGTGGTTTCACAGTGGAGGCTTGTATTTGTACTAAGTCGGTCCTAAAATAGGTTCGACGTACAAAACGTTAGGAACTTGATATAATAGGTAATGACGCAGAGAAATCTCGTTGTGGTTGCTGATACTTTAATATCCGACTAACGGTCGTCTGACATCGACTGACTGACCAACACCCTGAACGACTTGTGACTTTTACTACTCCTACTTATTATAGGTGGGAGAGTCTATTAACTATAGAATAGGTGTGTTCCACTATAACACTCCCCCACCCTCACTCTTAGAAGGCTTGGAAATGCTTTGTCTAAATTTTTGACCATTGATATCGAAAAGGAATTTCTTCACTGCTGTCAACAAGCACTATTGTTTCACTCCGTCACCTTTTCCCTTTATGTATATTTTTCTCAAGCAAATAAAAAAAAAGGAAGTTCCGTCTCACATACGTCTTTCTTACAAGCAGAATTGTTCATAATCAATTTTGGTTCTCACCAGTCGAGGTGCAATTGAAATGCACCGAATCAAAGTTGCATCTTTGTAGTGAGTAAACTGTTTTTGTCTATATGATAAAATTATAATAAAATGATTATCGCTCTACTATCGGTTTCAAACCTTTTTTGGGATTAAATGAACGTTAGAATTTATATATTACTTTCGTTCTCATTGCATCGGATATATATATATATAAACAAAAATCCGAATATGCAAATATGCTGTTTTATTGTTATTACAATGTCGACGTCAGACGTTTCGGTCTAGTAGACCTTCTTCAGGACATAGTTATTAAAACATAATTAACATTAGACGATATTCAAGTCAACATGAAAAGACGATAGACATAAGAGAGAGACTAATCAAAACAGAATTACATTAAATAACATTAAAACAACATATTTGCATATTCGGATTTTTGTGTTTCTTCATACTGTCGAATCTATATCCATATAGTTGCTTATATATATATATATATATATATATATATATTGTGTGTGTATTTAGGCAGCATTTTTATCATTAATGCATGTTTCATTAAATAATATAGACAAGTTTTGTCTATTTATTTTAAGCAAATCCCTTTTATATCGTCTGATAAGCTTAATAACATTATCTTTGAAAGACGAAAGAAAACATTGATATGTTTTTTCTTTAATCCTATCTAAGCTTTCGGTTTACATAATCCATCATCAAAGATGACAATTACATTACAATAAATTAAACAATACACGGATATAGCAACAATGATAGTCTGTTTTGTTTGCATAGAAGATTTCCTAGCGTACGAGACGCTGGAAGCGAAAATCGCACCGCGACCCATGACATCACACATGACCACATGAGAGGGAAAATGAGAAGTGTTAAATATGGGAAGCCGTTGGCATAAACCAATGGCTTCTGTTATCAATTATAGGCATTTAAGTATATTTGTGGAGTTTTCATAGTTTATTTTGTTCAGGTTAGGTTTCAACTGTTTTATGTATATAGCTTCAAGAATTATTATTTTTTTGTTTATTGTCTATATTATTTAACGAAACATGCATTATATATATATATATATATTGCCTACAAACTTTCTTATTGTTAGTTTTAGAATAAACCCGGTCTGGAATAAGGCAGTTTAATAAATTCAACTAAATTGTGAGCCCTAAAACCACCACGTTCTACCCCTTAAGGCAGTGCTGGCAAAAGTTACAGTCAATACATACCAAATTGAAAAATATCCCTCTATTCAGAAATACAGTGTAGTCATGAGCTAACTGACACAGCAAGTACTTGTTTTCCTGTATTAGTTAATATGCATTTCATTATTTGATGCTGGAAATATCCTCACGGTTTTGCTATTTGAATTTCCGGATGAAACTAAATTCTTAAGCGAATGATTGAATAAGTTCCACGACTATAAAATACCATTTGAAAGTCTTTAATTGTCACCTTAACTATTTGAACTGAACATTAGCAAAATATTGCAATCTCAATCATAAATACAAATGCTGTTCATTATTTAAAGAAGTAAGAGGGTACAAATAAAATGATTTGAAGTTGACAATCTTTTTTGCATTTCCCTAATGCCGACATTAAATACATTAATGTTATCAACTACTCTATCTTCAATGTTCTGCTTTCCTTTCTGTTTTTTTTTTGTTTTTTTTTGTTTTTGTTTTTTTTTTTTTTTTTCTCACTGAAAACAGTTGGTGTCTCTGGTATGCCTTTTCTCTTTGCTCATGATAAAAATGAAATATTTTATTATTTATTTGGCTTTGGCAAGGTGTAACGGAAGTTCTATCTCACAGAACTATAATACGATTAAATATCACACACACACACACGCGCTGTGATGGATAAATTATCGGCTAAATTCCGTAAAAATGAAAATAATACTGACATCGCGTTTTAAAGGATATATCTACCAAAATTACACAAAAATATCTTTAAATACTAAAGAGTAAATTTATTCAATAAAATCGCCATTGACTTTAACCACTGCCTTAAGACGACTTCGGAATCTCTTGCATCTCTTCTATACCGTCTCCTTGTTTAAGTTGGTGAATGCTATGAAAGTCCTTGCCTTGAATTCATCTTTGGTGTTACAAAGAGTTTTGTTGGTCTCTCACCCAACTACGCCTCACACATAATAATCAAGAGGGTTTCAGTCTCGGGAGTTAGGTGGCCAGATGCAAAGGATACTTTTTTTGCAGGAATTGTCTGACAGTCATGACTGGGTTCTTCTGCTAGTGTAACATGGTGCAGAGCCCTGTTGCCAAACATGTGTCTTCTATCAGCTTCTCTCTTGAGCCAGTACAGCACTACCTTGTCAATTCACTTGATCTTGGCCTCCGTGTTGTCTCTGGGGGACCTCACCAACAATTTCGGGAGCTATTTCCTTATCAGAACAATCAGAGTGAGTTTTTCGAGCTTCCGTATCTTCGTAATCACCATTAGACTCGTCCAACTCCTTCCGAATCATCTGCACTGTCCTCAGATTGACAGCCAAACACTGTAAAATATTAGTATTGGAGTTTCCAGTACGAATACCAACAACGGCATTCCATTTCCAAAATTATGGCGGAGCGAATTGCGTTGTGGTGCTCTTTTTCTCACAGACAGTGACCAACTGAGCTTACTATACCGTGCAGTCGACAAAATAAAAAAATAAAAAAAAACAAGCAACACGCATGCGCGAAATTCAAAATATAAAATGGTGACAATTTACCTATCGCACCATATACAACTATCTCGCTCTGTAAGCAGAAGAATTTTGTCTTTGGCTTCCATTTGATTTGCATGTATTTATTTTCTTTTTCCCTCGGATTTCATTCCTTTTGTTGATAATATATACATATTTATTAACCTCGATTTAGTTCTGTTGAGCCGGTTTCGAAACCGATTAGCTAGCTCGTTCTTCATTTTTATCTTTTAGTTGTAATCAGGTATGATAATATTAAAAATACAAATAAAATTTCTCTATTTATGGCGGTTGCTAAATTTTTTACCACTAATAAAATGTTATATATATATATATATATATATATAAGTAAACATTGAAGTCAACACTTAGAGGCGACAGTCTATTTCATGCTAGACGCAATCGTCAGGCCGCCTCTAAGTGTTGACTTCAATGTTCACTTTTATATTCACACACGCTCTATCTCTGATATTCAGCACTTTATCCCATAAATATAGCACACCTTAAGATAATATTTCTTATATATATATATACGCATGCATGTTTCATTAAATAACAGACAAGTTTTTTCTATTTATTGTAAGTAAATTCCTTTCATATTGTCGAATAAGCCTTTTAGCATTATCACTGAAACATGAAAGAAAATCACGATATTGATACATATTTTTACTGTTAATCCTGTCTAAGCTTTCAACATGGTGATTTTCTTTCGTGTTTTAATGAAAAAATTCTCCCTAAATACACAAATTTTTAAATATAATTTAATGTATAATTTTATTATTTCTCAATTCTTATAACTTTTACATACATAGGTCGTTGAAGGTAAAAGTTCGAATGCGCAAAAGTCTTCTACAGGAGCTAGACTAAGGTCCACCCGAAGGAATGCATTTTGGCTAGATATTAATAATTTACATATCTTTATCAGCCAGTAAATACTGCTAATTTAGTTACTTGATTACTCGTATCGTTTTTTTTTTTCTTTGGGCTTTGGACGTGTATGCTGTACGATTATTTTTGACAGACGTTCATGTTCCTAGCTCTTTCTTTTTTCATAACCTTCTTTTGCTTCGAAATTGATTTGATCAATAGCAGATCAAGAAACCGAAGGTTTTCCGAAACGACTGTAGTTACATATATACATATATATATATATATATATATATATATAAACGCAGTGTACACGTGTCAGCCCGTTTTGCGATCTCGGTGAATCTTAAAGATCTTTTGTAGTTACACGCGGTTAAAAATTAAATAACTAACTCATTTAAAGTTAAATTTAAATATCAAATAGAGCTAAAACAATTCTTTCTTAAAGGTTTAACTTTAATTTCGCTTTTCGTCACAACTACAATTGATATCGTCTAATTAAACCGTAATTAAAACAAACTGGGCACGGGACGATGCTCATATGTTTTTACTTTTCTAGTCCGTGTACCGTGAGGTATTTAAAATATTACATAGTTCGGGTTCGCTAATGTCTTTTAAGGGGGACTTTATATAAAGGGATCATAAAGAATGGTGAATTCAGAAGAAAATTAAAATTGGGGGCAAAATAAATGTAAACAAACTACCGAGATCGGTTGCGTATACGAAGAAAGATTATGCCGAATTAAGTTGTCCAATAACGATGAAATAATTCTATTATTTCTCAATTCTTATAACTTTTGCATACATAGGTCGTTGAAGCTAAAAGGCCGAATACCCAAAAGTCCTCTACAGGAGCTAACCTAAGGTCCGCCCAAAGGAAGGCATTTTGGCTAGTTATTAATAATTTACATATCTTTATCAGCCAATAAATACTGCTAATTGTTTTTTATTCAGTTCAAAAGCTGATGCAGCAACATTTATAAGATATCTTAAGCATATCTTTGAAAACAAAAATTTTGGGTTTGTTTTTTTACTTCATTCCCATCTGATAAATTTCAATAATTTTTCTTTCAATATTGATATCAAATTCACATCAGTATTTTGTGACATGTTATTTCTAAATTCTTATAACTTTTACATACAAAGGTCGTTGAAGGTAAAAGGCCGTTGAAGGTAAAAGGCCGAATGTTTAAAAGTCTTGTGTAGGAGCTAGCTTAAGGTCAGCCCGAAAGGAGGCTTCTTGGCTAGTTATTAATAATTTATATATCTTTATCAGTCAGTAAATACTGATAAATGTTTTTGATTCACTTCAAAAGCTGATGCTTGTGACATGTTATATATTGCTTCAGATGTGCCTGTATATCTTTTCTGCAGTTCGATGCACAATGTATGGCCTAGACGGAGCAAATATGAAAGTTATTCTTTCTCGTTTCATAAATATATTTCTATAGACTAATATGAAGTATAAGATTTCATATTTAACAGTTTGTAATATTATTTAAAGAAAGAAAAACAGACGACAGCATGTAAGGGTTCAAATATCCATGGTTACAGTTAATGTGTTAATAAATTTAATCTAATTTACTCAAAATAAAAAATACTAATTATTTATATATGTTTAATATAATTTACTTATAATTTGCCTAATTTACCCAAATAAACCGTAAGAAGTCTTTTAGAAATATCTATTAGGAACCATAAAAAAATAAATGGCCTTATGTAGGGTTTTAAATATCCAAGGTCGCAGATAATGTGTTATTAAATTAAATTTTATTATACAAAATTACACATATTTAAATATCTGTGAAGAGTTTTAACGGACGAGGTAGAATGTTAAATTGGAATCTTTGAAAATGTATTTGAAAAGTGAAAAATGCCTTGTAATTAAAATCTCAGCAAATTATAAGCAATCGGGGAAATTTCCTTAAAAGAAGAAAAAGGTTTTGAGCAGTGTCATTCCTTCATTATAGCAATGAATGCTGGACAATGTCCACACAAATGAAAAAGAGACTTAAGGCTATAAAAATGTGGTTCTACAGAAGAATACCAAGGATACAATTCAGGGTGAATGTGAACTGCGATGACGTTTTAAGAAAAACTGAAACACAAATGCGAAGAGGTAGACATGGACGTTCGTTCCGGCAATAAGACATAATATCAAAAGGACGGTTTTTCCCATGACACCGCTTTTATTTTTACCTACCTTCACTCTTCGACAGTGTTTTTAAAAGTGATGATTAGAATCATAATAAAACATAAACGTATGATGAAAGTGAATTTATACATTTTCTTTGTTCTTGAGAAGTGACAACAAAAATGTTAAACATTATTTATTAGATTGTTTATTTACAACAATCATTTTAAATTTACAACATTCTAAAAACTAATACAATTAGAACTAATGCAATATTTATCATTTACCAATTTATAAAAAAATAAATATAAAACATTTTTTTATTCATAAAATTATAAACATTTATAAATTACTAAAATATATGAATCAACTATAAGGAAATCTATATTACTCACCATTTTCTAAAGACTGAATTACCTGGCAATTTATGATTTAATTCGGTTAATTTATTAAATAAACAATATAATAAATAGTGTTTATTATTTTTGTTGTCAGTCCTCAAGAACAAATAAAATGTATAAATTCGCTTTCATATTTTTAGGTTTCATTCAGTCGATTATGTGCTATGAGTGATACACGCTTAGGCGATCATATATCTTTCGATACATAAAAGACAGGGCAGTTTTTTCCCCTGCAGTAGGTTGCCATTTCTCTGGCCGGTAGACCAGTTGCCTTGGGTGGCAACTGGTCTATCGGAGAAAGAAATGTCCTACTATTTACCTATAGCTGGGTGGAGAAGATGTTACAAACCTTTCCCAAGGGTATTATCACGTAATTGAATGTGGTAAATATTGGTTTTGTTACCCGTGGCCTAATATCCCTTAAAAGTTTTTTCCGAATCGTCATAATTCCGTGCAAATGTACATGCTGAACTCGAATTAACAATTAAATCTTGAAGAAACCTTCATAATTTTGGAGTTATCGACAAGAAAAAATCAGACTTCTTGTTGGTCATTCGCCCCTATTACTGCCATCATGAATCTCGATTCAATGCGCGATACCTACGCCGGCGAAATAAGAAAATTTGGCCTATTTACTTATTTTACAGACTTTCCTTGCAGAAAATCACTACGCACGGGTAACGAAACCAATATTTACCTTGAATGTAATGTATTCGACTGGAATTCGAACTCGCTTCTCCTGTTCTTCAATCCAAGCCGCTATGCATTACTCCATAAATTTCATAAAATTTAAAACAATAAGCATTACCAACGAGTGAAGGTAGTTAAAAAAAAACGTTAGTGTAAGTGTTCCTTTGACACTCCATTTAATTGCGGGCGAAAAGATCCAAGACAGCCGACACATAAACTTAAAAGGACACGGCAGAGAAAAACAGATTCTTGTGGAGATAACTAGTTAATTCTTTGTCACTGTTTATTCTGTAATGGAAACCTTTTTTTCAAATATGTTGTCATACTGTTGGGTATTACTCCTCTAAGTCAATTACTTCAGTAAAACTCAATGGAGATGTCTAGCCGGACAATATAGAAGGGAACGTACGGAGACAGTGGGTGTTCTCAGATGATTCTTTTTTGATGTTTCTGAGCACCTCATCATTTTTCTGCCTTTCCGCTTTGAAGTATTGATTGATGAGTCCTCTAACTCCAGGGGTCTGTCTCCACAGGCAGTAACTTTCTTTTAAAAGGGGACTAAATTTAATGTCTGATGCATTTCCAAAAGAGAATGCTTATGGGACTTGAGCAATTTGTGTTCCTCGTCCCATGGCTCGGTGTAGTAATGGATAAGCGTCTCGGATTGAGGGATCAGAGAGCCGATTTCGAATTCTAGTCGAATCCATTACATTCACTAATACCCTTGGGAAAGGTATGAATCCTCTTCCTCCTCCCTCCAGAAAGAAATGGCAACCTAGTGAAAAAATAGGGAAAACATCTGCTTCGTCAGTCATGTATTGAAAGATATATGGTCGCCTAAGTCCGTTGCCATATTCCATTTTCGTGGGCAAGCGATTAAATATTGATCATAGCTGATAGCTTTGGCTGAGTTGATGAGCATTTGTGCGGCCTTGCTTGTGATGAATTTTCATCCATACAGCTACTTTCCCAGAGATGAAACATTACAAGGATCTTGCTGTTCATTGTTGTCGCTATGATATGTTCAAGCAAGCAATATTCCTTAATCCCACCAGTTCAGTTATTTTCTATATATTTAGAGATTTTTCATAGAAATTCCAAAGAATAGTCAGCACTGTTATTGGTCCTGATCTGGCAATCAAATCCCAACACAATGATTCCTCGATCACTACAATCGTAACCTATTCAAGGATAGGGTAAATTGTTATTGGCCCTGATCTGTCAATCAAATCCCAACAGGAGATTTCCTTGATCACTACATTCTTAACCTATTGAAAAATCTGGCAATCAACTCCCAACAAGATGTTTCCTCGATCACTACAATCTTAATCTTGATTTTAACGTTCCCAAAACGAAACTGCTCTCTTTCAATCGTCTGAGAGAACCTTCTGGCCTTCTACCAGCATGGCCGATGCTAACCTCCAAGAGTGTTACTCATTCCGCTTTCTCGGTCTAAAGTTTTCCGCTGACGTGAAGTGGAATAATTGAATAAACTGCCTGGTTTTCTGCTAGACAACCTTTCTTGTCAGAATTTATCGTACATATACCGGGTGTAACAGCAAATAGTCCAAATCGTGTAACAGATTTGGATAATTATCCATCCTACAAATTGTTTAATATCTAAAAAAAAAAAGTAATTGATTTTCTTTTTCCCGGGTTTTCAGAAAAGACGTCAAGCCTACTTGACACGATTTCTTCTAAGTGTTATGGGATCTTACCCATAATAATCAGAGTCGCGTTCAGACAATTACTGCGAGACATGGGAATAGTGATACTGGTCGAGACTGCATTGTTCTCTCTACTAAACTTGATTGTTCATACTAACACATCTACTTCTCTGTATATATTCCTGTTTGTAATATATCTGTGTTATTCCATACCTGTGTTCGAGTTCTTCTTTATTGGTTCTACCCTGGACTATCACCCGGGGTACAAGGAACCGAGCCATAACAGTAAGCATCACAGAAAAAAATCTTTTGCGTTATTGAGCTAGAAATAGAACAGGATAAAATCGTTCTGTATCAGCCCTACTATCTTCCCAACTGAACAATTGTCAAAAGAAAAAGATTCTTCGGGCCTTCCGTAATGGTACCAACATTCATACTCTGGCTTCTATCTTCAGAGTCCATTCCAGAGCCATCACGAAAATGGTGAATGAGTTTTAAAAAGAGGGAACAGTAGAAAGAAAATATTGATCAGGAGGTCACAACTTCAAGAGGGGTCATCATTTCAGCTTAGCGCTAAATACATTCTTTTTGTTCAAAGTAGAGTCCAGTAGTTTTATAAAAACGTTCGAGAATTCCAGTAAGATATCTTTAATCATTTTCTAACGGTTCAAAGCTCAATCGAACAATTTGACAATTTTGTTGTTAGACGATTTGGACAATTTTGCTGTTACAGGCGGTATATGAATCTAACATTTCTTTGATTAGTGCTTGCCACGAATGAATTGGTGCTCCTGCCATATATTTAGTGATTCTTGATAAAATCCAAAGAAGAATATGCAATGCCATTGGTCCTAACCTGGCATCTCAGCTTCAGTCACTTTCTCACCGCCTAATGTATCTTCCCTATGCCTTTTCTATAAATACCTCCATGTTATTTGTTCTCATGAACTTTCCTCAGTGGTACCTGAACTTGATGAAATTAAGGACATCACTAGATTTTCTGCAAGCTCTCATCAATTAACTTTTGAAATGATATAATGTAACCGTAAGTTCTATGTTAACAGTTTCTTCTATCGCCCGTCTTGTTTGTGGAATTCTTCTTCTGTCGTTTTACTTCTCAGCCAACTTTAATCTTCAAAAAAAATTAAGTGCAATGTCAATCGTTATCTTCTGTCTTCTTAATTCTTGTCTTTTTATTGTTCTTCATGAAGCAACCTCGTCTCCCCCCAGCTATAGGTTAATTAGTAAGATTTGTATAATTAAATCATTATGTCAAAAATATTCTTACAATCTAAAAACATTTTTGGCTTAAAATAACTGAAAAGGGTTGATAAACCGTAAATGAATCAATGAGTGTTCTTTTTATCATTCATTTTTTTTTACACCAACTCACTTTCAAAAATCATGCTAGTGCTCGTACTATCACCGAAGTTAAGCAAAGTCGAGTCTGTTTAGTATCTAGATGGGTGACAGCCTGAGGTTACCAGTTGCTTGTATGTGCAAGTAGTGTAATGGATAACGGCTTGGAAATGGAAATCGGAGAGTAGAGTTCCAATTTCAGTCGGGTTCGTTGTAGTCATTTACATGCAAATATTCTTGTAAAATATATTATTTCAGCTATGGGTTAATTAGTCTTAATTTTTCTTAGTAAACCAATATTAAATCTAAAGGTTCTTAAAATTTTTAAATATTTTCTGGATTTAAATAAGCTGCCAAATGTTCGATAAACCAAAAAAAAAAATGCAAGCTAATGGAATACACACTCGTGGAAATTTAATTCGGATTATGGAATTTATTCTTTCCTTTCCACCTGCTACATTCCTTATCTGTAAGAAGAAAAGAGAATCTTTTATTTCTTCCCAAAATACTAATATCAAAAGTAGTCAGTAATATAATCTACCAAAATGTCATGTTAACAACAACAAAAATACAAATCGTCCTAGGTATGACAATAATCTACATCCGCATCCTGGGTAAGACGATAAACTACGTCCAACAGCAAGGCCTCTGATAATACGTTTTTGAAAAAATAATGTTGCCAGCTGTACTTTTTTTTTAAATATAATAATATTACCAACTATACATTTTTGAAAAAAAATAATATTACCAGCTATACATTTTTGAGAAAAAAATATTAACAGAAATGGATTTTTGCAAAAGAAAAATATTACCAAGAAAAAAAAAGTTGTCGGCATTAAATGACCCATTGAGGTTGATATGCCGTAAAACAAACCAAACTGAACTAAACCAATAAAAAATAAAAATAAAAAAATAGTCGTTCAATTACGTGCAGAACAGTTGGCATATTAATGACTCCTCTCATTGTTACAGAGATCAGTATAGCAAACTCGGGGCCGCAGGCTTAATCTAGCCAACCATAATATATCATCCACTTCATGGATCATAAACTATTTTAATGTAATTATAACTGTAATATTATTTTTGATTACCGTATATACTCGCGTGTAGTCAGAGATTTTCTTATCAGTTCATACGCAAAAAATAGGAGGGCGCTCTATGCACAGGTGATTTTTCTTTGAAAATGTTAAAAATCATTCATTTTCAATTACAAGCTGCACTATACACTGGTATTTTTTCTGGAGGGGTAAAATTGGTGTAAAATATTAAAGGGTTACACTATTCTTAAAGACGACTTATATACGAGTATACACGACAAATATTACTATGTATAAAATAGAAAACAATAGTATTTTGTATATGTATGAATTAAGCCGTCCTACAAGTTTCACAATTCGAAGAGAATGGTGTCCAATCTTTGGGAATGTCTACTAAAAATCATCCCACCCAATTTATAGCAAATCCTACAGGTGCATGTTGGGATTTCATCTTAGTCAATAAAAATTGACAATTCTTGGTCTTCGACATAGTTTTTTTTTTTTAACTTGGAAGTGAGCTACTTAACTGTATCATGGCATATCAACTTCTTATGGGTCATTTAATGTAGAAATTTAGTTTTCTTGGGAGCTTGAAAGTAATAAAAATATTATGTTCTTCCTTCACAACTGAATGATACTCAGCTTTTGTGCATATGCATTTTTGTGTTTACACTATTTACATCGTTCGGACTGTTGTCCTTGTCTTTATTACCAAATTTACGACGTTTCGGCCGTTGTACACTCCGGCCATCTTCAGGAGATATATTTTGAAATTTCGAACCGAACCCTTTATTTAGTCTATGATAGTAGATTGTCGTTGATGTATTTATAATGGAAACATGTATTTTTTTACATAAATGTTTAAAAACATTGTGCTGCATTTTTACAGATTCATTATTTTATTTCAATTTTTTCTTGGTTTCTTTGTCAGTAGAGTTGAGAATATGATAACCGCATCCCTAGAGGAAGTAAAACCAGCCCCCAAAATGTACCCGCTTCCAGATGGATACTTGCAGGCTTGTGTACAAAACGAAGCAATAGTACAAACCAGTCTAACGTTCTATTAGTTTTTGATGATTTTCTTTTTTCCTATCAGACTTGCATGCAATATTAAATAGTTCAATGGTTCATATGAAACTGAATTAACCAACCTAACCTCTTTTTTTACCCTCGCCTCCACGAAGTCAAAGAAGACTTGCAAGCACTTTTTCTGACTCCTCTTGTAGGCAATGCATACACTTACAATTTTGTGGTTTTATATAAATTAGTATGGGTTAAAGTTAAAATGCCACGAGGATGACATCAGTAGACATCATCTTTATCCAATAAATCATATCGTGTCTATTACTGTAATAAATCATTTCAATTGACTTCGTCGATGTCGGCTTTATCTCGCATCCAAGAATTTAATTTTTTCTTTGATGATCGCTTCCTTTATAATGAAGGCGTTGATGACTAAATTCGCCGCCAACGTGCATGTTCAGGACTCGAAGCTTCAAGTTTCGGCTAACCCTGCATCCATCGTCCATTCCTATTACCGGTTGGTTTTGTAAGACAAGCATTAAGAGTCATAAGGTTATTTTGTTTTGTTTACTTTTTTTTTAATATTGGTTCTGTTCCTTCCCCTGTTATTTCTTACAATTTTATTTAAATAATAATAATAATAATAAATCAGGTTGTACGGTCATCTTGTATCAGGTTGTATAATCATCTTGTATCAGGTTGTACGGTGTTGGCACCCACTGAATATAAAACCCGACATGACAGAGTGGGCCAATATCTGCACTGGAAAATCTGCAACTTCTACGGGAAGGAAACTGAAAGAAACTGGTATGAACACCACCCAGACTCGGTTACGGAGATAGGACCTGTTACAATTCTATGGGACTACACAATACACACTGACAGAACAATCAAGGCCAACCGCCCAGATATTGTTATTAAAGACCATAAACAAAAACGATGCCTCCTTATTGATATGGCAGTCCCTGCTGACTGCAATGTATCTTTCAAAAAGTACAAGGACCTTAAAATAGAAATCTCGAAAGTGTGGCATATGGGAACATCAACAATCCCTGTTGTAGTTGGAGCCCTAGGACTGGTTGGAAAAGATTGCAGTAGACTAATTGAAGGGATTCCTGGAAGTCCATGCCTCAAGGAGATACAAAAAATTGTTCTGACAAGTACAGCCCACACCTTACGAAGGGCTTTATCTATGTAATTTAATTTTTTTTTTTTTTTTTTGTCAGTGGAAAGTGTCATGACGCCATTTCTAACCTTAGGTCCCTGGGCGGGACCCGGAAAAAATGTGTAAACGCCAGAAATCAAAGAAAATAATAATAATAATGTTCTCATATATTTAATGATCATTTTACACCTGCCTTATTTATTGTTTGGTTTCTAAAGTAATAATACTAACATGGTACAGTTGATGACTTCGACATGCAGTGTCAAATAGATATGTGGTTGCTTATGCGTTAATGTCTCTACGTGCTTACCTCTGGTGGTTGTTCCTTGTCCTGGTGGAGGGGTTTGCGTGGCCCAATGACTCTGAAAGCGATACCGTTGGGAGTTCTGAGCTCCTGGTAATGCCACTTTCGGCAGCACGATCGAAGACGAGGACCCAGATTAAGCGCGACCAACCCCAAAGACAGCAAGGTGGAACAAGTGGATGACGAATTCAACTACCATCTGAGAAAATGAGTAATTTGGATTTTTATTTCTTTTATGGAAGCCGATTTCTTTCTTTTAGAAAGTGTAAGCGTCATGAGCAAATGAACCGTTTCCATACAAGAAACATTCAACATTCATTGACAAATCAATTGGTGTTACTACTGGTTGAAATTTATAAATAAGTTTTTTTTCAAGAAATTAGATTGCTCAAGTTCACTGATATTAATTTCAAGTTTCCCCTCCCAACCTCTTCCAGGTTTACGGCCATGTCATGTTGAAACACCTGTCCTCGTACGATCTTGTGTCTGTTCAGTACCTAGCTGGGTGACCGCTTGGGAATACCAGGTTCTGTAAGGTTGGGTATACGGATGGCGTAATGGATTTGCGTTTAAACTCGGAGACCTGAGTTCCAATTCCAGCCATGTTCAATTGCGTACAAATATCCTTGGGAAAGGTATGAATGCATTTCTTCTCTCGACAAGCTGTGGGCTAATTAGTATGACTTGTATCAGTAAATCATTATCTCCAACAATTACTTAAAATCTAAAAATATTTTTGTATTTAAATTACCTAAAAAAGACTGATAAGCCATAAAAAAAACAAAGCTATCAAAACATTTGCTTTTAATTAAATTATTTTCCTCATCTTTTTTGTTATCACAGTGTTTAGTCCGTTTCTCCCCTGGCCTTGAGTAGGTGCTTGTCAATCCAGCTAACTTCTAGAGAATTTAGAACTGGTCCATTGACTTAATCTACGAGTATAAATTGTTCTCATTCTATGGTTCCTGTCTAGGGATATTTCGTCTTATTGATTATTACTCACTATGTTTCCGTTCAGTCTACGTCTGCAGTACCCGGCTCAAATATTGAATTCACAATTAATATATCACCAAATTCGTGAAGGCTTTTCTTTTCGATAGAGGAGTAAGTTAACAGTTTGATCATACCATTGTTTCCTCTTCTAATTATATATGCTCTCCATTTTAGTTGTCGCTGCTGCTGGAATTTTTCAAGGGATGTGGTTTTTGTTATTTGGTAAAGGCCTTTGTTTCTGGTTTTGTATCACCAATCTATGTTCTACTGATGAATCGCCATCTTTAACATTGGTAGAATGGATTTGTCTAAAGCCATTTTAATCATTGATCTTAAGTGCACCATAACAATGAGTGGATAACTATAGCCAATTCAGAAAACTTTGATAAAGATTGATTGAGTTATACAAGGCTTGAGAGCCACTCGAGATAGAGAATTATTGAATGAGGTGTGTGATATTCATGTAAGAGCAGGTAATAGTATAGAATAGAAAGTGGAGACCATGAGACTGATTGATTTGCTTTTTGTGCCAGGCGTTTTTTGGGAGGTGTGGGGCCTTTTGGGGGTGGGGAAGAGGGGCGTTTTTATGTTTTTTGCGTTTTTATCTGGTTTTTGTGTATTTCTGTTTTTGTGGGGGTGTTTTGTGGGTATCGGGGATTGTTGTGTTTTTTGTGGTCTGTTTTTTGGGGGTATCGGGGATTGTTGTGTTTTTTGTGGTCTGTTTTTTGGGGGAGGGGTTTTGGTCTGTTTTTAGGGTTGTTTTTTTTGGGAGGTTTTTTGTTTGCTTTTCTGGTCTCTTTTTTTGATGAGGTTGTTTTGGGTTTTTTGCAGGGAGGTTAGAAGTTTTGAGGGGTTTTATGGCTTATCAAGACAAAATCATTTTCTGTCGTAAGAATATTTCTTGACTTTTAGGAGTATAACAATGATTATTCTAAATTAAAGTCCAACTATTTAACCCATAGCTGGTGGAAAGAATTTGATTCACACCGTTCCCAAAGAGAATTTGTGTGAAAATAAATGTAATGAACTCAACTGGAATCGAAACTCCTCTCTCCAATTTCTTGTACTGCCTTTGCTACAGATGTCAACATTCATAAAATGTAGTGAAATCAAAATCTTTCTTAAAGATTTTCAATTGTCCAGCAAGAAACGAAACTTTTCAACAGTTAAATTTTTCTCAAAAATGCTTCTCTTTACTTTCCAAATTTTTATTGCATATTTACTGGCTTCACTGTGTATCACATAAAATAGTTACCATTGTGTAGATAACCTTTTCATTAGTGAAATGTCTTGGTGTACATGAAAAAGACAGATGCAATATTTTATCAAGAATAGATTTCATACGATAAGTTTGTTTTATTAATATCTTATCAAAGTTAGTCAGAAGCATCTTACCATTGATTTAAATACACACTCAATATCTTATCAAAGTTAACTGATATTGCAGATAACAGAAAGAAATGTTATTTTTCTATTATCAAAGTTACCAGTCATGTCAGTTAATACAATCTGTTGGGGCCTGGTGTACACTTTGAGAGATAAACTCGTGTGTCTCCTGAAATGCCCACAATAAACATGACAGACTTGGAGTATGAGTCCGCCTAAAGAAATGCAAGAGACCACAAGAACTGATATATATGTACAAACAAATGATAATGTATTAACAACAAAAAGGGTTACAGATGACATAATGTGCATAACAAATGAATATTGAAACAGTTTTGATCCAAAGTATGTGAAGTAAGTGAATGTGTGTGTATGCATTGTTCATTGATTGCATTTCCCCAAAAAGGGAAAACACGATCTTCCGCGAGAGATTTACATGTTGTCATGTAAGTGGAAAAGTAAGAAGAGAGTGATAAAAAAAATTATCATAGATTATTTATAGTCCTGGAGAGCGTCCTCTGGAAGCAGTTTCAAAAATTAAGAGGTCGTTACCCAACACTACGACTACAATATGGTTGTAGGCAGAGTGTTACCAAAGCAAAAATATAGTGAGCATTGTTAGCTCGAAAAGTTAACGAAAGTATTAAAATGCTCTCCTATTATCCAACCTGACAGTAAATAATATTTTGGTATTTCACATGAAAACTTTAAAGCGTCTAGTTATCAAACATAGTTCATCAGTAATTTTACAAACAAAGATGTTTTCCATGGACAATAAGCATCAGTGTTTTACAGGTGGAAAATATAATTTCTTTAAAATTTTGATAATTTGGAAATTTCGCCATTTGTACTAAACAAAAAAAAAAAAGAATTCTCTATACTCATTTTCTTTTGCACTGAAAAAAAAAACTGTGACATGCGAAAAAATATTTTGTACTGGTAAACCTAATAATGATTATGATTTCTCATTCAACAAATATTAAATCAAATCTTTAATTACATGTATATTATGGAATTTTAATTAACAAATACCTTTCTGTGTATAATTAAGAACTGAAAGTATTAATTAATTCAGCTATTTTGGCCTTCGGGGTATAACGGATCTCACAAACACACAGAGGACTGGAAAAATAAATACATACATACATACATACACACACACATATATATATATATAATTTCTGTTCTAGGTGGAAAAATATATACACACACACACACAAAGAAAGGACTGCATTCTGAAATATGCACAGAAAAGACTAGTATTTTGTTTATAAACATACATATACACGACAAAGCCAACAACACATGCGCACACACACACATATATATATATATAATTTCTGTTCTAGGTGGAAAAATATATACACACACACACACAGAAAGGACTGCATTCTGAAATATGCACAGAAAAGACAAGTATTTTGTTTATAAACATACATATGCACGACAAAGCCAACAACACATGCACACACACACAGACACACAAGGCCTCTAATTATGAAATTCCAATCTTGGGCACAAATACATACCCACACTATATTTTTAGGTATCTGCCTTTATATATATAAATATAATGTGGGCACATGGCCGAGTGTTTAGAACGTTCACATTCCGACCATAAGGCCTAGTTTCAAATCTCACCACAGTTGATTTGTCAGGAAGGAGATTTCCTGATTTTAGCAGTCTGGAAATGCGCCGCCATTGCAAAGTACCTGAAAACCATACCATGAGTTCACCCAAGCCTTGTGAGTGAAATTGAGTAGACGGAACACTTGTGATTTCATGCTAGCGCAGCTATTGATGGTCCCACTTTGTTAATTAAAATTCCCTAAAATACATGTAATTAAAGATTTGATTTAATATTTGTTGAATGAGAAATCATAATCATTATTAGGTTTAACAGTACAAAATATTTTCTAAAATATAAAAATATTTTAACATGCTCTCTCCCAAAAACTGTAACTAAGGCCTGTTCAGCATAGTTGTAGTGCATGATGCAGGTGGGATCTGTGGGTGTTGAACAAACACAAATGTACCTGAATTAGGGATTGTCTCGCCACCCTAGTAGATGGGTATCCTCAAATATGAGTGGCCAGCTTTTATTTCTATATATAACATATACATACGTACATACAGGGATGACCAAAAGAGGCTTCACCCATTTCCAATAATAATAAACACAAATTTCTAAATGATTTAAAAATAGATGGTAAAAAAGGAAGCAAATACCGACAAAAATAAAGAGAATATAATTGTTGTATTGAAATTATGATTAAATAAATGTTACGATATTTAGAAATTTGTTTTTATCATTATTAGAAATGGGTAAAGTTACTTTTGTTGGTCATATCTCTCTCTCTCTCTATCTATCTATCTATATATATATATATATATATATATAAGCAGTATAACCTGTCTTTGACCGGGTGTTTCATTACTGGGAATTTTCAATTTGAGAAGTTAAGTTTAAAGTCATCCCACCTGAAAATCAATATTATTAGATTGGTGCAAAAATAATGACGTATTAATGTCGTTTTTTGACGTATTTTTTAATGTCAAAAAACGACATTATTATGTCATTATTTTTGCACCAACCTAATAGTAATAATAATTGGATACATCTGAGGCACATCCCTAAATGGGTGGTGGGGTTAACAATTTGAATAGGATGTGGCCCTGAAAACGGCCACTTTTGCATTCTCAATCTTGCAAGGAAGGAACCTCTTCTATGGACTGTCATAATAATATACAATAATTTTTATTTATAATATTTGTTTTATAATTCTAATAATCTTTTGTGTTAGATTTTAACTCTCTAAATTGATTGGATGCTGTTGTTTTACAGACATTAAATTTTTCCTTTAATTTTGTGTAAAAAATGAGTGTTTTTGATTTTTCACCTTCAAGGTTGTAACTTTTTCCAGCCATTTTGGACTCAAAAATGACACTAAATAATTATCTATCAAACAAAAAAATTTAATTGAAATCAGATGAAAACTGTGGAAATGCATAAACAACATCTGATCACACACATACATTTTGAAAATTATATATATATATATATATATATATATATATATATTTATATAGATGCATGTTTCATTAAATAATATAGAAAAGTGTTGTCTATTTATTTATGTAAATTCTTTTCATATTGTTTGATAAACTTAATAACATTATCATTAAACAAAGAAAGAAAATCACAATATTGATACATATTTTTTAAACCTATCTAAGCTTTTGGCTTACATAAGCCATTATCAAAGATGACAATTACATTACAATATATTAATCAATACACACGAGACACTGATGATAGTCTGTTTCTGTTTACATGGAAGATTTTCAACCAATGACAAACTCATACATATAAAATGCTGGAAGCGAAAATCACACCGCAGCTCATGACATCATGCATGAACACGCGAAAATGAATTCGCAAAGTATTAAGTATGGGAAGCCGTTGGTATAAACCAATGGCTTCTGTTACCAATTATAAACATTTAAGGATATTTGTGGAGATTTCATAGTTTATTTTGTTCAGCTTAGGTTTCATCTGTTTTATGTATATAGCTTCAAGAAGTTTTAGTTTTTATGTTTAAGTATAGTTGTGTTTTCAAGAAGGATTTTCTGGAATTGTGTATGCAGCCAGGCATGTTGTTTTAACATTATATATATATATATATATATATATATATATATATATATATGAAATGGCAACAATCTGTTTCATGCTTGAAGAATATGTTACAGCATAAAACAGATTGTTGCCACACAATGTTGATCATTGTATTTTGTATACAATAATATTGTACACTTTTACTCATAAATATAACATAACTGAACAACTATATTTTTATCACGCACACACACACACACACATATATATATATATATATATATAAATGTAATCAGCTGTCCATCTAACTAGGTGTTACTACCAGATTTGTATATGCTAAGTGTGCAATCACCAGGCATTCCATAATGGTCTTTTAGTGATAAGGGTACTTCTACACTCTCAGCTGATTCAAGATATTATAAGTGTAGCTGCTGAGTGAGGAAGAATACCTATATAGCAAATGATACATTAGCCAAACATCACCTTATTCTAAGAAGAAAAAATCCCCAAGAAGCATATATATATATATATATATATATATACATATATATATGAATTGCACATAAAGTGTCAGTGTTAATAAAACAGTGCTCAATATAAAATACCAGAGCTATATATATATATATATATATTTATATCCACTAATCTAATGAAAAAGAGTATATCATGATGAAAAAAATGACCCAAACTAAGAGGAAAATTAAGAGGAAAGACCAAATATTTTAGGATTATTGGATTAGATTATTTTATTTTAGCATGTTAGAAATTAGGGTTAAAAATTTTGTTTCCTTTGTATTAGTTGGGCAAAGTGAAGATTAGTATAAGAATTTTCACATCTTTTTTGCAGTAAAAAAACACATTGATTTTGAAATTCTGTCAAAAATCACATAATTGTTGGATTTTAATGACACATTCAGCACCTATTCACAAATGATTTAAATTATTTTCAAAATGTTTTAGTTTTTTAAATCTGAGTAAAAAGTATTTTTTTTACATCTTTTGACTCCTACTTACATAATTTTATGAAATTTTGAGAGAAATTAAATATTCTTCCCCTTATATATATATATATATATATGTTAAATCAGAACTCCTTGGAGAATTTAAATTTTTTCAAACATAAGCACCATTTACTGCAAATCTGTTCAGAATCATAAAATAAAACATGCAATAAATCTAAGACAATCTTTTATCAGAAAAGCTTCTAATTGCTTTTAGAAATAAGATATATTATAAACATTACTCTCTCAAATAAGTTTTTCAATAAATGATGAATTGTTTTCAAATTTTTTTATTAGAACAATTTATTAAATTTTAAATATTTTAAAATTCTGTATTTTAGATGTTTTTATTATTTATTTCAGATCTTTTTATTATTAAGTAAAAACTGTATTTAAGAACAAATTTAAAGGCTTAGTATAATTCACCACTATTTTAAAGAATTTTTATTTTTTTCTCTATGTGCATAAACATACTGATTTTTGTAGATATGGATGTTCATACATGACATTAATGGAAAATAAGAGTGATAACTATAGTAAATTTAAAGTCAAAGTATCTAAAATTCAATAAAACATTAAATTATGGAGAATATTTTCCTAGATTTTTAACATTACTGAGTTCTTAAAAATTATATATTAAAGATGTTCATGTTAAATTCTTCAATCATTTTTTTACAGATAAAGCCCCCCTCATCATAGAAGAACATTAGATAAATATCCAATTTTCATCAAGCTATCAACACATATTTCAGCTTAAATAAATAGCTACCACTATGTTAGAAATAATGCATTACTGCAATATCTTAAATTTAAGTAGTTGTTTCAAATCACATTAATTACACATTAAATAAAACTAAAAATAAAAGTTGATATATTTTTCAAAAATATCAAAGCAAAAACACATATTTTATTTTTTGGAAGAATTTTTTAATAAATGTATAATTTTTTATAAAGACATTAGAAAGTGATAAAGATGGCACTAAAATCAAATTAAAAAAAAAATTTGTCCAGTCAAATTAAATTAGTTTTTGAAATACTGCAAATTATTTTGCATATTGGAAATTATTAAATTTAATCTTTTTGCTTGAAATTAAAACTAAAATAAAAGCTTCAAGAAATATTTTTCATTTTTAAAATTTCATTTTAAATCTTAGATATTGTGAATCTGTGGTAGTATATACACACACACACACACACATATATATATATATGTGTGTGTGAAAAGTGTGTGTATATAAATAAATATATATGTATAATTTTTTATATATTATATGTATGGTACTTATTAGAAAGTGCTCAATATCAGAGATAGAGCTAACAAACTCACATCAATCCAACCAAATATATATATATATATATATATATATATATATATATATATATACACAGTTATTAGAGGATATGAGTTTGTGATACTGGGTTTCATGCTTTGCAATCTTCAGACAAAGTAAAATGTTAATTTTTTTTTAAATAAACCTGCTTCTCTGATGATCACAAAAGTGTGAAACCCAGGGTCACAAACTCATATCCATACAACTGAATATTTTAGTTCTATCACTGATATTAAGTGCATTCCACTAAGTACTGAGCATATAACAAATATATATATATATATATATATATATATATATATATATATAAAAGTGAACATTGAGGTTAACACTCAATAGTGACTGTCTATTTCATTCATAAATGCAATCAATGAACTGATGTATGCATTTAAGCATGAAACAGGCTGAAACAACTGTGTTAAACTCAATGTTCACTTATATATATATCCCAATTATTTCATATTCAATGTGAAACAAAATACTCATAAAAATCTTTAAGAACTTTCCTGACAAACCCAAAGTATTGAAATATATTGTTCTACCCACTAACTTTATCACAAATACAACTGAAAAGAATTTATCTCAGCTTAACATAAAATGTGTTACAACTAGTTCTCAAACAATAAAATGCTTAATTAATTAGAAGCAAAATAATAGGCTAAAACTTGAAAGAGAAATTTACTCTACCACCTGTAATGATTGCCACAATGAATACATAGGAGCAACCCCAAAGAATTTAAATAAAAGGTTATATGAACAGAAATCCTTTGCATGAAAAATATAATCAATGCATTACCTTGTTACCATAAAGAATGTGACGAAAATTTTATTTAAACAATGCTACTCTAATTAAAAAAAATCAATTTACTGAACCAAAAATGTATAGAAAGTGCTTTAATTGCTAGATCATCCACAGTAAATATATACCCAAATTCTTACAACATTTTGCCTGTTTTGGCTGATAGCAATTGTCTCAATATAGGATATTATTATTTCTTGGCAGAGAGTTAGCACAATGTGGGATATCAACAAAGGCAATGGAAAAAAAAGAACCAAAAGGAAAAGAAAGTAACTTAAATTGGTTTGACTGTAACTCTAATATATATATATATATATATATATATATAAAATATATATAAAGTTTGCATAAAAATTCAGATTTAAATAAAATATATCTTTAAAGACAAAAAAAAAATATTTCTTTATCAATGTGTTTCATCCGTTGATATTAATTACAAACACATATTTATAAATAAAGTAAAAATATTACTTTTTTTAAATTCATAAATCTAAGAATGCTCTGAAATATTCTTAAGTCTGTGAAAGTCAAGGTAAAATATGGAGGATGCTAAATGATGTAATTTAATGCCAAATAACCAAAAGTGAATAAATGTTGTTTTTGTTGTCAAAATAGAAAAATTCAACAATAACATTTATTTTACTTCTGTTTATAAATACATGTTGCAAAATTAAAATCCTTAAAAAATATTAATTTGTTGTGAATACACTCCAACATGTGAATATGTGTTGTGGTAAACCCTCCGATAGTAGAATGAACTCTTCCTCCTCTCATAAATATTAACTGCGAGGCTTCCTAGGGGAGAGTCATAGGGTAGCGGAGACGCAGTGATAACCTACCATTCGGACATACACTTCTAACTGCTTATTACTAACACTCTTGCTTGTATATATCTGTATTTGCAATACACTTGTTTCAGCCTACCTTCTTCTTCTGTGTTTTTCTTTCTGGCCTCTAAACAGGCCCCAACAATATGATCACCTCATCAGGGATGTTATGACTTGGGGTCATGACAAGGTTCGGGTCTTTCAACATCATACTTGTTCACCCAAGGGACCCTATGAGAAAAGTACCTATTCCAGCAGGTTGTAGAAGTCAAGTGACTTACCTGCTAACATGGCTGCCTTCTTGTGTCTTATTTGAAAAGCAAGCCAGCTAATTTTACCTCATTTATAGAAGATTACCTAATGCACCTGTTGGGTTGGTCCATTTTGCTAAAATAGACCTGCCCAACACATTTGCATGATTTGATCTTTATTCACCCATATATCTCTCCATTAAATGACTCAGGTCAATTTTAACTTGCTGGCTACACCAGTCTACTTGTGTGTCAGACCACTTTCAAGCTAACCAATATTCAACATGGCACTGCAAACAGGATTCGATGATTGGCAAGGTGATCCTGAAACAAATTTCCACCAATTATACAACAAAGGACATAAAAATAACAGCCACTTCGGATCTTCGAAATTGCAAGTGACAAATCAGAAAAACCCCACGTCACTTCCTCCTCAGCCAAGACAAGACAAAAAAGCGAACAAACTGAATGCTTGTATTCTCCCTCTTAGGTCCAACATGCGGAAAGAAACACACTCACAATGAACATTGCTTGACATAACGGTTTAGTAATTTCTACTTGTCACCAGGAAAGTTTTATCTGACAAAACGATATTTCAGTAAAAAAAAAAATATTCATACACATTCGTTGGTCACAGGAATTATGATCAGAAATGTTAATAAAATAATTAAAAATGATAAAGCCTGTCAGTGGAAAAAAAATGTATTGGTAAAGAAGTTTTCCTTGTGTCTTTATTGACACACACACACACACACACAAATGGAATTATATTTTTATGCTTGTAAATTTATAAATGAACAATAATGAAGAGGAGTCTACACCATCTTAAAAAAAAGAAAATACATTATTTACATTATTCGGACTATGGTCCTCATCTTTGTCACCATATTTATTACGTTTCAGCATAGAACTTCTAGTTACATCTAATAATTTCAAATGCGAAATCGTGAAACCTAACTGCCAATCTAGTACTGCGGTTAAATTTGTAAACATGCAGCCTTATCTGTCTATATTTCTGAGATGAGGTAATATGTTCACTATTTATATTATTCGGACTATTGTCCTCATCTTTGTTTCCATATTTATCACAACGTTTTCGGCCGTTGTACTCTCTGGCCTTCTTCAGGTGGTTGGAATGTCGAACTGAACCCTTTATTTCACTCACTGGGGTAGACTGTTCTAGTTCCACATGCCATGTTTAATGGATATCAGTTATCAGTTATCTCCTGTTAATTTTCCTCTGAAAGTTCTCCACTGCCTTAACCGGGTATTGAACTCACACTCTTTGGGTCCTGTCACTAGATCTAACCAACACCTTTATCCACTGTGCCATGTATCCTTGAGGCACATAGCAAAATAAGGGCTCAGTTTGACATTCCAACTAACCTGAATAAGGACTGAATGTACAACGGCCGAAACGTTGTAATAAATATGGCGACAAAGATGAGGACAATAGTCCGAATAATGTAAATAGTGTATATAATACCTCATCTCAGAAATATAGACAGATACTGACGGACCGAAACGTTGTAATAAATATGGCGACAAAGATGAGGACAATAGTCCGAATAATGTAATTAGTGTACATAATACCTCATCTCAGAAATATAGACAGATACTGAAAGGCCGAAACATTGTAATAAATATGGTGACAAACATGAGGACAATAGTTCGAATAATGTAAATAGTGTACATAATACCTCATCTCAGAAATATAGACAGATAAAAAAAGAATATATTTTGCAGTTGTCAGTTTTTTTTTGTTTTTTTTTACATGGCATTTAATGACCTGTTAAATGCACTAAATCAGAAAAGATGATAATAATAATAATAATAATCATTGGAATTTGTGTAGAAAGAAAAACAAGTATGGCTTAGAATGTACTTCTAAGTGATGACAAAGTAGAAAAAAATCGACTGGACAATAGCAAAGTACAAAAAAAAGACCTGATGGATATCTTGATATGGACAGTGACAACATATATAAAAGGGTGTTTCATTAGCAGTAAATAAATCAGTGTTCACTATTTACATTGTTCGGACTATCCTTTTCATCTTTGTTGCCTTATTTATCACAACATTTCGGCCATTATACACTTTGGCCTTCTTCAGGTGGATGCAGGTCTTCCTCAAAGACACATTGGATAAAGGCGATAGATCCAGTAACAGGACCCAAGGAGTGTGAGTTCAATACCTGATTAAGGCTGTGGAGAACTTGGAGTGGGGAATTAACAGGAGGTAACTGATATCCATTAGGCATGGCATGTGGAACTAGAACAGTCTACCCCAGTGAGTGAAATAAAGAGTTCAGTTCGACATTCCAATCACCTGAAGAAGGCCAGAGTGTACAACAGCTGAAATATTGTGATAAATATGGGAACAAAGATGAGGATGATAGTCTGAACAATGTAAATAGTGTACATAATACCTCATCTCAGAAATATAGACAGATAAGTCATTGTTCATTATTTACATTATTCAGACTATTGTCCTCATCTTTGTCGTCATATTTATCACAATGTTTCGGCCATTGTACACTCCGGCTTTCTTCAGGTGGTTGGAATGTCGAACTGAACCCTTTATTTCGCTCACTGGGGTAGACTGTTCTAGTTCCACGTGCCATGTTTGATGGATGTCAG
>CAHIKZ030000309.1:747500-777500 GCA_903632075.3 Acanthosepion pharaonis | reverse complement strand
GTCTTTCTGGGGTGTAAGTAGATTTATTACATGAGTGTTTTCTGTGAACAATTTAGAAAATGAGTGAAGCATTTGTTTTATAATGTCAACAAAATTAGTGAGATTACCAATCAAGTAGTTAAAATAACTTAAAATCATCTGGAGTCATGTTCTTGGCATTTTTGCTAACTCCTTTAAAAAAAAAAAAAAAAAAATTTACAGATTGTTATCTGAAGGGTACGACAATCTTCTATTTTTGTCTGTAAAAAATGAATTTTATTTTCTTTGATGAAAAGTAAATTAACATTGCCAATTGTTCCAAGCAAGCAAAACCATTCATAGAATCATGATGACCAGATGCTTAGATTCGCTGATACAAATAAATACCACATTCTAATCCTTATATAATGGGAATCCTCCATTTTGGTTTTTCATTCAGATAGCAAATTTCTTGCATTGCATACAAATAAATAGGGTAATTGAAATAAATGTCAACATGTAGAAGCTGTTTGACTATTTTTTCTTGTTTTCCAATTTCTTCAATTTGAACCAATGAATTGTAATGTTTAGTGGAGAAACAATTTATAACACTACTTGAAATTGATTGTAGAGGCAGGCACTTGATTGGAAGAAATTGTTAAACAATTTCTTCCAATCAAAAGAGACTGTATTTTCATTTTTTACTTTCTTTTCTCTTTATTTGACTTTACCAACTACATTTTTTTTTTTTGCAGGAATGTTTATTTTGAATGAATTTCTGTAAAACTAAGAAATTTTCTATAAGAATGAAAATGTACAATTGGTTGGTCGATTTTGTTTAGTGGCATATCAACCATTAGGGTTATTTAATGCTGAAATGTAAATATTTTGAACATAGTTTTATGGCTTCAACTACAGATAAAAATGTATTGTTACTCATTTCGTTATGAAATTTATTGTTAGTAATTCTGCGTTAAAAATGTATTGTTGTTAATTCTATTTTAAATATTAGTATATAATTTATAAATATGGTAATTTTCTTATATAAAAATATATTACTGGTATTTTTACTATAAAAATGTATTTTGATAATTCATAAGGTTTGGGGGTTCAATATTTGCCCATAGCTGGGACCCTAACAGGTGCCACCACCCTGGGTCTAGGTAGATCTGTGAACAACAGCAAATAAGAAGTGGTTCTACACTCCTCAAAACTGACAATCTCCCAATCAGAGGCCTTACTGCCAGATTTAGTTTATCATCATACCCAGGACTAGTATATATACAATAGAGCAGTTCTTTCTATTCTTCTTTTATGCCCCATCTATGTTTAGGAGGTGAGCAATCAAGGCTCTCTACATCTTCCAGGGGCTACTTGGAGTGAAAGAGAGTACTTTAGAAAGAACTGGAAACCCAATCCTAAACAGAAAACAAGGGATAAAGCACTACACATTTTTTAAAGGGTGGAGAGTAGTATGAACTGGGCGATAGGAAAACCTATCTACTCCTATTGAGGAGAGAAAATGTAACTAAATTTTAAATAAAATTTCAGGTGGAGACTTTAAAATTATAGAGTTGAAGTAGACATTAGAAAGGACCAGAAACCCAATCCTAAACAAAAAATAATGGATAGATCTACACTCTTACTGAATAAATATATTCATGCTTTTCAAAATAATTATTTATTTATTTTGTGGGGTGGGGCTGATGAATTATTACTCTGTATATTTTTAGTTGAGTAATATAAACTTATTAAAAAAAATTCTCACAGCCCTTTATAACTGTTTGAATAAAGATAGGATCAAATCGGCTCTCTTGGACGAGAATAGATCCAATGCTGCTACTGTCACACATGTGGTATGCAGACAGTTCTACAATGGTTTTTGTGATCCAAGCAAGACGTTTGGAAAATTTGACTCCTCAAAATGTTTAGGGTATGACAGGATAAACCCCTTTCTTATATTTAATTCACATTTCGTCACCCAAAATTAAAAACATTCAATCTGCACTTTTTCTACGATAGAGATATCTGACTTCAGAAATTTACATTATTTGGACTATTGTCCTCACCTTTTTATTTTTTATAATGTTTCAGCTGTTTTATGCTCCAGCCTTCTTCAGGTAGTTAGAATATCAAACTGAACCCTTTATTTTGCTCACAGGGATAGACTGTTCTAGTTCCCTGTGCCATGTATAATGGATGTGAGTTATCAGTTATCTCCTGTTAATTCCCCTCTCCAAGTTCTCCACTGCCTTAACCAGGTATTGGACTCACACTCTCTGGGTCCTGTCAATACCCGGTTAAGGCAGTGCAGGACTTGGAGAGGGGAATTAACAGGAGATAACTGATAACTCACATCCATTAAACACATGGCACGTGGAACTAGAACAGTCTACCCCAGTGAGTGAAATAAAGGGTTCAGTTCGACATTCCAACCACCTGAAGAAGGCCGGAGTGTACAACGATCGAAACATTGTAATAAATATGGCGACAAAGATGAAGACAATAGTCCGAATAATATAAATAGTGTACATAATACCTCATCTCAGAAATATAGACAGATTCAGAAGTTTGGCTAACCATAATTTCTTCATAAATTGACATAAATACTGTATATAATTTTCTCTGGTTTAATTGAAGATTTTCATTCAATACTTAAGTGATTGTGCATTAAAGAAACAATAAGGACTAATACATATGTGTACAAACAAATGATAATGTATTAACAATAAAAGGTTACATAAAAATAGAATATTGTTGTGTATAATTGAACATTGAACATGAATGAAAAAAACATTTAAGCTAGTGAATTGTTTGCATATGTGTAATTGGTGTAGGAGAAAGTTTGAGAAAAAAAATGAAGTGAAAGCTGTGTACATATGTGTATTAAAATTTCTCAGAGTTAACCTGTAGAAAAGACAATATTTATAAATATAAATGACAATAGGAAAACTGTAATAGTTGCCGACGCGTTTCGTCCAATGTGGACTTTTTCAAGGCAAAAAACGAAATGAATTTATTTAAACAAAGTAACTAATAATATGGACATTTTTTTTTTGTTATTATTAGTTACTTTGTTTAAATAAATTCATTTCATATTTTTTTTTTTTTTTTGGCTTGAGAAAGTCCACATTGGACAAAACACGTCGGCAACTACTACAGTTTTCCTATTGGCATTTATATTTATAAATATGTGTGTATGTATTTCTCATGCATGTTCCAAAGAGGGAACGCGTTCTTCCACGAGAATTTACATGTTTATATAAAAAGTAAGAAGAGGCTGCAAATAATTATCGCAGAGTATTTGTAATGCCAGAAAGTGTCCCCTAATAGCGGTTTCAAAAATTAGGAGGAAGAAACCCGACACCATGTATCATTTTGTTTACGACGTTGCCTTCTGCACATGTTTGTTTATAGTTGTGCCCGTTGTGGTCACATGATTGATGTATAGGCTTGATCGTGTTGGTTTACTTGTTGCTCTAAACATGGCCGCTCTGCTAGCAATGTACATCAATTTTTTAGTTTTTACGTGAACACAAAATATGATGTACGATGCTAAGTCGGGTGAATTTCAGCCCCTGAAACATATTTCAATCAGAGAAATCAGATCACTGCTGTTTTTTCCAATTTGCTGCGCACTGCTAGCGGCCATGTTCACACTGTAACAGCAGTAAGAAACTTTGCGATATTGAGATCAAACTACGATCACGTGACCACAACTATAAGAACACATGAGCAGAAGACAATGTGGAAACCTCAAGATATGTTATCACAAAAGTGCGGATAAATTTGACTTACCCTTGCACTTTATATTTTGTGTTTAAATTTAGTATGCACTGATGCTGGTGAAAATTTTATAGGGAATATGTAATAGGTATATTTGACTTATATGAGCAATATATTAGGTGATTTTCATCTTAAAATATATTTTCTCTTTAAAAGTAGTCATAATAAATTGTTTTGTGATTGTCAGGTTTTATTATATACAACGTTCAACATAAAAAAAATTATTTGTAAATAAATCCAAAAGAAAAAAACATAGACAGATTTTTTTTTTATCAACGGTATCCCATATGCCTCAATAAATTATTTTATTACATTTTATTATGGGCTTTTCGACATTGTGAAACCTTCATCAATTTTTCATTCACTGATTGTGCTAACTTCCCTACTGTTTTGATGTTAACTTTTTTTATAAATGTTCACGGCCAAAGAGCCACTCAAGGTAGAGGGTTGCTGTAGATGACTTAGATTAGCGTATGTAAGAACATGCGTTAGGAGTATACAGCTGGAGCAGACTTTAGAAGAAAACTGGAAACACAGTCCTAGACAAGAAAGAAGGGATGAACCTCTACTCCTGTTCAAAAGACCGGGGAGGAGTGTGAACCGGACGATAGACGAACCTGTCTACCCCTATTTGGGGATGAGAGCAAAATAAGATGAAATAGTGAATCCAATTTCAAACTTTAGGCACAGACATTAAAAGTACAGAGATGAAGTAGACAGAGACAACCGGAAGTCCAATCCTAAACAGTAAACAAAGGATAAACCTCTACTCCTGTTCAAAAAATCGGGGAGGGTGATAGTGAACCTATCTACTCCTACTGATGGTGTTATTTGCACTAGTTTTTATTGTTTCTCAGATATTTTCTTTGAATTAGTATTGTTTTCCATTGTTATATTCATCTTCAATGACAGCTCACAAGTTTTCTGCTGTATTACTATCTGTAGATGCCGAAGTTTCATTCCAGTAACTAATTTAACGATGTTAGATTTTATTTCATCATATTGTAAATAAAATAATTATTTGCCTATATTGGGTGGGATGAATAAATTGTCATCTAAATTACACAAAAATGACATCACATTTTAACACATATTTACCAAAATTACACAAACGTATCTTGAAATACTAAAGTATAAATTTATTCAATAAAATCGCCATTAGCTTCAGCCCCGGCCTCCAGACAACTTCAGAATCTCCTGCATATATTCTGGATGTTCTCATTGTTTAAGTTGGTGAAAGTTGCTATAATCCTTGCCTTAAGTTTATCTTTGGTATATTTATTATGCAAAATACATAATTGTGGCACACGGCCTAAAAAGGGGAGGAGTTAAGGCTGGTCGATACTAACTATCCTATACTTTGCTAAACCGATTCACAACCCATTCGCTCATTACAATTTTCACATTCATCATAATAACTCGCCCGTCACCAATTAATCCTTCATACACCACAATACCGCATCCTCTTAAGGGGGGGGTCTACAAAACGCGCCCCCCATGCCATAAAAATTTAACGATAATAAATTATAATAAATAAAAATCTAATAATGAAGTTTATCTTTGGTGTGGCAAGACGTTTCATTGGTCGTTTGCTAAACTGTACCCCACATAATAATGTTGTGGAGTAGTTTTCACAGTGGAGGCTTGTATTTCTATAAGTCGTCCTAAATTAGGTTCGACGTACAAAACGTTAGGAACTTGGGAAATAAGAGTTAATGACGCAGCAATCTAGTTGTGATGGTTGGTACTTCAATGTCCGATATCGTCTGACTCACTCAACACCACTGAGCCGAACTGGCGACCGCTACTGCTACTTATTGTCTATGGGAGAGTCCATTACCATAGAATAGGTAGTATAACAAATAATTAAGTGAGATTTAGGCGGCCAAACGCAAGAAGTGATGAGGTCTCAGAAATTGTCTGACAGCCATGACTGGGTTCTGCTGCTTATGTAGCATGGTGCAGAGTCCTGTTGCTAACCAGCCAGGGTTATCAGCACCTACCCTCTTGGCCTGGGACAGCACTACCTTCTCAAGGCACCATGTTCAATGGGAAGATGAATAGAGTCATAAAATCCTTATCACTAGTGATCACTCCAAACACCGTGATGTTGACTGGATACATAATCAAACTCTTTCCGAATCCTATGTGTTGTCCTCAGATTGACACCCAAACATTCTGAAATATTCGTATTAGAGCTTCCAGCGCTAATTCCAAGCAATGCAGCATGCCGTTTCCAAATTTTCTGGCGGAATGAATTGCATCAGGGTGCTCTTTTTCTTACAGACGGTGCCCAACTGACCCTAATATACTTGTGCAGTCGACAAAAATGCGCAAAATTAAATAAATATGGCAACAATTTACCCATCGTATCGTACCCTGTAATGTAATGTCCATACATTCTTTTAGGATTGTATGAGGAACGTATATCAGTGACAACGAAAATTCTTACTGAATTGCTGTTTACTTCATGAATCTGTGACATTTATCTCAGTATATATATATATATATATATATATATATAAGAGGTTTTAGTAGTTCCAACGAGAGAAAAGTGTGCATATTAAAAAGAAGAGAGATACCGGAAACGTTTTTGGTTGTAATGTAGATTTTATTCTTTAAATATTATGCTTTATTTTCCATAATTTTACTACACGTGTTTCGGGTCTCGCGACCGTCATCCGGTAAAGAGTGGAGATTTCCACATATTATTAAAAATAATTCATTTTTTTTTCTCCTTTATGTTTATCGATGTTAAATATTCTCGATATGAGACATCCTCTTTCTATGTGTTAGTAATCCGAAATTCTTTCTTAAACTGAAGAAATTACAACCAGAAAAGTTTGCCGTACCTCTCTTCTTTTTAATATATATATATATGAGATAAAGAAATTGAACACAGATAGGATTCAGCTAGGTGTGGTTTTGTCAAACACCGTAAGATGCTAAAAAAAACTTATTAAACTGAGTAGTTGGGCCATGATCTTAAATAGTCTCATTATATCCAGATTCTCATGTTGGATGCGATGCAACATATCAACTTGAGATTTACACATATCAAGTTTAAAACTGTGCTTAGTATAATAATTTATCAATTACGTATAAAGAATTGGGGGAAAAGGACACCATCATTATTTCACACTTTGGAAAAATCTGATGTGTTTTGATATAAAGTAGGCCGTAAAAACAAGTCAAGTAGAAATTCTGTCATTACTATAAAAACCCAAGTCATATCGTTATTTACAAGCACTGGGGAATTCTTGATCGTATTCATGCAAAAACGATTAGACAAGTTGGCAAGGCAATTGACAGAAACAAAAATTGCTACGTTTGAATAAATCCCTTATATCTGGAAGGTGTAGACATGACTGTAGATCAAAACAGTGATAATGAATGTGAATATATATATATATAGATACAGTCAGTGTATCAGTTGGCCACAGATGATGTTCAGTTTGATGATGTTAAAATAAATATTTGTCAGCTGAACAGAAAATAACGTTTTCACCGAAGTCGAAAACATTGGTCAGAAATATATATACAGTCTCAGTTACGGTGGACTGGTCATGTCTTGAGAATGTCTGATGTCAGGATACCCAAGATCCTAATGTACAGCCAGTTAAATTAGTGCGACAGGAATGTAGGACGCCCATGGCTAAGATACAAATTCAAGCTGAAAAGCAACTTGTCAGCTGTTAATATAAAACATAACACCCTTGTGCGTTTAGCCTTGGAGCGGGTAGAACGTGTTTTAGTGGACTCGGCAGTTTTCAGTCTGCTTGTCTGAATCATCTTCAAGAAGCGAGAGCAAGATCTAAAAGGTCAGCCAATCTAAAAGTGATCTCATCTCACAATCCTCACTCTTGTTCCATATGTGGCCTCCTTTGTAAATTACTAGCGGGTCTTAAGTGCCACATAAGATTATCGCACAAAATTTCATAACTGAATCAACTAAACTGTCAGATCCTCATAAGTTGAAACCGACGAGAGAGTCCATTACTATTATTATATATAATAATAATAATAATAATAATAATAATAATATTCGGTTAGCAAGTTTGATTTTACTGTTTTAAACATAATTCTCCATAATTTTCTCTCATTCATTCATATCTGCTCAATGCGTATCCAAATGTAAACATATGACTTCACACATTGGGAAATGGACAAAGTCCGACAATTATTTTAAGACATTTTTATGTTTATACATTCTTTTTATAGATACAAATATTTAAGTAAATGCTCTGTTTATAATAAACAGTATTAAACAACATTTACCGGCCTGAATGTTCGAGAAATTCTCATAGAAAATATTCGTCCTCCTACAGGAATTGAACCGTCATATAGCCTGACGTGCCTTAACCAATTTGGCCACAGATGAGCCTTCGGTTAGCAAGGTCGATTTTACTGTCTTTAAACTACAATCTTTCATGATTCTCTCACGTACATTCATATCAGTTCATAGCGTATCCAAATGTAAACAAATGACGTCACACATGAAATGGACAAAGTCTGACCATTATTTTAAGACATTTTTATGTTTATACATTCTTTTTAGAGATACAAATATTTAAGTAAATGCTCTGTTTATAATAAACAGTATTAAACAACATTTACCGGCCTGAATATCCGAAAAATTTTCAAATCATACATATATATATAAAGTAATAGTAGTTTTAACAAGAGAAAATTGTATATATTAAAAAGAAGAGAGAAAACGAAAACGTCTTTGTTTGTAATGTGTTTTTTAAAATATATATATTATGCTTTATTTTCCATAATTATGCAAATCGGATCTCGCGGCCTTCTTCAGGCAAAGAGTGGATATTTCCACATATTATTAAAATGAATTAATTTCCCTTATGTTTTTATATGTTAAACATTCTCTTTTTGTGTGGTAGTGACACAAATGTCTTTCTTGGACTGCTGAAATATTGCAAAATTATAAAAAATGAAACATAATATATATTTTTTTAAAAATCTACGTTACAACCAAAAACGTTAAACCTTTCTCTCTTCTTTATATATATATATATATATATATATATATATATATATATATATATATATATATTTAAAAGAAAAACAGACCACTTTAAGGTACCATTATAATAATTTATTTCACCAAAGCCATTTTAAAGGACGCCGGATCATCAGATAGCACTTCCAAAAATGAAATAAAACGAAAAAAAAAAAAAAATTTAAATATTAGCTCTGGATTTAAATATTAATATATTAGATATTAATTAATATTAATTATATATAATTATATATTAAATATATATATATATATATATATATATATATATATATATATATATATATATATATATATTTATCCGATTTAATCGGTAGAGAAGACAATATTTATGAATAAAAATAACAATAGGAAAACTGGTAATTGCTGACGCGTTTCGTCCAATGTGGACTTTATCAAAGCAAAATACGAAAAAAAAAAAAAAAATATTTGATTGCTATTATAAAATATTACCAGTTTTCCTATTGTCATTTTTATTCATATATATATATTAAATATTAGCTCTGGATTTAAATATTAAATTTTAAATATTAGCTCTGGATTTACATTGAGCTCTCAGGATTTCATCCTCCTTGGGATTACCTATACGGATTACCAAGTTCTTCATAACTTATATATATATATATATATATATATATATATATATATATATATATATATATATATATATATATATATATATATATATATATATATATATATATATATATATATTTATATATATATATATATAATATATATTTAGGTATATATATTTTTTTGTTCTTCAGAGGTTCCTTTTCTTCACCACGCTTTTTGAACAGGAGGAGAAATCTATCACTTATTTCTTAACGTCTCCATTCACACTCCTCCCCGGTCTTTTGAACCCTAGGTTTATCATTTGTTCCTTTTTTAGGATTGGGTTTTGGGCTTCTTCTAAAGTCTTTCGGTTACGTTTCTCTCTCAGTAGCCCATTACATTAGAGTAGCTTTACCGCCTTATTTGGGGTGAGTTGATTAATACACACAGTACAAGTCCTTATATCCGAACTTCAGAGTAATTCAAATATAATGCCGCATGTGTAATATAAATTTAAAAAAATCACAAGGCCTTATCACAATATATGAACAAATAAGCGTCTCTCGAAATTATGCTTTAATTTGCAATGCATAATGCTCAATAAGTTTAATACAATTAATACATACAATATATAATGCTCATTAAGTAAATATAAATTTGCAATGTGGGCACCTCGAGGTGGTGTAATGGTTAGCAAGCTTGTCTCGCTAGAACAATTACGACTGAGTAGTGAGTTCAATCCACACTGGGTGCCCCTTACACATACAAACTACACTTGGAAAATCACTGGGCACCTCGAGGTGGTGTAATGGTCAGCAAGCTTGTCTCGTTAGAACAATTACAACTGAGTCGTGAGTTCGATCCTCACTGGGTGCCCCATACTTTCAGCCTTGTGCCATATCTGAGCTACGCTTGGAAAATAAAAGGTCGCCTCGGTGTGATGGTTAGCAAGCTTGTCTCGCTAGAACTATTACAACTGAGTAGTGAATTCGATCCTTACTGGGTGACCCATACTTTCGGCCTTGTGCCACATCTAAGCTACGCTCTGAAAATCACTATAAATTTGCAGTGTTTACTACTAAATAATTTTTATTTCCAATTGTCTTTCTTATTCCTTTACTCATTTCGCTTAATTTTCGCTGTTCTAGTTTATTTGTCAGTAAAGTATTTCTGCAAAGTACTTGCATTTCTGCATTCTTTATTACTGAACAAAGATATTTTTTTTCTTCCTGAATTTGTCCTCATTAGTCATTTTCTCTACTGAGTCCCAGTATTCTTCATTATTGTTCATGTTTACATTTTCATTATTATCAGAAGAATTAAATTCTTCCTCTATTTCTTGACACTTCATTCTTGAAGCGATTCTACCGTTGAATTAATTCGTAATTCGTTAGCGTCTTCATTTAGCCATTCTTTTAAGTCATCCGAGATGAGAGTCTTCAGTGGATCATCTTCAAACGAAACTTTTATCGTTTCCTTCAAATTCTGCAATCCTTGTTCGCTCATTTGCAGATTCAATGAATTAGGAGCTTCGTCCAGTTTTTCAATAATCTCGAATTTCTGATGTAGCGTAAAAGAATCTCTTTTCCTCTTTGTTCCAGTTGAAGTTTATTCTGTGTGATTAGATTATGGATTGAGAAAATTCAAGTTACAAACAATTATCTGTAAAGAATAGGAAAATATTAGAATGTAGCATCTTCCTACAACATCTTAATGGACATCTACTATATATATATATATATATATATATATATATATATATAGAAAGAAAGAACAGTAAGATATATAATCCGGTGTTCTTATAGATATTTTTATTTTTACAAAATAGTGCTCAATGTAAATTTACAGAGCATAATATTATAAATTAATTGATTTAAAATGTTTTTTTCCGCTACACAGTTCTAACCATGTTTCAAAAATAGAAGCTAAAAAGCCCCGAATTTAATTTTGCAATTAAATTAAAAGCATTAGTTCCATTTCATCCTCAAGCGAATTTTGGAGTAACTTTTAAAAATTACTGGGTTTTCAAGACACAGCTAAAATCATGTTTCCATGGTTACAGAATATTCTACCTGAATTGGACTATGGATAACTAGGTATTCCTTATGTCAGTATCATTGTATCAGTTATTAGCTACATATTTTAAATCAACTAATTTATAATATATACGTACGTGTGTGTGTGACGTGCTCAACAACATATATGGTTCTGCCATTGCAGAACATTTTATAAATAATCCAGATTGTGCCACTATGTTATGTCCAGACAGCCTTTCCTTTGAACAGAACCGGTCGGCCTTTTTTTTTTTCTTCAAATCTTGAACGGTAAAGTTGGTTTTGCATTTTTATTTCTATAATAAAGTTCTGTACCCCTAAGAAAAATTTGGATATATATATATATATATATATATATATATATATATATATATATATATAAAAAAGACACAAAATTTATACTGAATCAACTAAACTTTTCATAAGTTGAAAACGAGAGAGTCCATTACTATTATTATATATAATAATAATAATAATAATAATTCGGTTAGCAAGTTTGATTTTACTGTTTTAAACAACATTTAATTTTCTCTCATTCATTCATATCTGCTCAATGCGTATCCAAATGAAATATTTCACAGAAAATATTTGTCCTCAATTATTTTAAGACATTTTATGTTTATACATTCTTTTATTGACATTAAACAGTATTAAACAACATTTACCGGCCTGAATGCCTGAGAAATTTTCACAGAAAATATTTGTCCTCCGAATTTTCTGTGACATTCAGGCCGGTAAATGTTGTTTAATACTGTTTATTATAAACACAGCATTTACTTAAATATTTGTATCTAAACATAAAATATCTTAAAATAATTGTCGGACTTTGTCCATTTCATAATGTGTGACGTCATATATATATATATATATATATAGTCGACTCTCCCATCGAATTCGACGTATGAGGGTCAAGCAGATCAGTTCCCAGGAAACCAACAGCCCGACAATAGCACATGAGATTTGATTATAGTGGTGAAGGTTTCGTGCAAGACCAGCCACACTTTTTGAAGGGCTGAATTCAGAGACCTGGTGCACTAATTGCCACAAGGTCCCCAAACGACCCTCTAGTTGTCCTTCTTCTAGACCAGTTGCCATCCAAGGCTATAGAACCCAGTCTGTCCTGTTATTTACCCATAGCCGGAGGGAGAAGAGGATTCACACCTTTCCCAAGGGTATTAGCACGTAAGTGAAATGTAATGGATTCGACTGGAATTCGAACTCGGCCTCAATCCAAGCCGCTATCCATTACTCCACTGTGCCTCCTATATATATATATATATATATATAAAATATAAAATATATATATATTTTATAGTGAATATACTTGTTATTTTAGATATATACTTTTTTATTACTTTTTTTTTGGTCTTCTTCTTTTTTTTTACACGGTGTTTCTTTATTTCAACGGCTTATGTGTTTGAGAATTTTTGAAGATATATACATGCGGATTAATGTCCCCGTTTTTTGTTGTCATCCCAATATTTCGACTCTTGTGCCCTTCGATCTTCATCAGGTGATTGTCGATCTGAGCAACTTTCAGAAAATTTTGAACTGAACCCTTTTGTTTCATCTACGGGCTTAGTATTGCTCAGTTATGTCTTGTCCCGTTTCCATTGAATCCAAGTCAGCACTGACCCGGGCAAGAATTGAACTCGCAATTACTATGTCACCATATTGACGCAACAACGCTTTGAATCACGTGGCTATTGTCTAGGCCAGTGGCTCGCAAACATTTTGAAGTCGGAGCGCACTTGAAGTCCTACCAATAATTTTAGGCGCACTATATACAAATTTCGGAATAATATGTTATAATGAAGTCAAATATTGCAGAAAAGAAATCTTAAGTTTATTCATTCTTGTGTTTATGAGAAACATGAGCCTGGTGATTTCTTTAATGTTTGGACGTTTATATGATAGGTAAACACTCATTTCCTCGTCAATACATTTTGCACTTAATTCTGGTGGGAGCAGAAAAGCCTAATTCACATAAATAAGAATGAGGCTGGTAAAGCAATATAATAAAGTAAATATATTTATTTCTTATATCTGGACACACATTTCTCTGAAATGCCAGGGCGCACCTAGACATCATCCAGGGCATACCAGTGCGCCCAGGCGGACCATTTGAGGACCACTCGTTTAAGTAATAAAGTTGTGCTTTCGTAGAAGGGTTTTCAAAGACTTTATGAATCTACTCTTCACCAGGGTTCGAACCTGTATCATTCTTATTTATTGATACTGATTTCTATTAATTTTGCGCTTGATTAATCAAATCGTAACACTTGTATTCATAATTGATTAGATTTATGTACAAATAAGTTTTATAATGATTTTTTAAGCCCGGCTTAGATGCGACACAAGGCCGAAAATATGGGGCCCCCCGGTGAGGATCGAACTCACTACTCAGTCTTAATTGACCTAGCAAGACAAGCTTTCTAACCATTACACCACGTCGAGGTGTCCTACAAATAAATGTTTATATATTGTAGGTGTACGTCTGAGAGTATATACCAGGATAGATGTGTTTGAAAAAAAAACATCTCTGTTTTTTTTTGTTTTTTTTTCACTATTAATGTCTGGATTTTCGAGTCTGTAATGAAGAAAATGCTTTGTTGTCATGGTTTAAATCTTCGTACGCCATATTTGGCAAAAAAAACAAAAAACCAAATATGGCCCGATATGATTTGAAACCGCTCAGTTCCGAATGACTTTCACGGCAAAACCAGTTTTTACATCACCCGTTAGACAATTTGAAGCTCATCTATTCAGATCTGGTACATGAGATTTGTGTCACTCCACGATCTATGATACATCCCCACTACTCTACTGTGCCTAAATTTTCATAAAGTAATATTCATTTAAAATGCAAATTTTGTTGTAACATAATGATATACAATAATGAATCATAAGCAATATGTGTACAATACAAATTAGAGACATGTCATCATTCCATCTTAAATAAATCAATGTTGAGGGGTAATTTTTAACATCAACGTGAATTTTTTCTTGTTAAAAGGTTGAAGTTTAACACGTTCGGCATTATGGATAAAATCTGATTTTTTTTCCCCGATTCGTCGCATAAGCAAAAAGAATCATAGATTTGTTTTTTGTTTTTTGTTTTTGTTTTTGTTTTTTTTTGTTTTTTTTTTTTTAAAAAAAAGAAAAAACAATAAACCGCGAAAATTTTTCATCCTTTGTCAGTTGTGTTTAATTTGTAATATATATATTTATATATAGTTAGAAAAAAAAGGCAAATGTTAATAGCGAGGGTTACAAAGCAATCAGATCTCCCCTCTGGTCAAAGGTAGGGCGCACCGGCCTTGAATATATGCTGTATTTACTTTTCGGATACATAAATTAAGTAATTACTAAGGAATTTACTGACTTATTATTTATAATTCGACTTTATTTCTTACTACAGTGTAACCCGCATATAAGAGACCCGGATATAAGAGAAACCCGGATATAAGAGAGATTTTCTCTGGTCACAAATTAGAGCCCATATTTACCTAAACAAAATAGACAAAACCCGGATATAAGAGACTTCTTCTCCGGTCCCGACAACTCTCTTATATCCGGGTTACACTGTATAATTTAAAATACTTCTTTAATATGTTCTCTCTAAATGTGCTAATAAAAATTGTAGTGTAACCCGGATATAAGAGAGATTTTCTCTGGTCCCAAATTAGAGCCTGTGTTAATGTATATAAAATAGACCAAACCCGGATATAAGAGACTTCTTCTCCGGTCCCGACAACTCTCTTATATCCGGGTTACGCTGTACTATGTCCTTTAGTAGATACCCGTGTCTGCTGAATATGCACACAATATATATATATATATATATATATATATATATATATATAGTTTTAAGGTGAGATATATTTATGGATAAAGTGCTCAATATCAGAGATAGTGTATGTAAATATAAAAGTGAACACTGAATCAACATTCAGAGGCGACAGACTGTTTAATGCTAGACGCAATCGTTTAGGCCTGACGTTTGCGTCTAGCATGAAAAAGCCTGTCGCCTCTGAGTGTTGACTTCAATGCTTATATATATATATATATATATATATATATATATATATATATATATATATATATATTATTATTATAAATCAAGAAAAAAATCTTGAAGATCCATTTCGGTTATAATTTATTTCATGAATATTATTATATTCATCTCTTCAGTCCGAATTTTCTTAATAAATGGAGACAATCTGTTACTTTTTCTTTCTTCCTCTTTTCCTTTTTCTCTTCATGCTTTCCTTTCCTCCTGTTCATATATCTGTCCGGATGAATTGTCGCCATATATTAAGAACTTTTGGTCTGAAGAAAAGAATCTTCGGAAGGAATCGAACCTACCGTTAAGCCCAGTGCCCCTATAACGTTTTGACCGCGAAGACACGTAAAACTTTCTTCTGCCAATGATCTCTCGAAATTTTCCATATGTGCCCGCAGTTTCAGAACCAAACGTAAGCAAAGGGAACTTATAAGAAATAAATGGATTTTATTAATCGGATAAATTTGTTATCAATTTAAATGTTATTTTTTAGTGGATATACACATTTGAATAGAGGCTCCATCTATATATTAAACAGTAAAATATAATGATAATGGTAAGACATTAGCTAGATGAAAACCGCATTAATATCTTAAAATTATCTGAAAGGAATGCGGGGAGATATTTCTGCCGTACCACACAAACAAACACACACACACATATATATAGTCAAACCTAGTGAGCCAGACAAACCTACCCAGGTTTCATCTAAGCGGATCGCCAGGGAAAGCTGACTAAAGAGGCAAAAGAGAAACGGCAAATTAAAATATGATAAATATGCCGTTTCTCTTTAGCCAGCTTTTCCTGACGCTCCGTTTAGGTGAAACCTGGGTAGGTTTGTCTGGCTCACTAGGTTTATCTAGCTCTGCTCTACGGTTGTATTGAGTTCTTTTTAGTTAGTTGTTTACTCGTGTCGGTTTTTTTTTCTTTGGGCTTTGAACCTGTATCCGTGCGATTTTTTCGACAGACTTTCATGTTCCTGGCTCTTTCTTTTTTTTAAAACCCTTTTTTCCTTCGAGATTGATTTGATTATTGGCAAATCAAAAATTCGAAAGTTTTTCGAGACGAGTATAGTTACCTATATTTATTATATATATATATATATATATATATATATATATATATAATCAAGAAAAACCTTAAATATCCATTTCTTAATGAATGGAGACAATTAATTTGAACAGATATACGATATCAGTCCGGGTGAATTTTCTTGATTTATATGGATCTTTCGGTCTAAAAAAAATTGTAACCGAAACGGATCTTTCAGGTTTTTTCTTGATTTAATATAATAATGCACTGTAGTTTACATTACGCTCTCGTTGGATTAATAGCCTACCTTGAATTATCCTTACCCGACATAAATTAGTGTTATATATATATATATATATATATGTGTTTGTGTGTGTAACTGTATATGTGGGACTGCTGAAAAATCTCATGACAAGGGGATTAAAAAAGAATTCCGATCTATGGCGATTTGGTATGATTGTGGAAAATGGGTCGGGTCGAGAACTTTTCAGCATCTCCTCGAAAATAATCCATCAGCCCAATTCTGTTAGCTTAGCATTCTGAAGTGGAAAATAATCCCATGCTAAATAGCCGACTAAATCTTCATACAATCTGAAGTAGGAAGTGCCATCTCATTAACTGTTTTTTGGTGTTGCAAGACTGACCTAGTCTGCGAGATGACATTTTCTTTTTTCGATTTTTTTTTTTTTTTGTCGCAGCTGCAGACTGAAGTAATTTGAGATTAACAATTCTACAGTTGCGGACCAGATTTCCCCGAGGAAGTAAATATTTGTTGAGAAAGAAAAATGTTTGTGTGCTGAAACAGATGCAAAAATATATAAAAAGGTATAGATTAAAACCCAGTTGCATTTTGCCCTCACCTTCTACTTTCCATTATTAACATTGGCCCATTCAGACAATATATAATGATATTCAGGAATACACGACAAACACAGACTTGAATATCGTAACATATTTTAGACGTGTCAAACATTCAAAAAGAGAGAGAGAGAGAGAGACTTAAATATATATATATATATATAATATGTGTGTGCATAAATTTAAATATGTAAATATACCTAGATGAAGATATGTACGGTGGTGTGTGTGTGTGTATATATATATATATATATATATATATACACACACATGCACATGTGAGTATCAAATGATATGTGTAGATACAACTAATATATATATATATATATAAATAAAAGGAAAGATGCATGACAAAGTGTAAATAGTTTTCGTGCGACGCGGTTTGTCCCTTAGGACTTCATCGGTAAAGTTTGTTTACGTTGATGCAACTACACATGCGCACGACCGAGAGACGCGGGAAATTGAATTTTTTTTTTATAAGGGTTTACACATATATATATATATATGTGTGTGTGTGTGATTGTTCCTATATTATGACCTGTCATTCTTATTTCTATTTTTTTTAGGCGTAGGCTTGTGAACACACACACACACACATATATATATATATATATATATATATATAAATATTTTAATATCTTTTCTGTTTATACTTTTTCTTTTTTTTGTTTACACTTATTTGAGTAAATGCGTTGTTTGTACTTTTTTTAATTAAACAGTATTACATTTACCGACCTTGAATGTTCGAGAAATTTCGTAGAAAATATGCGTCCTCCGACAAGAATCGAACCTGTATCCACCGTGGAACAGTCATTTAGCTTTACGTGCAATGACCGTTCAGCAATAACTCGGAAGTTCCCTTTTATATCAATAATAATATAAATAATTATAATTAATTATAATTAATATTATAATAATAATAATATTTTTTTGGTGGATGTGCATTTAGCGTAATGGTCAACGGTGCTGAAAGGTGAATCGACCTGCTGTGCTTAAATTCAAAACGAGTCTGTTTCGTTCACTTTTATGCCATTGGAAAATGTCACAATTGATCTTCTTCCACCTATGGGTTGGAAAAGAAGAACAAGACTTATCCAACAGATAACTGAAAGTTTTATAAGATCAGCGCTCCTTATGTACATCGTCTTTGTCATGTTGAATTGATAATGTTAATTATATTTTATGAATATGTCCTGAAGATGGTTTATTAGACCGAAACGCCCGACGTTCACATATTAACATTAAAACAGCATAATTGTATATAAGGATTTTTGTTTGTTTTTTCCGTATATTTTTCTTCATACTGTCGGATCTATATCCATATATTTGCTTGCATAATTAAGAAATACATTTTAAAATAGGATTATTTTTCTCACCAAATGTAAAAAGGGTGTGGAAAAGATTCCTTAAAAACATTATATTTAAATAAGATACGAATATCACGTGAATAAACTAAAAATATGCATACACACACACACACACACACACATATATGATCAGAAGTACCGTAATTCCCCAAGTATAATACGCATTTTCTAATAAAAAAGCAAAATCCAGGGTGCGTATTATGCATAGGTAAAAAACTTTCAAAATTGCCTTAAAATAAAATAAGAATTATAATAAAACTAAATTAGAATAATATTATTCTATGTTTAATATCATTTTTTTAAAAATAAGATTAGGAAACGCTTACAGTAATGAAATTAGAGAGGTACAATTTATAGGGTTTGATTAACAAATAAGGGTTGCGTATTATGCATGAATAGAAACATTTTCCCACACTTTCAGCACAATTTTAGGTGTGCGTATTATGGATGAAAGCGTCTTATACATAGGTAATTACGGTAATTTAAGTGACCATACTTATCGGAGGTTGACTCAGAGTTTCAGGATTTCTCATTTGTCAAGACTCAGACAAGAATGATTTTATTAATTACAGAATGTATATTTCATTATTTTGCAAATCCTTATTTATATGCGGTAACTAAATTTATAAATTAGATTTCCTACATCTAGTTTATATATAATTATTATTAATTAAAGGTTATATTATTATTATTATTACTTAAACGTTATTTTTAGTGGTTACCCATATTTGAATAGTTGTACTGTTTAGTAAATAAAACAGTGTATTATTTATCTGTCGGTCTTGGATCTTCCATAGATCTTAGTAAAAATTATGCGCACTCCACCATGTTTCTCAGTTCGTTACCGAATTCAGTTTTCCCCAGTGAAGAATAATGGATCTTACTCTGCTTCGGCGGTACATGCCGTGTTAGAAGGCTTTAATTCATTGTTGCTTTTCTCCAAGACTGGTTACTCTGCCAAAATTGATAGAGTCCGTTCATCCCTACTATTTAAACCAGAATTGGGTTTGATATCAGAAATGTATTTGTGATTTTCTCAGTTATATTAGCGTGAACTGAACTCGGCCGCCACCATTGAGATTTGAACTCGGTTTTAAAATTGCATTTTCCACGGCGATAATCGTTTCAACCCCCCACCCATACACACACAAGGCTGGAAAGTTTTCTGCCCAACAAAATACATTTCTCAAAAATAATATTGGTTTATTTGATCAAATTGAGGGAATTGGGTCAGTTGTGTGTGTGTGTGTGTCTGTCTGGCTAATGTAATAGATTTTTATGAGAGTGAAATTATGAAAATTTGCTAGAAACGAAAGAAAAATACAAGTAAAATACTTGGTAAAAGGAAATCATTTTTAAAGGCTACAAGAAGAAAAAATATTTGTCCAAAAGTAATATTAAAAAAAAACACAATGACTGGAAGTAAAGACACTTTTTTATATTTAAAAACAATTGTGTCAAAATATAGCGTTTTCAATGAAATAAAAACAAAAAAGATGACAATTACCAGAAAAAAAGTAAAAAGAAAATGAAGGAAAGAAAAGAAAATGAAGGGAAAAAAAGAATATAAGTGAAAGTAAAGAGAATAACTAGAAGTAAAGTCTGAATATTTTCGCTGGTACATAAAGGCAATTGTGTCAAAATATGGCTTTTTGAATGCGATAAAAGACAAATAGAAGAAACTGAACGGCAAAATATAATCTGGAAGAAAATGAGGAAAAAATATAATCTGGAAGAAAATGAAGGAAAAAATATAATCTGGAAGAAAATGGGATACAAAATATCTAGAAGAAAATGAGGAAAACAAGACAGAATCTGGAAGAAAACGAGGTAAAATTATAATCTGGAAGAAAATGAGATACAAAATATAATCTGGAAGAAAATGAGATACAAAATATAATCTGGAAGAAAATGAGATACAAAATATAATCTGGAAGAAAATGAGGAAAACAAGACAGGATATGGAAGAAAATGAGGAAAAAATATAATCTGGAAGAAAATGAGGAAAAAATATAATCTGGAAGAAAATGAGGAAAAAATATGATCTGGAAGAAAATGAGGAAAACAAGACAGAATCTGGAAGAAAACGAGGAAAAAATATAATCTGGAAGAAAATGAGGGGAAAAAAGATAGAATCTGGAAGAAAAATGAGGGGAAAAAGATAGAATCTGGAAGAAAATGAGGGAAAAAAGAGAATCTGGAAAAAATGAGGGGAAAAGATAGAATCTGGAAGAAAATGAGGGGATAGAAAAAAAAATAGGGGAAAAGATAGAATCTGGAAGAAAATGAGGGGGAAAAAGATAGAATCTGGAAGAAAATGAGGGGGAAAAAGATAGAATCTGGAAGAAAATGAGGGGGAAAAAGATAGAATCTGGAAGAAAATGAGGGGAAAAAAGATAGAATCTGGAAGAAAATGAGGGGAAAAAGAAGAATCTGAAGAAAATGAGGGGAAAAAGATAGAATCTGGAAGAAAATAAGGAAAAAATATAATCTGGAAGAAAATAAGAAAAATATAATCTAGAAGAAAATGAGGAAAACAAGACAGAATCTGGAAGAAATGAGGAAAAAATAAAATCTGGAAGAAAAAGTGGAGAAAAAAAAAGAATATGGAAAAAATGAGGTAAAAAGATAGAATATGGAAAAAATGAGGAAAAAAATGGAATTTAGAAGAAAATGAAGGAAAAATTAAAAAAAAAAAACAGAAAAATATAGATATATCCTCTACCATAAAATAAATAAATAAACAACATAAACAGCAAGGGGAATAAATATGATTGTGTTTAACACGGAAACATGTTTACTTGGAATTTAACATAAATTCCGCTTGTCAGGGTAGACTAAAATGTATTCCTTATGCCTCAGGCTAAAACACTTCTACTCGGGTTTTTTTTTATACTATTACAGTTTTTTTTTTTTAATATTATTATTTTACACATTTATTTTTCATTCGCGTTCTACATTCTGCCTCCCGCCACTATGATGCAATAACTCCCACTCATCGCCCTCCTACCGTCTCCAAATCATATCCTCCTTGTAAGGAATTTTCAGTGCCTTCCACCTGCTCTGTTTTTACTATGACATAATTTTCTCCTCTTACTATTCCCAACACACACTTCTCCCTATTCACTGCTACCACGATTCCATCACCAAACGTCGCCACCATCTTTTAATTCCATCTTAGACCATCACCATAACTAAGTTTTCTCACTTTCTACACGTAAAACATACAACCACCACTCTCATGCTCCTACAGCTCTTCCCATATATATATATATATATATATATATATAAGGGAGAGAGATTAATACAAATATAAAATTAGTTGATGTTATGTTCAGCACTCGGAATCCAAAGTGCTCTAGATGAACCTTTTTGTAATCGTTTAGTACACTCGTCAGGGGATATCAGTTATTGGCTGACGATTTTTCATTTTTGTTACTCTTATTTTAAGTTAAAGAATAATTTATTTTTCTTCTTCTCTGTGTATGTGTCTACGCGTGTGTACGTGTTTGTGTATGTGCACATGTGTAGAATGGGGTTATTTACCCCTCTTCAAAATGTTCTTGTTTCCTTAGACTCTTTCCTTATTCCTTTTTCTTCTTTTTTTCTCGTTTGGTTCTTAGGATCAAAGATAATGTTCTAATGTCATATCCGGTGTCATAGACAGGATTTTTTTATAGGATTTTTTTTTATCTTGAATATTCTGGGACTTACTTAAGTTTGGAAAGTATTCCGTTTTTTATTTATTTATTTAAATATTAAAAAAAAAAATTAATAGTTAAATGGCAAAGTAAGTATATCTTTATAAGTCTTCATTTACGCCGGCTATGTTTATAGGGGGACAGTGCTCAATATCAGGTAGAGAAAATGTTTATTTATCACTTTAAACGTTACTTTTGGTGAATACTGTTATTTAAGTAGACGCTCCGTTTACTTTGAACGGTATATTTATTTTCGTCTACAGGGCTGAATTTCGAAAAATTTCATTAAAGAATATAGGCTCCCTCCTGCAGGATTCGAACCGGCGTCCCTCTTTACAGGAGTAACTGTCGTTAGATCCGACGTATTTTCAAACGATTAGGCCACAAAAAGCGTCAGCGATCAATCAAGGCCGAATATTGCTTTTAAGCAGAAATCCTTCTGGTCCGAGATATATATATATATATATATATATAATGAAAAGCAGACCACTTTAAGGTACCATTACAATAATTTAATTCACCAAAATCCTTTTTAAAGGACTCAGGATCATCAGGTAACAATTCCAACAATGAAATGAAAGGAAAAAATGGGATTAGAAATTGATGGGTAGTGTAATTTTTGTAATTTAACAGTGAGGGTGATAGTTGTAGTTAACTAGACAAGGTAGAGTATAGGGAGGGGTTAATTTCATATTTCTCTTAAGCATGCTTTATATTGGGGTAGGGGTAGTGACAGAAGCGTGACCTATTTAGATGGTTAACTTAACGGAAATGATATATATATTGTGTATATTTAGGAAGCAATTTTTCATTGATGCATGTTTCATTAAATAATATAGACAAGTTTTGTCTATTTATTTTAAGTAAATTCCTTTCATATTGTCTGATAAGCTTAATAGCATTATCATTGAACGACGAAAGGAAATCACCATATTGATACATGTTTAAATCCAATCTAAGCTTTTGGCTTACATAAGCCATTATCAAAGATGACAATTACTTTTCAATATATCAACCAATACACGGACGAAACAATAATGTTTTTGTTGCATATTTGTGGTTGATATATCGAAAAGTAATTGTAATTAAAGTCGTTGGTTAGATCCAGTGTCAGTGTAAGTTCAATACCTGGTTAAGGCAGAACTTGGAGAGGTGAATTAACAGGAGATAACTGATAACTGACATCCATTAGACATGGCACGTGGTACCAGAACAGTTTACCCCAGTGAGCGAAATAAAGGGTTCAGTTCGACATTACAACCACCTGAAAAAAGCCTGGAGCGTACAACGGCCGAAACGTTGTGATAAATACGGCAAGATGAGAACAATAGTCCGAATAATGTAAATAGTGTACATAATGCCTCATCTCAGAAATATAGACAAATAGTAAAAGATAATATACGCAAAATTATATAATTTACAATATATCAAATAAAATATCTGCTAATTAGTGCTCAAAGCTGTAGCGATAATTTTATTAAAATATAAGTAAAAACGTACATTACCTCAGATTTTCTTAATTTTGGAATCATTTATTGCAACAAGATGGTATGCATTCATTACCGAAAATTTATTTTATTTATTAGAAGATACATATTCTTTGATCGATGCAATTCTTTTCAAGAGTCACGATGAATAGTTAAAAAAACGAAACTCTGAGTTGACCATCAATAAGTATTAAGCGTTATTAGCTCTATTTTAAATATTACAATCACATGCAGTGTGTGATGGATAAATTGTCATTTCATATTTTTATGCTGAGGATAACATGTGAGCAACGATGAGGTCTTTGAGAGAATGCAAACAAGGAGTAAGATTATGCTTAACATAAGGAAGAGGCAGAGGAAATTTCTGGGACACGTGATGAGAAAGGAGGGCCTGGAGAATCTGATACTCACGGGACGGATAAAGGGGAAAAGAGACAGGGGAATTCAGTGCATGACATGAGTTTGGGCAGATGGATAGCGGATCGTGGTCTGGGGGAGTTGGCAGGAACACAAAATCTGTTGAAAGCCACAAGTGATAGGGGAAGTGGAGGGCCATGATTGCCAACGTCCTGAAAGGACACAGCATATAAAAAGAAAGAAGAATTTCGCACACGCGTGTTGTTTGTTTTTGATTTTGTCTACTGCACAGTATAATAGGGTCAGTTGGGCACCGTCTGTAAGAAAAAGAGCACCATGACGCAATTCACTCCGACAGAAATTTGGAAATGGCATGATGTACTGTTTGACATTTACGCCGGCTGCAATACGAACATTTCAGAGTGGGTGTCAATCTGAGGACAGTGCAGAGGATTTGAAAAGAGTTGGATGAGTCTAATGGTGATTACGAAGGTGTTTGGAGTGATCACAAGAGATGGCGACGTTATACCTCCATTCATCAACAGTACCTCACAGACTCAACACATCAAGTGCCTTGAGATGGTAGTGCTGCCCTGTATCAAGTAGGTGGCGCATGGTAGACCTATGTGTGACAACAGGACTGTTCCATGCCACACAAGCAGGAGAAACCCCTCATGGCTGTCAGAGAATTTCTGTGATCACATCACCTCTTACATCTAAACCCCCAGATGCATTTGTTATGTATGGGGCGCAGTTGTGCGAGAAACGAACAAAGCTCCTTCTAACACGAAAGATGAACTGAAGGCAAGCGTTATGACAATATTCAATAACTTAAACAAGGAGATCGTCCAGAAGAGTTGCAGGAGATTCCTAAGTCGTCGGGAGGCCGTGGTTGGAGCCAATGGCGATTTTATTGATTAAGTGTACTCTTTAGTATTTCAAGATATTTTTGTGTAATTTTGATAAATATATCTGTTAATATGAGATGTCAAGGTTATTTTCATTTTTGCGTAATTTAGATAGCAATTTATCCATCGCACCCTGTACTTCGTAACACCATCACCATCCCAGAAAGTTTGCTACTTCGAAACGCTGACCTTCTTTTCTTCCTATATACGTTTTTCACGCTACCCCACACAACCATGAACATGGGGAGAAAGACATCCCGCCACACCCATGATACAACCACTTAGATCAAATTATTCTTTACCCCTAGACTTCTTCTGTATCACAGTGTCTAACCTTTGTTGCTTAAACTTGACAATCGAGAAGGTTGTTTGGAATTACTTTTGCTTTGAACTTAAGTGTGTTAAGATGGTTGTATGTTTATTTACTTAGATAAATAATACTACTCTCTCTCACACACACACACACACACACACATATATATATATATATATATATATATATATATATATATATATATATATATATATATATATGGGCACGTGTCCGAGTCGTTAGAACGTTCGCATTCTGAACCCATGAGACACGGGTTCGAATCTTACCATGGTCGATTTGTCAGGATGGAGACTTCCTGGCGTTATCGGACTCTAGGGGTCGATCCCGATGTGCAGCACCTTTTGGAAAGTGCCTGAAAGCCATGCCACGGGTTGACCCAAGCCTTGTGAGTGAAATTGGGTAGACGGGACCCTTGCTGTGCTGTCGATAGCTGCGCTACCACAAAGTCACAAGTCATCGTGGCCTTGTTCAAATTGTAGATCACGCTACATTCCCAGAAACTGTAACTAAGGTCTGCTCGGCATAGTTGCAGTATAAACCACAGGTTGGCTATGCGGGTGTTGAATAAACACAAATGCAACTGATCAAGCGTCTGCAATAGGGAATTGTTACATATATATATATATATATAGTGTTTGTGTGTGTTTGTTTGCGCGTATGTAACAAATATTTCACTTTCAAAGATTTGAGGCATTCTATAGACCTCCTTGGGCTTCCACGGGAGAAAGACACTTACAGACTTGCCAATGCATATAGTGGTAGATAATTATAGGGGAGTGATTTTCACTGTTTCAAATATTTCACTTTCAAAGATTTGAGCCAATCTATAGACCTACTTGGGTTTGCATAACAGGAAATATAGACACGAGAGAGAGAGAGAGAGAGAGAGAGACTTATAGACTTGCCAATGCACATAGTTTATTTAATTCCATTTCCTGAAATTTTTGGAAGCAGGTTTACTATGGAGATCTGGAGATCAAAGCACTTTCTATACGTTTTCGCCTTAGCAATAAAATAGATATGAAAATGTGCAGTGGTGTTTTTGAATAATTAGGCTAAGATATCTTTGTGTCAAGAATATGTGTTGACTGAATTCAAGAAGCCATGTGTTCGTATGTAAGTTTAGATAACTTTATGCCGGGATAAATTTATTTATTTCTGCATCTAATTTATACATATGAATATTTTGTGTGCGTTTTAAGAAATGTATTTGTTTTTTCGTTTTTGTTCGATTCTATGACACACGTATGAAAAACATAATTTATTTTAAATCTATGGATATGTATGCATATAAATAATGCATATGTTTGTCTTTTTGGTTTTCCTAATACACACACACACACACACACACACATATATATATATATATATATATATATATATATATATATATATATGATGTGAAACGTGTTCATTTTGATATTCTTCAGCACACTTTCTGCTGGCTGATGACCCTCACCATCATCTGGCACCCCACGTGTCCTCTTCTCAACTGTATCTCGCTGAATCAAATTCCTCCCCGTCCTACCCATTCAGTGTAGTCGCCCACTAAGACTCCCTGTGAATCCAAACCTCTATCCCTGGGGCAAACCACACCTCGAACCACCTTACCCATCTTGCAGCCAAAGTTCTGCACTTAGACTTACTAAAGTGTAAGAAATTCTTTTTCTGAACACTCCTTCATTTTTTTTCAAAAGTTCCGCTTTTATTTTAATTCACTCATTTCTTCTCCCTCTCCTCCCTCTCCCTCTCTCTCTCTCTCTCTCTCTTTAAATCTTTCGTTCTTTCCTTGTCATCTGGCTGCCTCTTCTTATTTCATATTTATTTTTTATTTTTTTAACTTGTACTTTGCTTACAACTTTTGATTTTATTTATATTCTCTTGTTGAATCATTATTTTTATTTTTAATATACTTGTTCTCGAGTTGCGCACTTTCTTTTTAAGATATTCTCTAGGTGTGTTCATTTGGTACATGCTCTCCGATTGCAGGTTTCTCTTTTTATTTGCACTCTGGAGTAATACCTCTGATTTATTTACACTCTGAAGTGATGCTTCTGCTTTATTTACACGCTGGCTGCAAAATTTTATTTTATTTACACGGTAGAGTAATGTTTCTGCTTTGCACTCTAGAGAGACGTTTTGGCTTTATTTACTCACTTGAGTAGTGCGTCAGGTTTATTTACACTTTGAAGTAGGGTTTTAGTGTTCTGTGTTATTTACACTTTTAAGTAGTGCTTAGTCTTTATTTACACCCGCGTGTATTGTTTGGGCTTTATTTACACTTCCGAGTAGTGCTTGAGCTTTATTTACACTCCCGAGTATTGTTTTGGCATTATTTGCACTCCTGAGTAGAGCTTAGACTTTATTTACATTCCCGAGTAGTGCTTCAGCTTTATTTACACTCCCGAGTAGTGCTTGAGCTTTATTTACACTCCCGGGTATTGTTTAGGCTTTATTTACACTCCCGTGTAGTACTTGGGCTTTATTTACACTCCCGAGTATTGTCTAGGCTTTATTAGCTCTCCTAGTAGTGCTTAGGCTTTATTTACACTCCGGAGTAATGTTTGTGCTTTATTTACACTCCTGAGTAATGTTTGTGCTTTATTTACACTCCGGAGTAATGTTTGTGCTTTATTTACACTCCCGAGTATAGTTTAGGCTTTATTTACTCTCCCGAGTAGTACTTGGGCTTTATTTGCACTCCCGAGCAATGTTTATGCTTTACTTATACTTCCAAGTATTATCCGGGCTTTATTTGCACTCCCGAGTAGTGCTTGGGCTTTATTTGCCCTCTCGAGTAGTGTTTATACTTTACTTATACTTCCCAGTATTATCTGGGCTTTATTTGCACTCCCGAGTAGTCCTTGGGCTTTAATTACACTCCCCTATAGTTATTAGGCTTTATTTACACCTCGAGTAGTGCTTGGACTTTATTGGAAACCCACCTGCAGAACTCTGTTTTCATTTTCACACTGTTGACATCATTTCCTTTTTGTACTCTTCTATTTCTAACGGCTCAGTATTTACATGTTAATGTTATAGATATTCTTTGGTTACATATGTTTTTCTGTCTATACACTGACTGCATTTTTTTCCATTCCTTTTCTTACGCACTTGTTGCCTCTTTAGTTTTTATAACCGTATGTCTGCTTTCAACCTTCTTTATTTACTCCTGATTTCAATCTTCTCTTTTTTAATTATTCTCTGGTTGTATTCTTGATTGTATGTACTTGCCGTCAACTTAGTTTATTCTTTCTTATACTTGCTCTATGATTACATAAGTCTTTCGCCTGTATTTTTAAAATTATTTTTTAGTTGTTATTTTTTAATTTATAAAATTATGAGTTTATTCTCAGAGTTTGGAACGTAAAGCTGAAATTGAAAAGATTTAAAAAAAAAAAAAGGAACTTGTGTAACTTTTAGGAATGAATGAATTATAATAAGGAAGTTAAATGCAACTTAAACAGTAGAATCTTTCTCTTTTTTTTTTTTTTTTTTTTTTGCTGGGGGTAGGGGTCTTAGCCTCCTAATTAATACACCGAAACCTTTGCTATAATGTCAGGTTTTCATGCTCAAAGTGTTGTACTCTTTGAAGCTGTAGAATTAATGTGTTTAGGTCCTTGATGAATGTAATTCCCTCCTCTGACAAAATCAGACGGTTCCAACAAAAATTTAATTTGAATCCCAAATGTTTTCTTTTGATCCAGAAACTAAAAAGCTACGATTTCGTTTGAACTTTGAAAATAGAAGCAATCTTTTTATAACAACGCCTCTATATTTTCCAAAGAATTTGATATGACAAAAAAGAAAAGTTATTCTAGGCTTTTATCACGGTTGTAGATACTGTTTGACAATTCAGCACGTCGTACAAGAGACTGTTTCTACTTACGGGTTCTACATCTTGTCTAAGCGGCGTCTACCGGAAGTTTCAATTTAAACATACTGGATTTTTCTGATTGGACGTTAAAGGTTACCTAACCGGCCATACATATGGAGGATACTAATTGGAGAAAAACAAAGGAAAGATAACCCAGAATACTCATATTTATCTCCCGCTTGTTAACAAATCTTGCGTAAATTAATAAAATCAGTTAGAATGATTTTTACTGCAGATATTTTAAGATGGAACCCCTACAATATATAGTCCATATAAATACACTTTGAAAATTTTACCAACTTTGGTTAAGTAAAAATATTGACTTATATAATAAAACTTGAGATATTCTATAATGTAAATATATTGCTGATGATTCGAATGGATTCTTAGTGGTCATAAATGAGGGCAAGAACTGAAAAATACATTTGTATAATAATGAAGTCCTGAGTCATTGTTCAAAAATGATATGGTCGGGACACATTTCATTACAGTGTGCGTTAATTCATGGATTTTGTTATGATTTACTATAATAATAATAATAATCGTTATTGTTGTTGTTGTTCTTCTTATTATTATTATTGTTTTTGTTGTTGTTGTTGTCCGATGACCGGATCTTGTA
>CAHIKZ030000309.1:680000-742500 GCA_903632075.3 Acanthosepion pharaonis | reverse complement strand
TTATCTTCAACACTCTCAGGTTGTGCCTATTAATAACACGCCCCATGTTGAACATTGTGTTGTAACTAATTTTTTCTCTATTATATCATTTGGAAAGGTACAGCGCTAAGATCTATTTGAACTGCTAGGGAAACTTTACTTAACTTGGAAAGACGTTAGAATAATCCAGAATATATAGTGAGAGCAAAAAGCCTGCATGCGGATAGAAAATAGGTTAAGTAAGTATATAAAATTATAAATTGACGTAAGACAATGTTTTGTCGTCTCACCAGATTTATTTAACATTTACGGTGAGGCGATCCTGAGAGAACTGAAAGTTCTACTAAAATTTGTTATGGGTGGGCAAATCTTAACACTATAAAATACGCAAATGACACCGTGTTGATGGTAGTTACAGAAAGAAAACGGCACCTAGACATGCTAATAAAGAAAGCGGGAAGGAAGGACTAACTATTAATTGCTAGTAGACAATGTATGGTTGTCAGCAACAGGAACAGCTGGGGGGGGGTAAAATTGGAGATATCAAAATCCAAGTAAATACAGAATATTAAATATCTGGTAAGTCTTTCTAGAGAAGTCCGAAGGTGTAATGGAATATAGAAGTCTGTCTTCCAGAAGTTAATTAAATTATTAAAAACAGGAAATTTTCGACAAAAACGAAGGGGTGCTCCAATGTGTTTATATCAGTCATCATTTATGGTAGTGAATGCTTTCAAACGGAGAGGGGACTTGAGGCAGCAGAGGTGGTTCTACAGAAAGATGCTGAGAATAACATGGTGCATGTAAGCACCGAGGAAATTTTAAAGAAAACGAGGATACTTAGAATGAGAGAAAGCTGAAATTATTATGACATATCGTGAGGAAAGAGCGCTTGGAGAAATTGACACTCACGGGGCATGCTGAAAATAAGGGGATAGAGAGAAACAGGGAGTGACCTATCTAACAAACTTGTAGAACAGGGAGTGGCAAGGACGGTTAGAATACAAGAGAGCTACGAAGGATATAAAGGTGTGGATAGCCCATGATTGTCAATCGTTATTCAAAGACACGGCACCTTAAAGAAAACTAATATTGGCAAAAAGTTAACTGTGTCTCATAGCCTTGTGTCAAGCGCTGTAAAAGCATACAGACTTACGTCCTTGAAACCTGACTTCGGTCCACTCTCTTTCTTTTGTCGGGTTATTCAAGTTGGGTTACGACTTGGTGAAAGTGTGATGTTATCTCTTTTACTTCATTCTCCGTTTCTCGGGCCAAGAGTTCAGCAAAAGGACGGACACCTGCGCAGCTGTGTTCATACACATCCCCGACTTCGTCTCTGTAAACAGTAAAATCCCTACCTTGTCTCACCCCGCTCTCTTTGTTAAAGGCGGGAGGGAGAGAACGTGGTTGAAAGAGGACGTGTTGTGTGCACGGCGTGTATGTGAAAAAGGGAATCTGTCAGTTTGACGTTTGCTCCTGACATATGTAACTTTACCAAAATTTGAACAACTCTCTCGTTCACCAAGAACCCCATCTTGAATTCTTTTTCGCTCCGTCAGAAATACAAGAAAAAGGGTAAAGGAATTCTCATTCTTTCTCTTTTCATTTCAGCGTTTCTTTCAGTTTATTTGACTGTTTCCGTCTTCTCTCTCACCCTTCTTTGTTCTTTCTATCATTTCCTATTTTTTTTGTCTTTGTTCCTATTTATCTTTCTTCATTTTTATCTTTCTTTTAACTAGATTCATAGTCTTTCTTAGCCAATTAGTTTTATAATATCTCACTTTCTCTCTCCATTTCTTATTCTCACTTTCTCTCTCTCTCCCCACTTGCTGCTTTCACTTTCTCTCTCTCTCTCTCTCTCTCCACTTGCTGCTCTCACTTCCTCTCCCTCTCCATTTCCTGCTCTCACTTTCTCTCTCTCTTCATTTCCTGCTCTCTCTCTTCATTTCCTGCTCTCTCTCTCTCTCTTCATTTCCTGCTCTCTTTCTCTCTCTCTCTCTCTCAATTTCACTTTTTCTCTCTCTCTGTCCATTTCCAGCTTTCATTTTCTCTCTCTCTCCATTTCCTGCTTTCATTTTCTCTCTCTCTCCATTTCCTGCTTTCATTTTCTCTCTCTCTCCATTTCCTGCTTTCACTATCTCTCTCTCCATTTCCTGCTTTCATTTTCTCTCTCTCTCCATTTCCTGCTTTCACTATCTCTCTCTCTCCATTTCCTGCTCTCACTTCCTCTCTCTCTCCATTTCCTGCTTTCACTATCTCTCTCTCTTCTCCATTTCCTGCTTTCACTTTCTCTCTCTCTCCATTTCCTGCTTTCACTTTCTCTCTCTCTCCATTTCCTGCTCTCACTTTCTCTCTCACCCTCCATTTCCAACTTTCACTTTCTCTCTTTGTATTTCCTCTCTTTCTCTCCATATCCTACTCTCACTTTCTCTCTCTATGCCTTACTATCACTTTCTTCCTTTCTCTATGCCCTACTCTCACTTTCTTCCTCTCTCTATGCCCTACTCTCACTTTCTTCCTCTCTCTATGCCTTACTCTCACTTTCTTCCTCTCTCTATGCCCTACCCTCACTTTCTTCCTCTCTCTGCATGTCATACTCTCACTTTCACTTTCCATTTCCTTCTCTCACTTTCTCTCTCTTCATTTCCTTCACACTCTATCGCTCAGTCTGTTTTCTCCTTTCTCGATTCTTTTGTGTATCTTTTTCTATCTCTTCCTTTTACTCATTATCACCTTACTCTTCCTCTGTTTGTTTGTCCCTCTTCTTTCTCTTCCTCTATACGAATGTATTCCTCAATTTATCCTCTCCCCATCTCATGTCCTCTCTGCTTGTCTGTCGTTCTGTATATTCTTCACGATATGTCTTTCTTTCTCCTAACCTGCTAATGTTTTGTCTTCACAGTTTTCCTTCACCAATATCATCACCAACTGGTTTCACAGAAAACACATGAATTAATTTCTTCCTTTAAGAGTAGCGTAATAATATAATAGGGGTGCAGAATTAATTTCAATGTCACCCTCCGCGATGTAAATGAGTCCGAACTTTTATTGTCGATAACTCGAAAACGGTAGACTTTATCAAAATTTCTTTGTTATTTTCGAATTAAGCATGTATATTTAAACCTAAATGGAACTATTCGGGAAATTTTTATTAGAAACTGAACGTGGGGCTTGAACTGTAAATTACCCTTTTGAGGTTTCGTGTTGAAATTAGTTCTGTCACACATAGATTTTTTTTTTTTAAATCGACTTATTTAAGTGATGAGTAAAAATAAACACAAGAATGTAGTTATCAGTTTTCCAGCGATGTTTTAACATCTAATGGCAATTTAATGAGTGTTGTGATTAAAACGTTGTCTGGGCAAATCGACAATCACAAGATTATTTCCTTTTAAAATCTTTAGACCATTAATAGTTTTTCGGCATATAAGTTTCAAATTTGGATCTATTCCTAGTTCGGCTTTTCCCTTGTCTGTCTGTGATTATCTGCTTGTTTTTCGTTTATTTCGCGTTCATTCTCTCGTATGTACTCTAACTGTTCAATATTTGTTCGTTGTTCGTGCCACCAGAAAAAGAACTTGTTTCTTTTATCTATTTTCTTTTCAAAAACCATTGCGTCTCTTTTTATCTTCTCCATCATATTCACCCATTCTTGTTTGGTTTTTCTCAAATCTTTCATTCTTTTTTTCAGTTTTCTTGACGCTCATTTTCTAGTCTCCTGTCACTTAATGGAGGTAAATAATATCACGTCCCCTCTGGTTGACCCAGATAATGGGTGAGCTACATAAGAAAGGCTTATACTTCCATTTCCCCAATTATGGGCAATATTATACGCACGATATAACACCTTATTTCATGCCGCTTCTTAATACACAGAATTGTATATACATATTTACTCGTGTGTCCCGCGCAGAGAAACTATAACACATATCTACACAACAAGCAGAGTGATAGGAAAACGAAAAGATTGGATCTTAAATATTGAGATTCTTCTGTGTTTCTAGAGAAGACACATATTCCAAAAGGAAAACGGTGCTAAGGGCTTGTATGCAGCACACGTGACAGCTGGCTGGCTGGCTCGGGAAGGACGAACAACTCGTATCTTGCTCCGAGAAGCTAGCTGACTGTCACTTCCGTCATTATATGAAGTGGCGTCACTAAGCGGCTGTCATGTGACCCACGTGACTTCATCTCCACCAAAGGGAGGTAATCACCTTTTGTATTCCTACACTCTTTTTTTCCGCCTTCCTCTTTTCGTTTGTTTGACTCGTGTTTTTTTTTCATTTTCTTCATTTTTGTTTTCCTTTCTTTCTGATTGTATTTCTTTTTCATTTTTTTAATTTCTGTTTTTTCTTTCTTTTATTATTTCTATTCTCCCTTTTCTATGTGGGCTTCCTATGCTACCCGTTTTGTACTCACTTTTCACCCTCCTCTTTTCGCGTCCTCTTTTCACTCTCTCCTTTTCGCGTCCTCTTTTCACTCTCTCCTTTTCGCGTCCTCTTTTCACTCTCTCCTTTTCGCGTCCTCTTTTCACTCTCTCCTTTTCGCGTCCTCTTTTTTCTCTCTCCTTTTCGCGTCCTCTTTTCCTCTTTTTCGCGTCCTCTTTTCCTCTCTCCTTTTCGCGTCCCCTTTTCACTCTCCTCTTTTCGTGTCCTCTTTTCACTCTCCTCTTTTCGTGTCCTCTTTTCACTCTCCTCTTTTCGTGTCCTCTTTTCACTCTCCTCTTTTCGTGTCCTCTTTTCACTCTCCTCTTTTCGTGTCCTCTTTTCACTCTCCTCTTTTCGTGTCCTCTTTTCACTCTCCTCTTTTCGCGTCCCCTTTCACTCTCCTCTTTTCGTGTCCTCTTTTCACTCTCCTCTTTTCGTGTCCTCTTTTCACTCTCCTTTTCGCGTCCCCTTTCACCCTCCTCCTTTTGTGTCCTCTTTTCACTCTCTCCTTTTCGCGTCCCCTTTCACCCTCCTCTTTTCGTGTTCCCTTTTCACTCTCCCTCGTTTCGCGATCTCTTTCACTCTACGTTCGTTTTCTCTTTTCGCTCCCCGCTTTTCGCGTTCTGTTTTCACTCCCCGCTTTTCGCGTTCTGTTTTCCCTCCCCGCTTATCGCGTTCTGTTTTCACTCCCCGCTTATCGCGTTCTGTTTTCACTCCCCGCTTTTCGCGTTCTGTTTTCGCTCCCCGCTTTTCGCGTTCTGTTTTCGCTCCCCGCTTTTCGCGTTCTGTTTTCTGTTTTCGCGTTCTGTTTTCCCCCCGCTTTTCGCGTTCTGTTTTCTGTTTTCGCGTTCTGTTTTCTCCCCTTTTTTCGTTCTCCTTCCGCTCCCCCCCTTTTCTCCTTCTCTTTTCACTCTCCCGTTTTCGCCTTCTCTTTTCACTCTCCCGTTTTCGCCTTCTCTTTTGGACCGCGCAGATATCCTTGGAAAACGTTGGATTCCATGCCCTTCCCCAGTAGTGAGTCTTGTATCTAGAAAAACAATCCTTATTCTCAATAGAAAAAAAATAATGCGAAATCGCTAAAAAGAATTACACTTAGAATTTAAATTATGTGTCTGCTTCAAATCATACACAGAGGGTTGATAAACCTTAAAAATCAAAGTTAATCAACCTCCTTTCGGCTTCCTTTATTTTATTTCTTTATTTATTTCGCTATACTTTTCGCGTTTTCTACCTTTTTCCTATCATTTTTTTATTTTCCTCCTTTTTTGCGTTTTCTATCTTTAACTGCTTTAATTTTATTTTCTATGGCTGCTTTTGCTTCTTTCTTTCCTTTCCTTTTCTTTCTTTCTTTCTTTTTGTTTCTCTCCTTTTCTTTCTTTGTCTGTTTTCCTTTCTGCATGTCTTTTTTTTTCTTTGTTTACCTCCAATATCTCTCTCTCTCTCTCCTCGCCACCACCACCTACACTGAATGAAGTGAATTGTGATGTCGTTAATTCACCAACCATCTACCCTACTCTTTCAAACTAGTTAGGGTGGTTTTTTGAAACAAAATGAAACGTGTGGGTAGGTGCCAGTATCTGGGTCTGTCTCTGACATGAATTTACAAGAGAGAAGCCCGTCTCAGTATGTGAAGGCCGAGTCTCACTAATTTGAATAAACATGAATAAATAAATAAAAAAACGAATCCCTTATGCAGTGTATCATTTTCTAAAGAAAACTTTTTTCCTCAAAAGACCTCGTTTGCACTCTCTTCTTACAGTGTATTGTTGAAGATACTTAAATACATACATACTAACAGGTATGTGCAGGGGATTATATGCTTACGGATACATAAAAACGTGCGTGTGGATTTGTAAGCACATAATGGTAATATTAGCCGAATCCTAGAAAGGAAACATTCGGCATTCATTGAATAAGCAGCTTGTACAGTTGTCGGTTAAAAATTGTAAAATCTTTCTCTTAAAACAATTTTTCCGGAAAAAAAAGTTTCTCACGTCCAGTAGCTGTTATCGCTCTTTCTAGTATTGTTTCCTTCCTAACCTTTTATTTATAGTGGTGTGGAACATCGGCATATTGATTATTTTCTCTTCGAATTATATCTGACTTGCAACATGGCCCGGCGTTGCCCGTGCTTGATTCAAAAATCGTACGACTCGTACAGCAATCGCTATCACTTGACTTAAAATATTTTTGCCCTTCCTTGCCTTTAAAGGAGTGCCTTTGCCGTGCTGATGTTGCTACATGCCTTACTTCTTGCCTATCTCACACTGCGAATTTTTCTAAGCTCTATACTAAACATTAAATCTGTTACGAAAAAAGAGATCGTGACTGGAAAAACCGAATGAAAAAAGAATGTTAACAACAAATACTTTTTCACACCCAATCCAGTTCTGCGGAATCAGAATCAACGTTGAGATTAAGCAAGCGAATGAGCCAATTGGAGTAAAGTGCCATGCAGATTTAAATTTTTCACACTTGTGACGAATGCAGCTATCGATTTTTTTACATGCTAGCATGTTAGTTAACATTCGTGTCAATCAGCTGTTGGCTCTCACGCTAGCCAATAGAATCTTCCTGCCTATTCGTAGCAGCCAGCTATTGGCTCTCACTCTGGCCAGTAGAAAATGGCCGCAAACTACATGAAAACTGCCATAGAAGCATGAAAAAATCGATTATTTCTACTATCGATGTGAGTTGGGAAATGCAAAGTCAGACTTGACCTTCCTGCTAACTTGGAGCATGTGCATGTAAATTTTAGTGCAAATCCGTCGAAAATTGTGGCCCTGCATTCGTTACACGCACACATATCCTGCCTTTTATAGATAGAGATATCCGTTTTAGCTATTGCTGCCATTGAAAGGTCTTGGGTGATGGTGTATTGGTTATTTAGTACAGTTCTTCGTCTGTGATTCTGTCGCGCCAGTCCGTAATGTTCCAAAAAGACACGAATTTCACTCGCTCAAAGCCATTTTAACCATTGATAACCGGTTGTATACAATTGAATGCAAATATATTAAATAAAGATCGAAATATAGAAAAACATTGTATGACTCATGTAGTAATAAATAACAATAAATATTTATCTTACCTCTACACTGAAATTGCATCTAATTTTTGGAGACTTGATTTTAAGATCAGACTAATTCTGCTTGTTCCTTAGTACGTATATTGCACACTGCCATTACCTACGATAAACAATGAACCATTCCTGTACGTTTACGAGAATGAAGCCCTGACAGCTTGATAGTCAGCTGCCGACAACATGGAAGAAAAAATATTAAAAAAGGCGCTATCTGCGGTTACAAAGTCTCTATTACAAAGAGCATTACGAAAGAGACAATGGGTATTCATTGACATTACAAAACACATAAAAACACATATCTATATCGTAAGAAAAATTCGTTTCCTATCCAGAAGGATGGACATGATATAGCAGTTCAGAAATCTTCTTCTTTTTTTTTTTTGTTTTGTTTTTATGTCTTAATCTTCTGCTTAGTCACTGTTATATAAGAATAAAATGTCGCTGTCGACACTGGAGTTTGAACTCAGATCATCAGAGAGCAAACACAGGCGATCCCATTTTGAATACGTAGATCACGGGATGGTAAAGGAAATGTGCATATTGGAATTAGCATGTCGTCTAAGTGATCATACTCCGAATTACTTCGGAAGTTTGCTGGTCAAACTCTCTTTCTCTGGGCAAAGAGGATCCCCAGACAAGGCTTTGTCGAAGGGCAGATGTCTCGTCTCGGGAGACAGCTACCCGACCCCGTTTGTGTGGAGTCTACGGGTAATTTTTGGCGGAGCCTACGGGCTCGGATAATCCACAATAAACTCGGCCTTGTGCCACATCCGACCACATGGGGCGGTTAGTGAATATCATAATTCTCCGGATTTCATCGGAAGTGTGCTTGCGAAACTCTCTGCCTAAGGGCAGAAAGGAACCCAGACGAGGGTCTACGTGGAAATTTTGCCCAAGTACTATTCGTGAGGGTGTTATTCGAAGGTGTCTGACACCAGTATTGTTCAACGGCGTACTGTAGTTGTATCTGCAATTACACAGTCTCTATACAACGAGCATTACGAAAGTGACAACGAGTATTCGTTGACATTACAAAAGATCTGCAATCATATTTATGATTGTCACATTTGGTTAAAGCTGTTAAGCTGAAACATTTTAGGATGCAATAGGGAATTTCCACGCGTATTGTATAGTCGTGGAATCGTCAGGGATCCTATTCAATCATTAGCTTAAGAATAACGATTCAATTGAAAATCCACAGAGGAAAACTCTGAGATTTTCATCTTTATTGCTTATAGCAGCTCTTTGAATAGAAAAAAAAAACTTCCCTCTTAACAGTGTAATATGAAGTAAATTCGAATGAGTAGCTTCATATTTCATTCACAAGATGGAAGATCCGTCCAAAAAGCAACTTCTTCAAAACTGTAGCATTGTAGAACAAACTCCCAAGATGATGCTTTCCCAATCACTACAATCTTAACCGCTTCATGTCTGCCATCAAGTGTTAAATTTTAAGCATTTTTTTTTTTTTTAGTACTACCTTCTTCTCATGTACATACAAATATTCTTCTTTGATGTGCTGTGTCACTTCAGAATGTTGACGATCATGGTTCTACACAATTTCCTGTCATTTGTAGCTCTTACTAACATGTCTTTTTGTCATCTCTCCCAAACAATGCTCCGCCATCCATTCACTAATGCTCGTTTCCCTTGTCTCTCTTACATCAAACTGCCCTACGTGTTTCAAGTTTTCCGTGTCCTCCTTCCACATTATGAGCCCAAGAAATTTCAGTTGTCTCTTTTTTAAAAATCTTATTTTCTTATTTGTACCGCCTATACTTATTGAAAAATTAACTGAATAAATTGTTCAAACAAAATATAACGAAACACTGCTACTGAAAATATATTTAATTTATTTTCCTCCTCTTTAACTTCCTTGGTGTGATTCGAAAGCTCGGATTTAATACAAATTCTGCTGTTTTTTTTACATTGCACTTACATACTAATAACCTTGGGAAAGGTATGACAGGGTCCTATAGCAGGAGAAGGACAACGCTCTATAGGAGAAGAGCAACTCTGAATTCAAAACTTGCGAAGTGTCGTTTGGGGACCTTGTGGCACGTAGTGCACCAGATCTCTGGATTCGGCTCTTCTAAAAGTGCGGTTGGTTCTGCACAAAGCCTTCATCCCTACAAACAAATCTTATGTGCAGGTGTCGGACTGTCGGTTCCTAGGAACTGAGCTGCTTGACCCTCATTCGTCGGAAAAACGTCGACAGAGTCTAGTATATAATTCTTGCAAGTATAAAGACGCCTAACATAAAAATATGTAATCATATTTAACTCTTTTCTTGTAAACACACACATCTATCTATCTTAGTCTGTTCTGTTCATATTACTCTATCTAGCTATCCATCTACTTCTGTTTGTTTATATCTATCTATCTATCTATCTATATATATATATATATATATATATATATATATATATATATATATATATCACGGCTATCCATATCTATCTATCTATCTGAGTCTAGTAATTTCTATCTTAGCCTATTAATTTCCTTCTTTCTTTCTTTCATTCTTTCTATCTGAGTCTATTAATTTCTATCTATCTATCTCGGGTTATTTATATCTATATACCGCGTGTTATTCATATCTATCCTGGGTTATTCATATTATCTGTCTGTCTGTTTTTTCTCTCTCTCTTTCTCTCTCTCTCTATATATATATATATATATATATAGGCAAAATTGAAAGTAAAGACAATGCGTAGGGATTGTTTAGGGTACTGATAATTGTAATATTAGCCGTTTCCTTACAAGAAAACATTTGGCATTCATTGACCGCACAGCCAGTAGTTTTGTCATCTATCTATATGTGGCGGGGGGGTACACCTCGAGGCGGTGTAATGGTTCGCAAGCTTGTCTCGCTAGAGCAATTATGACTGAGTAGCGAGTTCGATACTCACAGGGAGCCCCCTAATTTCAGCCTTGTGCTACATCTAAGCTACTCTTGAGTAATCACTATATATATATATATATATATATATATATATATATATATATATATATATGAGTGTGTTTTTTTTTCATGTTCTACACACCGATAAATATATACCCAGAACGTGACATGTAACTAAAAAAAAATATTTGAAAACAAAGTTATTAGATAGAAAAATCAGTATATGTTTGAAAACATTTGTTCACAGCTTGAAAAAAGGAAAATATTAATGAAACCATCCTCATCTCGGAGTGCGGCCTTGATGCGTTCTCCGAAGCGATTGCCTGCATGAGTCAAGTAGTTCTCAATCACGTCCTTAATGCAGGTCTTCAATGATTTCTTCAATGTATTGCAAGGCAGCTTGTTGTTTTCCATATCGACGACGCTGCAAGCGTTCAGGGGAATATATAATCCGGAGTGTGACAAAAAGGATAATCTCGGCCAGCCATTTCCGGGTTTCAGGGATTTACCAGTGTCCTTTTGGAAAGCTTATAGCGTTCTCTCAGTTACTTACTCACTCCAGAACTGTCTCCGTCGCATCCAGAACCGTGGCTAGAGCCCCTCGATCGCCCCACACGTGTGGGGGGATATAATGACAGCTGCCCACATCGAGCTTCATGATGTATTTCCTATAATATAATAAATAAAATTGTTCCTTTCTTGAAAATAACATTTTTTTTCATCTTTTTGGCTATGTGGGTCAAAGCCACGTTTCTAGGTTCAACAGGTTAAATCTCCAGATATAAATATCGTTTTAAGGAAAATGCATTTAGAAGGGTCCAAAAAAAACGTTTTGATGGTGAAGGCACAGTGAGGCTGAAATGATACTGTTCATATCTATGTATGCATTGGCATTAAATGCAATTTATTTGTTTTTACGTCTTATCAACCCTTCATAGATTATTTAAAGCAGAAACTTATATATGATTATTGGAAGTTACTTTGAGTACCCGATGTTTCCAAGTGGTCCCATATGTAAGTCGTGACCTGATTCGACATTGCTTAACTTAGATAATCGAGAACCGGCAGTAATGAAGCAGTATAACATGGTCCTAATTGCTCATAATCTATAAGACTATCAGAGATGACTAGAATATGGTGGACATCATCTTGAGTACCTCCAAATATAGGTCTTCCTCTTCAACTTTTAACTGATTTATTTTCTATGGCTTATCATACTTTGTAGGTTATTTAACACCAGAATTTGATGGGAGGAAATTGTATGATTTTTTTTTTTTTGGAGATAATAACGTTTTAATGATACAAGTCTTGCTAATAAACCTATTGCTGGAGGTAGAAGAGGTGAATTGATATCTTTCTATCTCGACTCTCTGATTAATAATTGCGAGCTATTATCCATTACACCACCCACAAATTCACGCTTATAGCACCTGGTATTCCCAAGCGGTTACCCACCTAAGTACTAACCGGGCTCGACGTTATTTAACTTCGATGATCTTACGGAGATCGATGTTTCAACGTGATATGACCGTAAGCCTGTTCACCTTTTGCTCCGAGTCGGAATTCTTTTCATTGATGAAGTGTCAGAAGAGGTCAACGTGGTGCAGGTTGCTTGGCGATTCTTCAGAAAACGCTTCCATTGGTCCACACGGTTCTTCTGGATTTTATCATTTCAAGCCTTCCGTAATCAAACATTGAAATTTTCAGGTGAAATCCAATCTTTGAAGGGAAGAGCATTTTTTTCTAACTCTTCCTCGTATACATTGGAACGATTGCATCGAGTCAACTGCTAAGTCTTCTGCTAGGAAAGTTGGTTCACTGTGTCGGGCTAGACAGTTTTTCACGCCCAAATCTTTCTGGTACTTGTACAAGGTCTGGTCAAAAAATCTCGGTAGTGTATGCTATGGTGTTCCTCTTTGGTACCAAGTCTTCGCGAATTTTAGCGCAATACAAGACCGGCAGCACTGTCTCAATATTTTACTATTGGTTTTCTTGATTACTTTTCTCTCGCACTTCGTCCCTGGGGAACTCTCTTCTGACTTCTTGCTTTCCTATCAACTACGTCAACCGTCACCTTCTGTCTTCTTAAATCTTTTTCTTTTATTTTCCTCTCCACAATAGAGTTTTCTCAGTTTCTTTCATTGTCAGAAATGCTTTGTGTCTTAGTTGCTTTATCGCCTTACTTCAGGGTGAAATGATTAAAAAATCAAACTATTTTATAATGAAGCCCATCACTGCTTTTAAAATTATTTCGTGATATATTTGATTTTGACGTCTTAAATATATTTTTCTCATTAATGTTTAAACTGATTTTTAATTTCTTTTATTTTACAGGTAAGTCAAATCCCTCGAGCCTTGTTTTTTTTTTTTTTTTTACAAGGAAACCATAACACCGTAATTAAATCTGTGAGTATTTCAGCTTCATAAATTTTATATAAAATATAAAAATCGGGTAATGTTTCACGAAAGCGATGTAAAAAGGTATACACGCTTATTAAAATTAAACATTATTACAACGGGTAATGGTTGACTGCACAGCAAATAAATGCTGAAAACAAGAAATTGTTCTTAATATGCAGTCATAAATATATATATATATATAGGGTCGGTGCATACTACCCTCCCCCAAGTGGGATTTAGGGGCAAGCCTAATTGGAGTCTTCGGGCAGGTCTTTGTGACCCTTGCTATCTTATCAACTTGAATGAGTGTCGAATATTTTTTCTTCATTTTTTTTTTACATTTGATGATTCATAAACTTGAACCGACACTCGATCGGCCGTTAAACGCTCGTTCCAATTAAAAGTACCTGTTTGAGCAAAATAATGTGCATTGGAACCCCTATGAAGTGTATCGCATATCTCGATACCAGATTTACCAATCTTCACGCAAAATCTGATGAGGGCACTTTGCTCGAATTTTTCATTTATCGTAAGGCTTGCAGAGTCGCAACATAGCCTTGCGTGTATTACAAAACTTGTATTTAGGCTACTGATTCCGACTTGGTGCTAAGTACCAATGAGCGTTTTAGCTTCTAGCGCATTTCCGCTGAACGGGATTATTATAATATGCACAAATTGAGAAAGTCACGATACCACCTCTTGTTAAAATGCCTGTTTTTTGATATCCTGTAAGCTGTTTGCTAGAGATGTAGACTTTACATTTTTGTAAATGTTAGATGATATAAGGAGAAGTTTGTGATCAGGACATCATACATGTTTTTTTTTTTTTTTGTTTTTTTAACTGTCTCAAAAAATAACGGTAATTGTCTGGAACTGTCTCAAAAAATAACGGTAATTGTCTGGAATTTTCTCAAAAATAACAGTAATCGTCCCAAAATGTCTTTAAATCACATCGAAATCAACATTTATCATACATTAATTCAAAGATTGTACTTTGTGATTTGTTTCTGTTGAAAGAATATTATAGAAATTCCAACTATTCATAATCAAAAAAGTATTGAAAGTTTTTATCAAACGATTTTCATTTACACTTACCTGCCTCGCATCGTGGCTAAATTTCCCAGGTATCATTTTTTTTTAAATCCTCCATTGTATTTTCACTTTATTTTGTGATGAAAGAAAACCACACAAAAATGTTGTTTGCCAATGGTTCATTCAACGGAGAAAAATATAATTTTATCGCTTTGTTTATTAAAGGAAAATTATTTCTTAGAAATAGATCCGAATTTTTCTTTTTACATTTCAAGATAATAAATATCTCTATATTGTTTCTTGGCTCGCACTTCTCGCTTGTGAAATTCTCTTCTGGTTTCTTAGTTTTCAATCAACTTTGATCTTCAAAAACTTTTCTCTCTTCTTTGATTGTTCTCTCTTAATGTTTTTCTTTGTCGCATAATCTTTCACCATCAATAACAGCTTGGGTCTTAGTGGATTTATTGCCTTGCTTGTAGTAAACCGATTACAAACATCTAAACACCACCGGTTTTCGTACCTCTCTCTCTCTCTCTCTTTTTCTCTCTCTCTCATCAGAGCGCTCATAATATTTCTAGGGATCAACAGGAAAAATATAACAAATTAAGGATCCATAATAATATTTTGGTGAAGAAAGGCAAAAGAATGGTTTTTATTATTAAAATAAAGCACAGTTCTACGTTATTGCTTTTCCAACATCTTGTTAAATCGGGATTTAGTCATATTTCTCAACTGTTATCAAAAGTTCGCAATAGATTTGACATTGTGAAAACAGGTGATCTTCGACTATCATTAACTTCGATGAAACCAGATCTAAAATAACTCGTTGAGCAGCGTTCAACCACAGCGATCTCATTGAATAAATATAACTTTCTTCTTTTTTTTCTAATCACACACTTAACTTAAACTTGCTTATTAAATTTTTAGCCAGTGTACATAAATAAATGCAGCAGTGAATTCAATTTCTTTAAGAGCTCTGCTGTCCATGGCCTTGACCATGGAAGAAAAATTGTAATATTGTAATTCAAGATATTGGTCAACAAAAATTATTATTATTATTATTATTATTATTATTATTGTTGTTGTTGTTGTTGTTGTTGTAGAATAATTTATTTGCATTAAATCAGTTTCCGTTTAAAAATAAAATTCAATTATATAATATTTCTTTGATTATTAAAACCTCAAAATTTTTTTAGTGAAAAATAGAATATTGTTGTCTTATGTCAAATAGCTACTAAGGGGTCCACCAAGAAAAAAAAGAAAGGAAAAGGGGTCCATGGTTAAAAAAAAGATTGGGAATCACTGAGTTAGATTGATGTTTCCGATTTGTTCTTGCACACACACACACACATATATATATATATATATATATATATATATATATATGTGTGTGTGTGTGTGTATATATTTTGAGCATTATGCTAATTGACTGGTCCGTTTTTTTTCAAAAAACAGAAATGTATTGCGTGTGTTAATTTTTTGTAGATTGCTGTTCATTTCACCATTTATTAAAAATACATATGTCAGAATCGATTGTAATTTTGTTTATTTTATCAATACAGAAGTGTTTTTTTTTAATATAGTGTCGAACTGCAAATACTATTGACATAGTTACGAATTCACCAATTCTCCCCCAGTAATGGGCTAATTAGAAGGACAAGTATCATTAAATCTGTATTACCTCCAAAAATACTTAGAATCTAAAAATATTTTCTGGCTTTAAAATAACCTGAAAAAGGGTGATAAACCGTAAAAAAACAATCAATTAAATTAATACTCACCACTTGGTAAGGATCGAATTCATCTATTCTCTCCCGTCAATGGGCTAATTAGTAGGATTGGTATCACTAAATCTTTAAAAAATTTTAGAATCTAAAAACATTTTCTGACTTTAAAATAACCTGCAAAAGGTTGACAAACCGTAAAAAAATCAATGAAAATAATACTTGTTGAAGATCGAAGTCACCATACTCATAATGGTCTTCATAGTGCACTGCTTCTTTGGGAAGATGAAAACGAAAAGACTCGAAATTTGGTATGAGAGTGAAAAGCCTTTTCTAATACTCAGTAGCATTTTGTATTTGTGTTGTCTTGTGTCAACAAAGTAACAGCTGCACAAAATAGGCCCAGTTTTATGCAGTCTATCTAATAAATGCTAACGTTTGTACAGGACTAATTTTGCTTCGCGGGAAAGGCTTCTAATGTAAATTTACATCCCCTGGACAGCCAACTTGCGTACACAGCTGACAGATCTTTGTTTAAGACTAGAATTGTCATTCTAAAGCAGTCACAGATATCGGCTATTGAACTGTCTCATACACGTAGGAACATAAAGAAAAAAAATTCCGATTATTATTGATTTACTGTGATACGATGTTCTTTACAAGGGACCGCTTTTGCTGTAAAGATATGCTTGAATCATACCAGAAAAATAAACTTGTTTTATTTCTTACCGTATTAAGGGGTCTGAATAAGAAATATATTGAGGCTATTTTTACTATAAACATATATGTTTTTATACTTTGTGTTTTTTTTGTTTTTTTTGGATTCACTAAAGCTGGGGCCCTAACAGGTGCTACCACCCTGAGTCAGGGCGGTCCAGGGAGAAACAACAATTACAAATGGTTCCATGCTCCTCAAACTCTCCGATCATCTGATCAGAGGCCTTGCTGCAGGATTTACTTTATCGTCATACCTAGGACTTGTATGATATTCATATTTACCCCGTCTCGATACGTCTTGATACGACACAAGATCGAATTTAATGTGGGGGACCCGAGCGCGTACACCCGCAACTTGCATTAACGGTAATAGTAGCTATTTCCTTATGAGGAAACATTTGTCATTCGTTGATCGAGCAGCACGTACTATTCAAGTTACACTTTTTCTTAGCTGGCTGACCATCAGGATGGGATCAAAGTGTAGTATTTGTTGTCCTCATCTTTAATGGTAATATTAACCTTTTTCCTTCCCTATGAACAAATATTCGGCATTCATTAATGTTGTGGAGTAGCTGAACACCCCCACACGATGGACTTGTCTAAGACTATTAAACATCACTCCCTCTTACTGAGCGAGAGAGGTTAACGATTAACTGTTTATTACCTTAGTCGGTGTTCTCAACCATATACCATATTATTCTCCGGAATAAACTACTACTTATTTTCTATATATATGCGAACCTTTCCTATTTACGACACAATTAACTGCTTGGGAAAGGCTTTATAATTTCCTAACACAAACATGGGACAAATATCAGAACAGGATCGGGGTTTTAACCTTGAGTGGCAACCAATCGAAGAAAAGGAAAACTCTTAATCCCAAACCATGGAAAAGGTTGTAATGTCAAAAGTACGCAGCTGTAGACTTTAAGAAAGTTTTATTCAACTGAGAATGCAAGGTTCGCGTATAGTGTCCTTTTATAGTCCCAGTAAACAGAAATAGCTCTCTCAAAGAGGAGATTAACAAAACAAGGGGGGACCACTCTTGATTATTCATAACACAGAAATTAGAAAACAACTCCACTATATTTCCAAGAATTGCAATTCGAATATAATAAAGAGGAAGATGTGGAGAGTCATGATCGCTTCAAGGGTCATTGCATTAAAAATAATCAGTAGAGTAGCTAAAGAATTGAGAGATAACTCTCTATCATTTTAACTAAGTGAAGTGGCAGTTACCTCTCTGTCGGTGGTGTAACAAGTGGGTGGGATAAGGCATATCGGATTTCTAAAGTATCTTAGAGCTGAGAGCTTCACATGTATACATCTAACCCAGTCTTTGCTGTTTTGTTTTTGTTTTTTTCCCTTTAATAGAACATCAAAGTTTTACTTGCCATGTCCCTTTTCGGATCCACGTCGAGCACAAGGACTTAAAAAAAATGCAAGTATGAAACCCGAACAGGCTGATTGATTTTTAAGTGCAGTAGTAACTGGAGAGTTACCCGTTCTTTGAATGTCGTACCTTGTGTATATGGTAGGGAGAATTTGATTCTGAAATTGTAATAAGAATCTTACATGTTTTGCCTCAGGATGAAATTACTTTAATCTGTTAAGGGTAAATTACCTACCGTGCACTCAATACACCTATATCTTTTTGTAAGGATCTTTAGAGAGGGTTGTTTGGGGGCTTTTTTTTTTATTATTTCTGTGTTAACTACTTTGCGTTATCTTGTGTTTTATTTTTTTTTTTTTTTGTAAAGAATTTAATGTGATTCGCAAAATTAAAGACATTTGGAAAGACAAAAGAAAAGGAATAAAAGAAAGGATATTGATGAGGAGGAAAGATACTGAATGAATGAAAATGGAAGAAGACAAAAAAGAAAGAACGGAAGGAAATTGAAAGATGTTCAAGTATTAAATAAAAAAAACAGAAGAAATGAAATTCAGTATTTGAAAGAAAAGAGGGAAAGTGTCCTTCCTTTTGTCTCTTTCATTCTGTGTCTTTCATTCAACTTTCATTATTTTTCTTTCATTTTTTCATACTTTTTCTTTCATTCATTTTCGTTTTTTCTTTCAGTCTTTTTCGTTCATTTTTTGTTTCTTTTTCGTCCATTTTCCTTCCTTATTTTTCGTTCATTTTCCTTCCTTCTTTTTCGTCCATTTCCCTTCCTTCTTTTTCGTTCATTTTCATTCTTTTTCGTTCATGTTCTTTTCTTTCTTTTTCATTCATTTCCTTTCGTTCTCTTTCTTTCTTTTTTCCTTTTTCTTTCGTTCGTTTTTTTTTCTTTTTTATTTCCTTCTTTTTTTTCTTCCTTTTTTCTTTTTCCTTCGTTCATTCTTTACTACTTCCAGTCACCATAAGAGCAGTGTTTGATCACCAAAGTAACCCCCACTAGGCCTGAGCAGAATCAATTGCTTTTTTTCGGCTGTGTGAGTTATTTAAAGCGAAACATATTTTGAATTGTGTAAACAATTCCTTTTCTTTTTCCAATTGAATATTGTAATAACAATTATAGAGTACATCAATGACTTTTCTCCGTATTCAAGTCCAACTATTTAACCCATAATTGGAGGCGCATATGGATTCATATCTTACCCAATAGTATTTTCGCGTAAATGAAGGTAATGAACGCGATTGGAGTTTAAATTAAGATCTCTGATTTCTCATTCCGAGCCACTATCCATTACACCACCCACACATCCACCGGATCAGATTGAAGAAAACAACAGCAGGAGAGAGAGAGAGAGAGAATATGGAAGGAAGAAGAAAAGAACGGATTTAGAAAGAAAATACAAAATAAAAACAATTTAGAAAAATATAGAGAAGAGGAAAAGAATTGAGAAAAAGAAAATATGTAAGGATAAAGAACAGAGAGTGAGAAAAAATATGGAAAGAGAAAATTGAAAGAAAGAAATATGGAAAGAAAGAGAGAGAAAAAGTATGGAAAGAGAAAATTAATTGAAAGAGAAAATATGGAAACAAAGAGAGAGAGAGAAAAATACGGAGAGAGAAAATTAATTGAATGAAAGAAAATATAGAAAGAAAATATGTAAAGAAAGAGAGAGAACATTAATTGAAAGAAAGAGAAAAAGAAAGAAAGAAAATATGGAAAGAAAGAAAATATGGAAAGAACATTAATTGAAAGAAAGAGAAAATATAAAAAATTAATTGAAAGAAAGAAAATATTAATTGAAATAAAGAAAGGAAAATATGGAAAGAAAGAGAGAGAGAATTAATTGAATAAAAATATGGAAAATATGGAATAAAGAAAATATGGAAAGAAAGAGAGAAATATAGAAAGGGAACATTAATTGAAAGAAAGAGAAAAAGAAAGAAAGAAAATATGGAAAGAAAGAGAGAGAGAGAAATATAAAAAGGGAACATTAATTGAAAGAAAGAGAAAATATGGAAAGAACATTAATTGAATAAAGAAAATATGGAAAGAAAGAGAGAAATATAGAAAGGGAACATTAATTGAAAGAAAGAGAAAAAGAAAGAAAATGGAAAGAAAGAGAGAGAGAGAGATAGAAAGGGAACATTAATTGAAAGAAAGAGAAAAATATAGAAAGAACATTAATTGAAAGAAAGAGAAAATATGGAAAGAAAGAAAGAGAGAGAGAGAAAATATGGAAAGAAAGAAAGAGAGAGAGAGAAAATATGGAAAGAGAAAATGAATTGAAAGAGAGAGAAAATATGGAAAGAATCCGAAATTATGTCCTAGAAATTTTAACTGTCTTTACCCAATCCTAGACAAATGCCACTTTTTCTTCCTCATTTTCTTTAAAATTTTCACGTTGCTTACATGTTCTGTTTATGATAACCTCAGCATAATTCCGTAAAAACATATTTCTGTCACCTCAACTCATATGTGAAGAGAATGTCCAGCATTCACTGCCATAGAGGAGGGAAATATATTAAATAGCACTCTTTTCTTTGTTCTTAACGATATTTTCACTTTGTCTAGATTTTATTTTAAATTCCGTTATTTTACTTGACCGAAATTTCTATGTTGTTCATCATTCGAATAAGCCCTTCTTGACTTCTTCTTTTCTTTTTATGTGCCGTGTCCTTTCAGGACGTTGGCGATCATGGCCCTCCACTTCCCCCTATCCCTTGTATCTCTCAACAGATTTTGTGTTTCTGCCAACTCACCCAGACCACGCTCCGCCATCCACCTGCCCAAGCCCGCCACGTATGTAATGGGCTGATTTCCCCTGTCTCTTTTTCCCTCTATTCTTCCCGTGAGTATCAGATTCTCCAGGCCCTCCTTTCTCATCAGGTGACCCAGAAATTTCATCTGCCGCTTCGTTATGTTAAGCATAAGCATCCTCCTTGTTTGCATCCTCATTGTTGCTTCCGTACTCGATCCATGATATCCTCAGCATCCTTCTGTAGAACCACATCTCTGCCGCCTTGAGTCTCTTCAGATTCTCTGTCGTATAGGAGGACAGATGTCACATAGCAGCTCAGTACCGTCTTCTTTGTCACCGTAGAAATCCTCATATTCCTTGTTGACTACTGATTCAATTATGTTATTTTTTGATTCACTGAATCTTCGGTGGCTCAACACGAACACTGGCCGATATCATATGACATACGAATGAATGTTTAAACGAAAATCATGTCAACATTTGAGGAAATATTTAGAAAGATATCGAAAACATAGATGTATGGGAAACATAAATGTATAGGGAATATAAATGTATGCGAAACATAAATGTATGGTAAACAAATAAAAATGTATGGGAAACATAAACATAAATGCCTGTGAAATATAAAGGTATGGGAAACAAACAAAAAATGTATGGGAAGAATAAACATAACTGTATGCGAAAAATAAATATATGGGAAACATAAACATAAGTGCCTGTGAAATATAAAGGTATGGGAAACAAACAAAAAATGTATGGGAAGAATAAACATAACTGTATGCGAAAAATAAATATATGGGAAACATAAACATAAGTGCCTGTGAAATATAAAGGTATGGGAAACAAACAAAAATGTATGGGAAGAATAAACATAACTGTATGCGAAAATAAATATATGGGAAACATAAACATAAGTGCCTGTGAAATATAAAGGTATGGTAAACAAACAAAAAATGTATGGGAAGAATAAACATAACTGTATGCGAAAAATAAATATATGGGAAACATAAACATAAGTGCCTGTGAAATATAAAGGTATGGGAAACAAACAAAAAATGTATGGGAAGAATAAACATAACTGTATGCGAAAAATAAATATATGGGAAACATAAACAAATGCCTGTAAATATAAAGGTATGGGAAACAAACAAAAATGTATAGGAAAATAAACATAAAAATAAAATAAATATAGGAAACATAAATATATGGGAAACAAATAAAAACATAAAAAAATAAATGTATGGGAAACATAAATGTATGGTAAACAAATAAAAATGTATGGGAAACATAAATGCATGGGAAACATGAAAATAAATGTATGGGGAAACATAAACAAAAATGCATGGAGAAACATAAACAATCATAAACAAAAATGCATGCGAAAAATCAATGTATGGGAAACATAAACATAAATGTATGGGAAACAAACAAATGTATAGGAAACATAAAAATAAATGTATGGGAAATAAAAATGTATGGGAAACATAAACATAAATTTATGGGAAACATAAAAGTATGCGAAACAAACATAAATGTATGGGAACAACGGAAGGAAGCGAAATTCAAATAAGAATATTAAAATATGGAAAACAGAAGAGAAAAAATAGTAATTGAACACGATAAAGATAATTTTATTTTAAAGAAAAAAACATCACGATAATAAACGCAGATACAAGTGTAAAAAAGAAATACATACCAGTTAAACAAAATGAAGGTAATCTATAAGTTGATACCTTTTGTAATTTTGAGTTGAGATATTATTCCGGGCGTGTTCCCAAACAGCTCAACCATTTTTATGCTTCTGCTGCAACGACAAAATTTCTACTGATCCATTGTACTGCCTTTCTCAGGTAAACAATCGACATGAAAAGACATCAAGGTCCTTTCTTCCTTCTTGGAAGTATAAACCAGAAAAATAGTGATAAATGCATTGATAGACTGTGATTGAAATCGTTCAAACATCATGAGAAATATCTGTTTGAAACTATGTGGACATATTGGATTTTCCCCAGACAATAGCCTAAGAATGGATATCAAAACAAATACGTACAATTAACGACAAGAAGATATTTTACTACCTGAACGAATGTGAATGGAAATAATACAAAAGGGAATAAAATGAAATGCGTATGTATATATGAAGTTCCTATGGAAGATTCTGAGAGACTTACTTTTGAAAACAGTTCTTTATCTGTTGGTTTGGTAGTATTGTTAGGTATATGTAGACTAGAAAGCTTAGACCATTGCATAATGTGTACTATTCTGAGTTGTGTTCAGTGTGACATGACGCTTACTGGAGAACAAAAGGTCGCCTAGATGGGGGCGAGACATATCTCTAAGGCATCCTTCGGATAAAGAGAAAAAAAAATGAGTGATTTTTTGGTACGCTTTTTCTTATATACTGTTTTGGTAACGCTATATAAGTTTTATTAGCAGAAGGTCTTTGGCGGACAAGTGGGGCAATCTTACAAGCATATAAGTATATTTGTTATATCGCTGGTTATTCGGATGAACCAAAACGTGTGAAAATAAACGGTAAGTGTATTTTAATACATAATAGATCTGCAAGGATTTGTTTGGATTTAAACTATGAGTTCCACGTGCGTGTCAGTCTAGCACCATGTTGAATTCAGAAGTGCCGTGTCCAACTAGTGGACAAGGGACGTAACTCAACTGTATTTTAAATTATTGTCCTTTATAGGGGAAGCTAACAATATCTAAAATCATTTTTCCAGTTTATCATTTTATGATTTACAAATCCGTTCTTTCGTTTTCTATATGAATAGTATGCTTGATGAAGGCTGTAGAATGCGTTGGACTAAACAACAACAAAAGAAAAAAGAGTTAATTGCATTGCCCAAACCCCATTTTAGAAAAAAATGCTGAAGTCTTTTAACGAATGAAACGGTGATTATAAATAAATAAATAAAAATAAGAAGAGACTAAATAAAAAGGAAAGTTTTGAACATGTTATAGTAGAACACACCTATTCTATAGTTAATAGACTCTCCCACCTATAATAACTAGGAGTAGTAAGGGTTAGTCGGTCATTCGATGTCGGACGACAGTCAGTCGAATACTAAAGTATCAGCGACCACAACTAGATTACTCTGCGTTATACCTATTATATCAAGTTTATAACGTTTTGTACGTCGAACCTATTTTAGGACCGACTTAGTACAAATACAAGCCTCCACTGTGAAATCACTCCACAACAGAACAGAATGAAGATTAAATTATGAAGGGAAGAATAACTATCGTATTTCTCGTTGTATAAGACGCATTTTGTTTTACCACTAATTTTTTTTAACTCTCTCTCATTTCCGTATTTGCCTATGATAAAGGCGTTATTTATATCCAGTGACAGGACCCAAGAGTATGAGTTCAATACCCGGTTAAGCCGGTCGAGAACTTGAAGAGGGGAATTAACAGGAGATAACTGATAACTGACATTCATGAAACATGGCACGTGAAACTAAAACAGTTTACCCCAGTGAGCGAAATAAAGGGTTCAGTTTAACATTCCAACGACCTGAAGAAGGCCGGAGCGTACAACGGCCGAAACGTTGTAATAATTATGGCGACAAAGATGAGGATAATAGTCCGAATAATGTAAATAGCCTACACATTTCCGGCAAGAAATCAACAAGAAGAAAGCAAACATAAACAACAGTGGGTGGGGGGAATAAAAAATAAAGAGGAAAAGCGAAAGAAGTTGGACGGGGGGCAGGGTGGTTAAAAGCTATAATAGAGAAAGGAAGAGAGAAGAAAACGTTGAAAATGAAAGAAAATGAAGAAGAGAGGAAGAAAGAACGCATAAGATACGAAGATAAAAAGAAAGCAAAGAAGAAGAAATTTAATATCTAAAGAAAGAATGAAAGTAACAATAGAACTATAAGAGGGAAGAGGAAAGGAACATCGGTTATAATTATGAGAGAAGGAAATGAGAAGAAGAGAGAGGATAGCGCTTTTGAAAGAGGAAACTAAAGCAAAAAAGATAGGGTAGACTATTAAAGAAAGAAAATAGAGACTATATGACAAATGTGTTAAGGAAATAAAAAGAAAGAAAAAAGTGACTAAAGCTATAGAGGACAAAGGAAAAAAAAGAAAAGAGAAACCTGTTGAAGGAAGGAAAGAAGAGACTATGACAAATGGATGAGAAAGAAAGAAAGAAAGAAAGAAGAAATGAATCTAAAACCTTACAAGGCAAAGCGGAAGCAAGAAACGGAAGAGATAAAGAAAAGCTAAAAATAGAATATCATTATCAGAGAAAAGAAAAAGGAAACAGGTTATAACTGTAGGAGAGTGGGGAAAGAAAGCACAAAATGGATTCGTGTTTAAAACTATAACAAAGCTAGAAGAAAATTATAAGAAAGAAAGCAAGAAAAGGATGTTATATGACAAATGTATGAGAGATAAAAAGAAAGAAGAAAAAAAGAGTAAAACTATACAAGACAAAAAAGAGAAAGCTGAAGAAGGAAAGAAAAAAAGGAGACAATGAAGGAAATGTACTGGAGTGATAAAAAGAAGAAAGTTAAACTATGCAAGATGAAAGAAAAGAGAGAGCAGGAAAAAAGAAGAGAGAGAGGATAAAAGAAAGAATAATAGTATAAAAAAGAATTACGACAGACACAGAGGTAGAGAGAGAAGAAAAAGGAAACAGGTGGAGACTGTAGGAGAGAGAGAGGAGAAAACAAAATGAAAGCGTGTTTAAAACTATAACAGAAACAAAGAAGGAAATTATAAGTGGAAAGCAAGAAAAGAAATATTAAAGCGATAAAAGAAAAGAAAATACCATGACAGAAAGAAAAGGAAAAAAGACTAAAAATGTGAAAGAAAAAGAAAAAAAAACAATGAATACTAAAATAACGATGAAATGAAGATTAAACTAATAGACAGAGAAAGAAAACGGAAAGTAAAGGGCAAAGAAGAAAGCCTGATCAACGTATTTCCGTGTCTCGTTCTCTCCTAAAGAAGGCAACAAAGTGTAAAATACAAAATAGTACAAATGTTAGGAAAGAAGTTAAAGAAAATAATAAACAAAAAGGGCGTAAAAGAGAGTAATTACACGATTCCAAGTCAAAGGCTGTGGACAGATGATCCGTGAGAGGAGCCTCTGGTTTCGACCGTGATATACACCTGCTATCACATGCCATATGAAATGAAGCAGTCGTTCCTGCTTGCTGGAATTTGGCAAGTCAGTCGTGTGCACGAGACAATTAGGTTTAGACAACGGCAAAAGTGTGGTTCCACCTTTTCAAGAAGAAGCCGAGAGGAGAGTCGGGTAATTAACAAGGTCAGGCAGGTAGAAGAAAACTCGAAACATTCTGACTTTTATTAATTCTCTCTACTTAGATATGTGTGCGTAAGGGATTGTGTGTGTATTTCAAAGCGCAGTTCCTGACGTACAAAAGATTTTGGATATGACGGACTATAGAGTGTTTTGCTGAAAGCTATGTTCAGCAACCATTGCTATAAATGTTCACTCAGTGCCTCTACAGTTGTAGCCTTGTGAAAGAATACGCTAATCATAGTTTTACCTACATACATGTGGGTGGGGTGCATGTAGAAATGCGTGGTTTCGTCTATAAGGGAGTGCTGAAAAATTCTTGCCCTGACTCAAAATTCATTCACAGAAAATTCTCATGTTTGGTCAGATTTTGGAAATTTGATTGGGCCGTGAAATTTCGAAACAGGATTTCTTATATCTGTCTAAATCTCTGAGATGAGGTATTACGATTATTCGCATTATTTACATTATTCGGACTGTTATTCTCATCTTCATTGCCATATTCACAACATTTTGGCCTTTGGATAAAGATGTTGATTAGATCCAGTGACTAGACCGAAACATGTATCTATATCCCTGAGATGAGGTATTATGATTACTTGCATTATTTACATTATTTAGACTGTTATCCTCATCTGCATTGCCATATTTACAACGTTTCGGCCATTGGTTAAGACGTTGGTTAGATCCATTGACTAGACCGAAACATCTGTCTATAACACTGAGATTACTTGCATTATTTACATTACTCGGACTGATATCCTCATCTTCATTGCCATATTCACAAGGTTTCGGCCGTTGAATAAACACGTTGGTTTGATCAAGTGACTAGACCCAAAGAGTTGTGAGTTCAGTACCTGGATACAGAAGAGAGGCTCTTATCTAGATATGCCAAGTTGTCCCGCTACTAACTGGAAAAACCTGGATGTGACTGGTGTTGACAGATATGTCCGCACGCGATGTGGAGCCCCTATGGCATATGTAATAACGTTTGTTCGCCACACTATTATTAGGTAGTTATTTCCATCATCATGGAGTCTTCCATACTCATGGCCTTGTATACAGTTCTTCTCGTCCTTGCTTAGAATATTGCTGTCATATATGGTCTGCTGCTCCTGTTATATATGTAGAGAGTCTTCATAAATTCCAAAGAAGAATTTGAACTGTTATTGGTATCTTCAGTCACTTCCCCACCGATGGGGAACAGACTGAAGCCCAGATACCAATAACATTGCAAATTCTTCTCTGGATTTTATCAATGTAGAGTACCCTATGTGCTTTTAAATTTCAGTGTCGCACTTGCCGTACCCTGATATTTCAATTGTTGTGCTTGTTTGATTTTTGTATCTTCAATATGTAAATAGCATGTTGGACTGGTTGGATCTACTCTTTACATTATTCGGACTATTGTTCTAATCTTTGTCGCCATATTTATTACAATGTCTCGAAATAAAGGGTTCAGTTCGACATTCCAACCACCAGAAGGTTGGAGCGTACAACGGCCGAAACATTGTAATAAATATGGTGACAAAGATGAGGACACTAGTCCGAATAATGTAAATTGTGTACGTAATACCACATCTCAGAAGTATAGACAGATACTGAAGGTCCGAAAAATTGTAATAAATATGACGACAAAGATGAGGACAATAGTCCGAATAATGTAAATAGTGTACATAATACTTCATCTCAGAAATATAAACAGATACTGGTTGGATCCATTTTCCAGGTTAATAACTGTTATGCCCGCCAGGCAGTTTAATTTCAGTTCTTGCTTCATTTTGACATCTCCAAGATGTAGTTCGCAGCTTGGGCTTTTTCTCTTGCTAACGATAATAAATCCCAAGGGGACTTCTAGTTCTCATATTTTTTTATATCATTTCTTCTCTAGGTCTTTCCCTTTCGGTAACTTGACCTGGTAGTTTTATGTACAGTACTAGATTGGCAGCTAGATTTCATCATTTTAAATCTGAAATTGCGAATATTAATCGTGTATTATGTTACACTTCTCACTTTTGGAAGCCATCTTTGGCTATCCCAATGTGCCTTTGAATTTCAGTGTCACACTTTCTGTCCTCCGTTTAGACACTTCCCAGATATTTAAATTGTGCTTATTTGTTTTTTGTATCTCCCCTTTGTAATTCGCATGTTGGGCTGTTCTTCTCCTTATAAAATTGTAGCTTTAGTGGGTTCTATAAAGATATCACTAAAAAAGAATGATCATAGTTTCTACCGCTTGATGTAAATCATCGTAACTAATCTCAAATCCCATTATGGTCATAGCGATACCGGATTTACTGATATGTCTTGGACAAGGTTACCTCGCAGAATCCATTCATCTTCAAGGTGGTTTTGAATTCGGAAACGGTCTTCTAGATTTTGTAGAGCAGCCGCTCTAAAAGGCATTTGAAACCCAGTCTGCTATATTATTTAAAGGTTTTTCAGGATTGTTTTTTCTTTTGGACCAAATATTAAGCAGACAGTTTTCCACGTGTTTTTAACGAGTGCCAGGGTAAATGTAGATTCGTGCCTTCTCCAAGGACATTAATGCGTTAGTGAAGGAAACAGACTCGCCAAAGACGCATTTCAAAATATATCCCTAAAATAGAATTGATCGCAGTTTCTACCGCTTGATGTAAGTCACCGCAACTAATCGCAAATCCCATTATGATCATAGCAGTACCGGATTTACTGATGTGTTACCTCGCGGAATCGATCTTCAAGATGGTTCTGAATTCGGAATTGGTCTTTTAGACCTTGAAGAGAAACCGCTATATTATTTAAAGATGTTTCAGGGTTTTTATTTTCCTTGACTAAATATTAAGCACCCAGTTTGTCACATTTTTTTTAACCAGGGAAAATGTAGATTTATGCCTTCTCCAAGGACATTAATGTTAAGTGAACAAAACAAACTCAGTCAGAACTTGAACCCCGCAGGCTGGTTCCACTTTTCACGTTAATAACCGTGATACTACCTCAGTATCCTGGATGGAGATATACGTAGATTCATCAATAAGTCCGTAGCCTAATGAAAAAATATTTATTTAAAAATAAAAGAGAAGAAAATCAACATAATCGCATTCCCTGTTAATGCACTTAATTCATCCGTGAATATGTTTGAGCATCTAGAAGTCCATGATGTAATAATGAAAAAAGCATTTTCTGTCTAAATTTCTGGGATGAGGAGTTATCATTATTTAAACTATTTACATTCAGACTGTTATCTTCATCTTTGTTGTTGTTTTTATACTAGACATTTGCAGTGAAACGTGAACAGTTTATTCCCGTAGATTAAATAAAGTGTTTAGTTCGGAATTATCTGTAGATTATCTGGATCGACATAGCCCTCCTGAAGGCCAGAGAGAACAACGACCGAAACGTTGATAAAAACAACAAAGATGAAGAAAATAGTCTACATGTAAATATTATGAATAAAAAAAATCTTTTTACTTTGCAACATATTCTTTATCAATGCACTTAATTCACTTGTAAATAAGTAGGTCACTTTCTTTGTTAATGCACTTAATTCGACGATGAATATTAATCACATACAGTGAACATATCAGATCAGATTTCAATTAATAACGTGTCTGACTCCGGATTGATTGATGCACCCATGGATTCGTTTATTTATTCAGCTTAGTTTTGGCCCCAAAACACAAGTATGGGACAACTTGTGAGGTCAAACTCATGACCTGTAAGCCCAATTTGCTTCTAATGTTCCCTTATAGATCTCGAAGAAAAATCTATTTATTCTAAACGCATATTTAATCCCCCCACCCACACACAGGAAACCCCCGCGTTTCGCTTCTTCAATCAAGGACAGTTTCATTTAAGGCAATTTGAAATACTGTAGGGCACTCCTGTTTCAGGCATGTAATTATTCAGTTACCACGAGGTCGTTTTGCAAATTGTTGGAAAAGTCGCCTTCAGTTAGCGCGATATTTTTATGTATAAAACAGAAGATGTATGTATGTGTGTTTGTCTGTCTGCGTGATACCTTTTCATTCAAGATCCTTCGAACAGATTTTGACCAAGCTTGGCACACATTATATAATGTAAGAGATATGTCCTTAGCTTGAGAAATCGATATTTTTTAACATCAATAATCGATAAAGCCGATCACAAATCGATAAATTCAACTTTTTTCCTCCGATTTCATTCAAACTCGGTATGTAGGCTATTTACATCATGACGAGCTCAACGATACCTCATTTTTATTTCTACGCCACTGCGTTTAGCGAAAAACGAAAAATCGATTTCAACACAAATTTTAAATTAAAAACTCCCTCAATTTTCAAGCAATCTAATACAATCTTCACTCAATAGTAGCCAACACTATGTTGATTGCTTAACGTTCATTTGACTTGATAATTGAGTCCACCCATATTGTGAAAACACACGTAAATAGCGGAAAATGACGAATTTTACGGTTTTCTTTCTTAGTTTTTGCTGATCTTTCAACCAAATTTCATCAAACTTAACAATTGCTTTATAAATGTATCCTCTTTTATATCCCTGGTAGCACACTGAAAAATTGAATTTCAAAAACTCCAAAATAATTGTCGTCTGAAATGGGTCTTCATGCCAATTTTATCACTTCATGTCCTCGGCTAAGTTCGATTGAATAAATACAGACTACTTCTATTATATCAGTAACTGCATTAATTCAAAATGTTTTTTTTAATGAAAGTACATTAAAGTAATTAAAGAAGACAGACTCTGTTACATCTAATGATACTGTTTTTGTTCCATTCTAACTGAACGCTTTTTCTGATCGACCATATATTGATTTTCCAAGCGTAGCTTAGATGTGGCACAAGGCCGAAAGTATGGGACACCAAATGAGGATCGAACTCACTGCTCAGTCGTAAGTGTTCTAGCGAGACAAGCTTGCTAACCATTACACCACCTCGAGGTGCCCAAGTGATTTTCCAAGAGCAGCTAAGATGTGGCAAAAGGCCGAAAGTAGGGTGCACTCAGTGAGGATCGAACTCACTACTCAGTCGTAATTGTTCTAGCGAGACAAGCTTGCTAACAATTACACCGTCTTGGGGTGCCCAAGCGATTTTCCAAGAGCAGCGTAGATGTGGCACAAGGCCGAAAGTATGGGACATCCAGTGAGGATCGAACTCACTACTTTGTCGTAAGTGTTCTAGCGAGACAATGGTGCCCACTTCTGATCGTCCATATATGTGCATTGATTGTCCGTAAAATTGTTATGTTGGGAATAGCCGTTTCCATACTGAAAACTTCATTTCGCGTTACTCTCGGTTGAAATGTATAAAATCTTTTACTGTTTGACATTAAAAATAGACTTTCTAAGTCAAAATCTTTTTTCTCGGATTGATGTGGATTAGATCCGATGCTACATAATCCTGACAGGGTTCATTTACTGGAAGACATTTTTAATAAATGGTGTTAGAAAACGGTTGAGACTTTAGAAATTACTGAGCGAGATGAATACAGATACAAGTGTCTAGATCTGACGAAGCTGTTGAAGCACATTACTCGAGTTCTTAGTTCAACGTTTTCGTTTTGATGTCAGACAGAATTACGCTTAGCGAATTTCCCTCTATCTTTTTCTATAAATATTTCGTATTCTAATGAACTTTACTCTTTGATACCGCGACGTTAGGATTTTAGTACTAGATTGGCAGGTAGGTCCCAGAATTTTACGGTTGAGATTTGTAAGTGTAACCGTAAGTTCTGTTCTGATAGATTCTTCTTTTGCACTTCTCACTTCCGGTTTCGGATCTTTTCTGTTAATTCACGCAAAAATAAAAAGAATTTATATTTACTAAAATTCACACCAAATTCTCCCAGAGCGAGGCCCTTCCATTGCACTCCGGTTTTGTTGACCTTTGCGATCGCCTCAAATGTGGACGACTCGAGTGCGCTATTTCTTAATATGGGGGTCTGCGTTCGCGCTTACTCCGATAAACAAGGCAAAACGTTTTTCTTTTTTTAGATTCTAAAAAATTCCTTGTAATTACCTCGAATGTCATCCGCACTTATGAAATATGTATAACTCCTTGTTGTTTTGGTATTTTTTCATTCTGTGTGTTGGAGTTGTTGCGAATCAAGATAAATAAATTTTGATTTAATATTTATAAGTTCTTGAGGTGAATTAAAATTTGCGATAAATAATTTTACATTATTTGGGCTGAATTAACAGAAAAGATCCCGAGTGCTTGCTTTTCTGTCAACTGCAATTATCAAAAATTTAAATGCGACATCAGTCAGTGTCTTCTGTATCCTTGAAACCTGTTTTTTTTTTATTTTTTTTTTTCTCTCTTCAATAAAGTTTTCTCATTTTTTTTTTTAAACTCTGAGTAACAATACTTTAACGCCTTTCATGGTGTGAAATGATTAAAAGTAAAATTTTGATGATAACCTGGATTAGCTAAAATGCCAAACAGTATTAAAAATGAGATCAATAGCGTGAGAAAAAAATGGAACGATGATATAATGGTCTAATCTCAGAATTACAGGAAGAATCGGGAGTGAAAGATATTCCGTTCTTCGACTTTCTGTTTTGCTTAAATAATGTTCTATTTCGTGCTGGCATAGTTATGTTTTTATAAAGCCTTCTTGATATGAGAATTATAGCAAGAAAAGCAAAAGCGATCGTTTTGAATGTAGTAAAAACTAAACACTCCTAATGCCTTCCAACGATAAAATGTCGCAAGTCTCTCGTTACCTTGTCGCTATTTACACGTAGTTACTTATAATTGTTGCGATATTTACTCTGGATCGGTTGAACCGGCTCCGTCAATCGAATTTGCCGCATCCCGAACGAAAAACGTAGCAGAGGTCGTATTCATTTGTACGTGCATATTCATCGTAGAAGTTTCATTGTGAAACCGCATGTATACACACTTTAGTATAAGTACCTCCACTATTTCGGCATAAATTTTTTATATTGAAGTTTAAAATGAATTTTTTACAATGAAAAAACATTCTTGAAGATTTCATTTTAGCTTTAATTGAAAGTTTAATAACTAAATTTACGATTTCTATTAATTAAACAATTCTGGTGTATTTCAGATAGAAACTATATACATTTGATTGTTAAATTTAATTTCAAATTTTTAAATTTTCTTAAAAACGGCCATTTTCTTAATTTTAAGAAATTTGTAAACAAACACAAATTTATCGATTTTTAAAATATTTAAAAAAAATTCTGACACGTTATTTTAATAAAATTAAAAAATTTAAAGTTAAAGTAATCTGATTTCAAAGAAATCTTTGTTACTTATAGCATAAAAAAATAATATACAACCAATTATTAACGAGCGTCCCGTTCATCTGTTCGATCTTATTGATAATGGTTTATTGATGAGCCGATGACAGCTACTACTGATGACCATAAATGACATAATTTTTAAGTCTGAGTTTTTAAAAAAAAATATTCTATTTGAGTATGACACACACAATACAATACATAAAATAAAATTATTTAGTGAAATAGTAAATGAAAAAAGGAAAAAATAATTTAAAATTTAAAGTTTACACTTTTGAACGGAAAATACAACTTATAACAAACGAAATGTTTTGAAAAGGCCACGTAAAGGGACAAAACCCTTAGGTCACGTGACCTTGTTATAATAATGGCAATTTCTGTATATCATACATGGAAATAAGGAATGTATTAAGTAAAAAATACAACAAAAAAAATTATTTTTTAAAAAAAAGCGCAACTAAATTTATTAAACTTAGCAATTTTGGATTCGTAAATTTTTTTCTACTTAATTACTACATAATATCGAGGAACCCTCCTAATACAGAGCTTTACACGATTTAAAACTATTATAAATTATTATAATTAAAATTTCTTAAAAAACGAAAAAAATTCTTGTAAAATTAATTATTCATCAGAAAAAAAATTATTTCTTCAGACAATAATGTCCTTAATATTACTTATTTACAAAAAGCAACTAAAAGCTTCTCTAATTAAGTAATATCATAGTTTTATTGGATTCATTATTTTTCAATTCAGAGCAGATTTTCAGTTAAATAGCTCAAATTGGAAAAAAAAGTAGGTTATTTACCATCTTCGAAGACTCCTACTTTTAACAAAAAAAAAAATTCAGGAACCAAAAGGTTTTGGGCGAAATTTCATTAAATTAAGTAAATGTGGGGTAACATATTTTTAAAAAATATAATTTTTACCAAAATTTTCAAAAAAAAAATATTTCAAAAATAATTTCATTGATTTGTGAATAAGTCCTGAAAATTTCATTAAGATTGGACAATTATTTTATTTTTACAAGAATTTCCAAATCAATATGTTTTCAACGGGAAAAAAACGAAAAAAAACCATCTTATTTTAAACGTCGCCGCGATGACGTAAACAAAGACGACTTTAACCAAAATTTCGAACGTGTTAGAAAATATTAAAAAATTTAAAAAAATAATTAAAAAATACTTTCTTCTTTCATCTTAATAATAACATAAGCATTTTGACGATAATACTTTATTTTCTTTAAGTTTGTGGCATTTTTCATTTACGCCATGCTGTTTTTCCGCGAAAACAGTGGACATGCTTACTTTAGTATACCGAGCGTTTCCTGAACAAGTTAGCCTGACGGATCCCAACCCTCTCAGGTTTGGTTTGAATTTAGTGTTTCCTTTCCGTGTACTAATTGCTATACAAGTCTATAGGACCCAGCCTATCCAGAAGAGATGGATTCAGTCATACCTTTCCCAAAGTTATGTGTAAGTGAATGTAATTGACTCAACTGGAATTCGAAATCGGCTCTCAGTCCCGGGTCAGAAAGCGAACGTTCTAAACATTCGGCCACGTACCCATTAATTATAAATACGAAACGTTTGATAATCAAATTCTGTTGTTTAGTTTTTTGATTCAATGATCCCATTTTGTCTCTTCTCAAAGTTAGTGCCATTCTTGCCCCCCCCCCACAAGACACTTGCGTAAATCGCTTTCACTTTTTTTTTTCTAATTCAGTTCACCCCCAGGCAAAGAGATAATGCCACTAAAACACAAGGGGTTACTGGAAGTGAAACAGAATTAAAAGATTTTAGAAGGAACCAGAAACCAAATCCAAATCAGGGAACAAAGGATAAACCTCTGCTTGTTTTCAAAAGACCGGGAGGAGTGTAAACTGGACGATAGTATGTCTTTTCTGTCACCCGTTGCAACATCAGCCTCTCAGTAATCTAAATCAACTTCTCATTTCCATATAACCCGACCGTATTCTGTTAGATCTCACCATTAGTGACAACTTTTTGTTTTAGCGTTACTTTCATCGCCTCCTAATCTGGACCTAATGTAACTGTTTACACTTTTCAGGCTGTTGCTCTCATCTCGCGGGCAGGATGTGCAGGTGATGTAATGGAGAGTGGCTCAGAATGATAAATCGGAGAGCCGTGTTCGAATTCCAGTCGAGTTCTTTACGTTCACTTACGCGCAAATACATTTGGGAAAGGCATGAATCCATCTCTCCCCCTACCAAGGTGTGGGTTAAACAGATCAGACTGGGCTCTTTAATCATGGTTGGAGAATGAACAACAGCTCTGAATTCAAAAACCGCCAGTAGCCCTTTAGTAAGACATAGCACCCAGAAGCCACCTCTGAACCAACGTTACAGTGGAGATACCAGCAACAGGATTTTGGATGTTTTCAAATGAAGAATTTATTTACTTCATTTACAAAACTTAAGAAGGAAATGCCGTATCATGTAAATAAATTGATAATACAAGAAAAATAAGAGCACTTCTGGGTCAGACTGGAACCTCATTATGTTACCAATTTTCAGTGGCGTTGACTAGTTTGTTGAACAGGTATATTTTCTTCTGTTAGCGACATATATCCAGTGTATTGAAAATACTTTTACAATCTTTGGGGCGGGTTTCTCACACCAAAACAAGAACAAAAGTTCATATAAAGTCTATATAAAAATATGTCCGCAGACCTTTCGTTTTTGAGTTGTTATATTTAACGGAAGTTTCCGGTAGATGTCGCTGTGTTGCCAAGAGGACTAGTTTACATTTGTCATTCGTGTACATTTGTGGCTAGTACTCAACGTTTAACGAATAGATTTGTGGCATTGATCTGCAAAAGATCATGCTCAGCAATGGACAAAACCAAACTATTTTAAGATTGGTTTGGTTTACGGTATATCAACCTCAATGGGTTATTTAATGCTGACAACATTTTTAGGATAGATTCGTATGAATAGAGTATGTATTCTTTGGTTTAGATTGGTTTGGTTTATTTTGTTTTAAGGCATATCAACCTTAATGGGTTATTTAATGCCGACAACATTTTTAGGATAGATTCGTACGAACAGAATATGTATTCTTTGGTTTAGATTGGCTTGGTTTATTTTGTTTAACGGCATATCAACCTCAATGGGTTATTTAATGCCAACAACATTTTTTTTATTTCTGGTAATATTTTGTTTTGTCAAAAATCTGTTTCTGTTAATATTTTTTCTTCAAAATTGTATTGCTGGTAATAATTTTTTTCAAAAAAGTATTGCAGGTAATAGTTAACTATTTGCCCATAGCTGGTACCTTAACAGTGCTACCACCCCGGGTCAGAGTGGACCTCTGAATACCAGCAATTAAGAGGTGTTTCCACGCTCCTCAAAACCTCCTGATCAGAGGCCTTGCTGCTGGATGTAGTTTATCGTCATACCCAGGACGCGGATGTAGTTTAAAGTCTTACCCAGGGCGACAAATTATTTCAAGACAGATGGAAACTGTGAGAAGACGTGGAGTAGCAGCTTGTATATACTAATACATCTCAAAAGAACCACCTAGTTAGTAAGTTAATCTAAATGTGCGTTGAAAACTTCACTATCTGACCAAGAACAGATCCTAAAATAAATTCTATTTGACTAAGATTTGGAGAAATGGATCGGACGGAAAACCGTTTTAACACATCCTCGTATATTTGGCTGTAACTGTGAAATTTCTCTGGGTTCCATTGTCTTGCAAATATTTGAGATTCTAAAAGCAATAAAAGATGCGCACGTTTATTATTCTTTTAGTGTTTCTGCTGACAGTCGCTTTTGAATCAAAGATCACATATGAGGTCAGTATGTAGATTTAAGAGAGATAAAAAAAGAAGAGGAATATATTGTGCATGATATACACATAGGGCATCTTTCTATATTTCTGAGATGAGATATTGTAACTAATTACAGTATTTACATTGTTCGGACACTTGTTCTCAACTTTATTGTCGTATTCACGACGTTTCCTCCGTTATACAATCCGGCCTTCTTCAGGATCTGTCTATATTACAGAAATGAATTATTGTAACTATTTACACTATTCGGACTGTTGTCTTCATCTTTATTGTCATATTCAAAGTCTATATTTCTGAGATGAGGTCTTGTAACTATTTACACTATTTACATTATTCGGACTGTTGTCCTCATCTTTATTGCCATATTCACTGAGATCTATATTTCTGAGATGAAGTCATGTTTAACTCTATTTTCACTATTTACATTGTTCGGACTGTTGTCCTCATCTTTATTGCCATATTCACAGTCTATATTTCTGAGATGAGGTCTTGTAACTATTTACACTATTTACATTGTTCGGACTGTTGTCCTCATCTTTATTGCCATATTCACAGTCTATATTTCTCAAATGAGGTATTGTAACTATTTTTACATTGTTCATTTGTTCATCATTATATTTTTCTCATCTTTTACATAGTTCGGACTCCTCATATTCACAGTCTATATCTCTGAGATGTGGTATTTACATTGTTCAGACTGTTGTCCTCATCTTTATTTATTCACATTGTTTGGACTGTTGTCCTCATCTTTTTCTCATCTTTATTGCCATATTCACAGTCTATATTTCTAAGATTAGTTATTGTAACTATTTACACTGTTCACATTAATCGGACTGTTGTCCTCATCTTTGCCATATTCATAAAGTTTCGTCCTTTGTACAATTCGGCTTTTTTTCAGGATCTGTCTATAGTAAGAAGATGAGGTATTGTAACTGTCTACACTATTCAGGCTGTTGCTCTCACCTCATATTCAGGACGATTCATCCATTGTACGCTCCAGCCTTCTTCAGGATCTGTCTATATTTCTGAGATGAGTATTGTACCTATTTACATTATTTACATTGTTCGCACAGTTGTCCTCATCTTTATTGTCATATTCACAACGTTTCGTCTGTTATAAAATCAAGCCTTCTTCAGGATCTGTTTATATTACTAATATGAGATACAGTAACTATTTACAATATTTGCATTGTTCGGGCTGTTGTCGTTATCTTTTTTAGTTACAATCTCAGAAATATAGAGAAATCCTGAATAAAGCCGCAGCGTACAACAGCCGAAACGTAAAATTATGTCATTTTTTAATTTCCCACACTCATCCAACACATTCAATCTACTTGATACATCGTTTTTTTTTTCATATTTCTTTACCCTTTCCCATCAAAATAATATCTGATCATTTAAATTCTCTGTTACTGTTTCTGCCACCCTCACATTTTAATAAATGCTCTTCCTTTCAAAGAATTTTATGGTTTGTAAGTAGTCGAGAATAATTCACACCTCACCGTGTATTCAGTTATACTGGATAATTAAAAACATTTGTCCCAACAGCAAAACCATATTATTATAAAGATTGATAGAACATGTGAGCAACGAAAAAGTCTTAAGAAACTTATACTTACAGTGAGAAGGTGTCAGTTGCCATTTCTGGGATTGACAGTAAGAGAAGAAGGTTTGGTGAATTTAATACTCACATGAACCGCTAAAAAAGTTGGTTCAATCTTTCGTGCTAGACAATTTTTTCTCTCCTGAATACACCTTCCATATTTATAAGTCTACCATTCATAAGTGCTTTTAGCAAATCTTCCGACCATTTTCAAAATTATTCTGGCGAAATTGTCTTTGCGATTTGGTGATTTCATCTTTGCATTTTTTTAAAAAAAAACATCTTCAAAGACATTTCATGAGAGGTCACGTGACAGAAAAGAAGATGAAAAAGAAAGACGGAAATATTTATTTTAACTGTGATATCAGAGAGAAAAAAAGAAAACTTTACTTCATTTTCTAAAATAGTTACTGTAGCTAGTTTCTTCTGGCTTGTAATAAAATTCCTCAATCCGTTTACTTCAACCACCAGAGTGGTTTACGTCAACCAGACCAACACCACGAGTCTCCTTTTCGCTACCGCAATTGCACTACTCTGTCGCCTCTTTAAACACATTTTATAGATTGAGTGACAGGTCAAATTTGCATAGTTAGAGACAGAGTCTCGCAAAACTATCCGACCAGGAGATTTATCTTTTTATACGACTCGTAAAGCCGCCATTTTCTTTTTGGGAATATTTTCCACGCGAGGCAGGTCCGAATCCTTTTTCGTTAAGGAGGTAAGCCATTTTCACGAGGATTACAGTTTCAGAACCAAATACATGCTTATAGTTTATAGTTATCTCCTGACATTCGTATTCACGTGGTCGTACATGGTGCGAGAGAAATAACTCCCACATACTAACAGGAACCGCTAAGAAAGTTGGTTCATTTTTTTCCCTCTAGACAATTTTTCTCTCCTGAATCAAACTTACATATTTATAAGTCTACCATTCGTCCATGACTTGAATATTGCGGCCCGTATCGAGAAAATCGTACGAAAATAATTGTTTGAAAACAATTATTTGAAAAATATTTAATTGAATTATAAATTGTTTGAATGAAAATTAATTCAAAGGAAACTTATACTAAGTGATAATTATTTTAAATACCTATGTTGAAATATGGATGTGGCCTTGCTTTGATAGAGTCAGTGCTGATTTAGCTAGAACTAATAACGCCCTTGAATAAGGGCGTATGGTGTGTCATCCCATCATTGCGAAACACTGAAATACTTAGACGCTCTTAAAAGAGAACAGGACTTGCAAGAAATTCATATTGCAAAAGTAAGAGCAGGTTGCCAAAATCTCAAGAGCACCAAGAAATACCGCGATGTAAATGGAAAACTTAAAAAAATTAGTGGCATCTTTTAACGAATACTCTTCAGTAGTTGACTATTTGCGTGAAGTATCGTATAACTTAAGGTTATAAGGATTTTTTCTTACTAAATTTTTTTTATTAACGATATTTGTATTTCGAATAATTATCATTTGTGTATTTCCGCTTTTAATTTTTACATTCTTACTGCAATAATGCATTTCGAATAATTACCTTTAGTATAGTTGTCCTCAAGAACACATGGCACAGTGGAAAAAAGGCATTGGTTAGATTCAGTGACAGGACCCAAAGAGTGTGAGTTCAATACCTGGTTAAGGCGGTGGAGAACTTGGAGAGGTGAATTAAAAGGAGATAACTGACATCAATTAAAAACATGGCACGTGGAACTAGAACAGTCTATCCCAGTGAGCGAAATGAAAGGTTCAGTTCGACATTCCAACCACCCGAAGAAGGCCGGAGCGTACAACGGTCGAAACGTTTTAATGAATATGGCGATAAAGTTGAGGACAATAGTCCGAGTAATGTAAATAGTGTACATAATACCTCATCTCAGAAATATAGACAAATACATTATAATTGTCCTTTCGATTAATTTCCATTCAAATAATTTACAATTCGAATAAATGTTTTTCGAATAATTGTTTTCGATCAATGTCCATATATTCATTGCTGTCACATATGGTCCGGTGATCAGGTTGTATATCTAGAGATTTTTGATATAATCCAAAGAAGAACCTGCAATATTATTGGTTCTGACCTGTCAACTCGGCTTCAGTCACTTTGTCACCGCTGTAATGTAGTTTCCGCGTACCTCTTCTATAAATACTTTCATGGCAATTGCTCGAATCAACATTCCTCTATAGTACCTAGACTTTATGAATTTAAGATTTAACTAGTAGATTAGGGACAAGGCCTCACCAATTCATAATTGAATTGGTTAGATTTAACTGTAAGTTCTATGCTAACAGGGTTTTTTTTTTCGCATTTTTCGCTTGTGGAATTCTCTTCAGGCCCTATGCTTTCCCGCCAACTTTGCATTTGAATTTTTCAAGATCTATATCAGTCGTTATCTACTGTCTTCTGTTGTTCTCGGTCCTTAATAATGTCTCTCTTTTTTTTATACTCACAGTAACACCTTGTGTCTTGGCGGCTTTACTATCTTGCATGGAGTGGTAAACTTAAAAAAGAAGGAAAAAAGATATTGTTCTACAGAAAGATACTAAGATTGAACATAGGAGCAACGATAAAGTGTTAAGGAAAATACGAGCAAAAAAAAAAAAAAAAAAACACTGCCAGAAAGAGTTACTTGACATTTCTGGGACGCATAATGAAGAAAGAAAATTTAGTGAATTTAACACTCACGTGTTTGCATGAATAAATACCAGAAAGAAGGGGTGATAAAATGTCAAAGGTTACAGTTAAAATATCTGTCTATATTTCTGAGATGAGGTATTATGTATACTATTTAGATTATTCGAATTATTGTCCTCATCTTTGTCGCCATATTTATTACAACGTTTCGGCTTTTGCACGCTCTGGCCTTCTTCATGTGGTTGGAATGTCAAACTGAACCCTTTATTTCGCTCACTAGGGTAAACTGTTTTAGTTTCACGTGCCATGTTATTAATGGATATCAGTTATCAGTTACCTCCTGTTTATTCCCGTCTTCATGTTCTCCACTGCCTTAACCGGGTATTGAACTCAAACGAATTCATACACAGATATCTCCAAGGACACATGGCACAGTGGATAAAGGCGTTGGTTTGATCCAGTGACAGTACCCAAAGAGTTTAAGTTCAATAACTGATAACTGACATCAATTAAAAACATGGCACGTGAATCTAGAATAGTCTACCCCAGTGAGCGAAATAAAGGGTTCAGTTCGACATTCCAACCACCTGGAGAAGGCCGGAGCGTACAACGGCCGAAACGTTTTAATGAATATGGCGACAAAGATGAGGAAAATACTCCGAATAATGTAAATCGTTATAGTTACAAAATGATTAGGTTGTTCTAATCCCACATTTTGTAAATTCATAAGTGCCATCAAAATCAAAGTAAAGAATTGGTTAAAGCAATTCTGCGTCCTGCAGTGTTGAAATCGCGATAGACAAGAATTCTATCTTGAGAGACCCGTCCGTCCAAGTGAAGGGCCCGGAAAGAGAGGCGTCCTTTCACGCACCCACCCGCAAGCTCACATACTTCTCGCGGTTTATCTCAGCTCCTGTTATCGTCTCGTACCTGCTAATTTCCTTGCAAACTTCGTCAATCTCGGCCTTGCTTTTCACGAACACGGTCACGTCGTCGGCATCAACGGAATACCAAGACACGGTGGTCGCACCAGTGAGGGTAATTCCATATAGGACCGGATTCGCCTTTAGCTTGCGAAGGAAGAGCTTCAATGCAAGAATGTACAGGCCATATGCGTTGCTTTTGCTCGTCTGTTTTTATATACAGGTCAGTGATGCATTGAGGCTAGAATGATACAAGCGACTACCCACAATGCAACACTGACCTGTATATATAAGTAGTCGAGCAAAAACACAACGCATCTGAAGTGACGACTGAATTCAACCATGAAAACAGAATATATATCATTATTATTATTATTATTATTATTATTATTATTATATCGAAACATTAAATGTTCACAGGATGACATTAGTGTTTCTACGGGACGAGCCAGGCATTGCAAAATTTCGATAAAGATCCTGAAATCGTAATAATTTAATATTTTGATAAAATATTTATTGTTCTATTGAGCACATTGAGAGAAATTATATTTGCTTTGACATAAGTTATATAATTTTACATATATCAATAGCCATTATTATTATTTTATATACATAGGCACACACACAAAACATGCATATATATATATATATAGAGAGAGAGAGAGAGTGAGAGAGAGAGAGGGGAGAGTTCTTATTTATAAACTTAATAAGCCACAATACTCCGTCTGACCTCCCAATAAAATATTCTGCTGATATATGAAAAAGATCGATGCATGCATTTACCTACCACTTACACTCAAATACGCTGGATAAAAAAAGAGAAACATTAGCAAATGTTTGTTTTATATTGGCTAACAATATTTAATTATAGATGCCAATACTTCATGTCAGGATTTTTTTTTTCAATCTTCCCGAGGTATTTTTTTTTTTTTTTTTTACTTCTTATATTTTTTCGACGTTTTTTTTTTCTTTTTTTTCTCGAATATCATTAGTTTATGACATTCCTGCTAAATTTCTTCTTGCTTTCGATGCTTCCCGAAGGAATTAATTCACTATGTTCGCAGCTCTTCTCGCTTACCATTTTTCTTCGTATTTTCTTATATTTTTGCGATAAGAGATGACATGGAGCCTAAATTGGAATGGTTAAAAACATTACGCTGCTTTCCTATCCAGGTTACGTATCCGTAAAAAATTCGATTCGTCTTCACTCAAGCAAACTGATAAAAAAAAAATATCGAAGCTTCACAGACACTGACCAAGAGAATCAGATATCTCAACACACACAAATATACATATAATTCTCGTACTTAGTCCATTTCATAATAACACACACACACACATATATATATATATATATATATATATATATATATATATAATTCTCGTACTTAGTCCATTTATATATATATATATATATATATATATATATATATATTTGTCAAATAAGAAACGTTTCATTGAAACAAGATTTGATTACGCGTTTCGCCATTCTAGGCTTCATCTGATCCAAGAACGAAAGAAAAAAAAATGTGTTTATGTGTATTTGTGTGTATGTTTAATCATCATAGTACATTTACAGATGGCGCTTCTCGTGCTTAAAGAAGAAAGAAAATGAGTGACTTTAAAAAAAAAAGCTCTTAATACTTATTCTTTATCTTTTCTTCATAATTCTTAGTTCATGTCGAAAGTTATCAATATATTTTTCATTTGGCAATCAACACCGCATGGTAAAAGTTTGATATCACGCTTCAGGCTATCTTCGGGAATGCAGTGTTAATTTATATGACCCCAAATTCTTTCCGATAGTGAATATTCTTCCTCCTAAATGTACTAAATTATATATATATATATATATATATATATATATATATATATATATATGACAAGTTTTATGTTTATACGTTCTTTTTATAGATACAAATATTTAAGTAAATGCTGTGTTTATAATAAACAGAATTAACAACATTTACCGGCCTGAATGTCTGAGAAATTTTCATAGAAAATATGTGTCCTCCGACAGGAATCGAACCGGTATCCTATGCGGAACAGTCATATAGCCTGACGTGCCTTTAACCAATTGGGCCACAGATGAGCGTTCGGTTAGCAAGGTCGACTTTACTGAAAATTTCTCGGACATTCAGGCCGGTAAATGTTGTTAATACTGTTTATTATAAACAGAGCATTTTCATAAATATATATATATATATATATATATATATATAAAACTTATATAATTGTCGGATATTGTCCATTTCATAATATCATATATATATATATATATATATATATATAAGTTTCCAAGAGGATAGAATCCAGGTAGAGCTCAATGTCCAGGACAGATCAAGAATATAATATAAAAGGCTGAAACCCTAATATTCCATTGTTATCATTTATTACATTGGAATCGTAATCACGATCCAATTCATCAAACTTGCAAATTCAATTTTGAATTTGTAGATCTGATGAATTGGATCGTGATTACGATTCCAAAGAATATTAGTGTTTGAACTTTTTATATATCAAGAACAATATTCTAGAAAATGTATGACATATTGGAAAAAGTTTACTAGTGATTCGTTATTCACAACTTCATCGGAGTCAATTTCTTATGTTGCTAGGACTACACATCTGCAAGAACGAGGGATGTGGGGGATTTTAGAATTGTTTTTAATATTTTGCTGAATTCATTTAGAGTCTTTTTCTTTTCATCACTTTTGCTATTAGATATCCTACACTAAGATAATAGAAGATCTGCCAGTAATGGCAAAATTTCATAAGGACCAGGGCACAAATTTACTGTAGATTACCTTACGATTAATGCAATGTCGTTGTGAATTGTTTTCTAAAACTTAAAAAAAAAAATTCTAAAGCATTTCAAAAACTTTTTCCAATTTATCTTACATTTTTCCCATAACTTCTGGTCAGAATATTCAAGTGAATGAAAAAAATTACAAATAACATATAATGTTCTGTCAGATGGAAGGAAGTAGTTTAGGCCGAGAAAATTTTCACTAATTTCTCTCACTCTTACGTGTGCGCGCACAAACACACACATATATGTCTGAATATTCGAGTAATTTTATTAAAGGAAAAGATACGCCTTCCGAGAAGATTCGAACTGCCAATCACCGTCGAATAGTACATTATAAGCTCAAATCCTTCCCAGATTCTTGAAACGACATATCTGTCCTTTTTCGTATCCGAATGTAAACAAAGCAATCCCTAAAGTAGTATTGGATTTCTTACTTATCAGTCCAACAAATTCTATCATTTTAATCGTTATTTTTAGTGGATACCCATATTTGATTGTACGCTTATTTTGGTCTGCTTGATCGGCAACACCCTTCGTGGTAAAGTCGGTCTAAACCCTATCGGATCTAATGAGGGTTTCTCCTGCAAAGGGGGACGCAAATTCTTTTCCTGACGGCAAACACATTTTCTTTACTAAGATGTCTCTAATGCTTAATCCAGTAGACGTAATACATACTGTTTAATAAATAAAGATGGGGGTCTATTTAAAATAGGAAGTATCCACTATAATAAGGGTTTAAGGAATATATATGCTCGATGGAAAGAAACCAAGGTGATATCGGGAGTAAGGGTCTTTACATCCATTCGGCACAATCGAAACTGTACAACGATAACAGATGTTGCACCGCCATCATCAGCTGACGTGTAACTTTTTGGGACAGATCCAAGTTTTCAGGAGACCGACGGATGTCACATATAATTATTACTAACAGTATAAGCGGTCTTCAACCGGGTATTTCATTACTGGGAATGTTTGCCGTTCATTTGAAGAAGTTTAAGTTTAAATCAGCCCACCCGAAAATCTGTATTAGTAACACATCCTCAAAATGTGGTGGGGGGTAACAATTTAAATTAAGGGTGGCACTGAAAAGGGACGTTTTTGTGTTCTCAATCTTGCAAAGAAGGAACCTCTTCCATGGACCGTCATAATAATAATATACGATAATTTTTATTTATAATATATATATATATTTTATAATTCTAATAATCTTCTGCGTTAGATTTCAACTCTCTAAATTGATTGTAGGTTGTTTTTTTACAGACGTTAAATTTTGCCTTTGATTTTTGCGCAGAGTATAAAAAATTACGTTTTTCGATTTTTCACTTTCAACGTTGTACTTTTTCCAGCCAATTTAGACACAAAACCAACACTGAAGAATTATCTATCAAACAAAAAAATTCATCGAAATCGGATGAAAACTGTAGAAAAGTATAAACATCTGATCACACACACATACATACATACAGACATTTTGAGAATTATAGATATAGAGATAAATAAGTTTATAAAATATATCTACTGATGTTATCGATCTCTCCGCATCTCATATTAAACGCTTCACGTCACTTATACGATATGTATTGATTTCAGTTAGAATTATGTCTCAAAAAGTACTAAAATGTATCTGTCTATATTTCTGAGATGAGGTATTATGTACACTATTTACATTGTTCGGACTATCGTCCTCATCTTTGTCGCCATATTTATCACAACGTTTCGGCCGTTGTACACTCCGGCCTTCTTCAGGTGTTTGAATTGTCGAACTGAACCCTTTATTTCGTTCGCTGGGGTAGACTGTTCTAGTTCCACGTGCCATGTCTAATATCAGTTATCTCCTGTTAATTCCCATCTCCAAGTTCTGAACCGCATTAAACAGGTATTGAACTCACAATCTTTGGGCCCTGTCACTGGATCTAACTAACGACTTTATCCACTGTGCCATGTGTCCTTGAGTTCCTGAATTTGGCAGTGGAGATCTTGGAGAGAGGAATTAACAGGAGATAACTGATAACTGACATCCACTAGACATGGCACGTGGAACTAGAACAGTCTACCCTAGCGAGCGAAATAAAGGGTTGAGTTTGACATTCCAACCACCTGAAGAAGGGCGGAGCGTACAACGGTCGAAACTTTGTGATAAATATGGCAACAATGATGAGGACGATAGTCCGGACAATGTAAATAGTGTACTGAAATGTAATTTAAAGAAACTATCTGTTTTAACATAAAAAATATATCTTCTTGATAAAGCCTAATGATGATCGAGCCTATTCAAACAAAACGTATTAAGAAGTTTGGAAAATTCCTTTATAAATCTGACCTTGTTTTTCAGTTGTAAACTAGAAAAAAATTGTAATAAAAATTAAAACATATTCTAAAATTCGATCTCAACAAAACATATTTGGATAAATTCTAGCTGTCAATGTATGTGTTTTATATAAGAACGTATACACTAGTCTGATCTCGTCTGAGTAGAAACTCAACGGAAGAGCACATTATTTTTATGGTGTACATCTTCCCGCCATTTTCTTCGAAAGAATATCCCTTGAGGTTGAAATCGAATTGATAAAGTATCATTCCTGGATTGTTTTGAACATAAGTGCTTTTAACAAATCCTCAGACAATTTGTGAAATTGTCTTTGAGCTTTGATGATTTCATCTTTGTATTTTTTTTTTTTAAATATCTTCAAAGACATTTCATGAGAGGTCACGTGACGGAAAAAAAGAAGAAAAAGAAAGACGGAAATATTTATTTTATCTGTGATATCAGAGAGAAAAAAAGAAAACTTTACTTCATTTTCTAAAATAGTTACCGTAGCTAGTTTCTTCTGGCTTGTAATAAAATTCCTCAATCCGTTTACTTCAACCACCAGAGTGGTTTACGTCAACCAGACCAACACCACGAGTCTCCTTTTCGCTACCGCAGTTGCACTGCTCTGTCGCCTCTTTAAGCACATTTTATAGATTGAGTGACAGGTCAAATTTGCATAGGTAGAGACAGTCTCGCAAAAGTATCCGACCAGGAGATTTATCTTTTTATAATACTCATAAAGCCGCCATTTTCTTTTTGGGAGTATTTTACACGCGAGGCAGGTCCGAATCCTTTTCCGGCATTTTCATGAGGGTTACAGTTTCAGAACCAAATACATGCTTATAGTTTACTTCAGTTATTTTCTGACATTCGTATGCACGTGGTCGTACATGGTGCGAGAGAAATAACTCCCACATATATATCACCCAGAATTCCACTAATTGACGCGAGGTTGTATCAGATTGCCTTTCCAGTCCGAGTCATCCAACCTTTGCTGCTGTTGAGCGTTGCGTTGCTGAGAAGAGTCCGCCAGTCAATCATCCGACGGGGGCATGGATGTGTAGAAGCAAGCGGAGGACATACTGAACATTTGATATGAGTTGTTGTGTTGAGGTACAACGATGCCCTTTTTAACATATTTCTATATGGACATTTTAGATTGGGTGGGGGGGTGACTCCCTGGCACCAAAACAAAGTTTGTAAACGTACTTTTGATACCATCTCTCTCTCTCTATATATATATATATATATATATATATATATATAGAGAGAGAGAGAGAGAGAGAGGGGAAGAGTTTAGGGTTACGAATAGTGGATATCGGCTTGGATTGAGGAATCGGAGAGCCGAGTTCTAATTCCAGTCAAATCGATTACATTAACCTACGCGCTTTTACCCCTGGGAAAGGTATTAATCCTCTTCTCTGTTATGATTAAATAGCAAGGCAGACTGGGTTCTATAGCCTTGGATGGCAATTGGTCTAGGAGGAGAACAGCTCTGAATTCAAATACCTGAGGAGGGTCGAGTGGTGACATTGTGGCACGTAGTGCACCAGCTCTCTGTTTTCGGCCCTTCAAAAAGTGTGGTTGATTCTGCACAAAGCCTTCACCACTATAATCAAATCACATGATCTGGTGTCTGGCTTTCGGTTCCTAGGAACTGAGCTGCTTGACCATCATACGTCAAGTACGACGGGAGAGTCCACCATATGGTTTCCAGAAAAGCCTGACTCACTACGCAGAAAGAAAACAAAACAATCTACTTCAGGTTTTTGGAATGTCGAACTAACCCTTTATTTCTCTCACTACGATAGACTGTTCTAGTTCCACGGGCCATGTTAAGGCGTTAGTTAGATCCAGTGACAGGACCCAAAGAGTGTGAGTTCAATACCCGGTTAAGGCAGTGGAGAACTTGGAGAGGGGAATTAACAGGAGATAACTGATAACTGACATTCATTAAACATGGCATGTGGAACTAGAACAGTGTACACCAGTGAGCGAAATAAAAGGTTTAGTTCCACATTCCAGCCACCTGAAGAAGGCCGGAGCGTACAACGGCCGAAACGTTTTAATGAATATGGCGACAAAGATGAGAACAATAATGTATTTCATGTCCGAATAATGTAAATAGTGTACATAATATCTCATCTCAGAAATATAGATAGACTTTTTAATTTAAATATGAAAAAAGCTATATTATCTTACTCTATTGCAAAGTTGGCAGAAGCTAAATATGGAAATTTTGTTTTTCAATGAATTAATCATGTCGACGCCATTTTAAATATTTAATGAATTCAAGCAATCGAATTTGTCATAAATTAAAAATTGTTTCTGGAAGAGAATCATAAGGTTTCCAAATGAAGAATGGCGAAATTTATTCTGCAGTAATTTTATTCTTTAAGTATTGAGGAATAATTTTATTTGTGTTTCAGTTGTTTTCTTTTCATTTAAATTCTTGTAAAATACGAAGGATGTCATAGAAAAAATCTAAAACTGTCTTTTCGTTATAATTTGACAGTTTCATTCTTATTTTTAGTTGTATGTCCTTCCTGTCAGTTCAATGATTGCCAATTTCTTGAGTTCTTGTTTAAAAAAAAAAAGGAAAACATCTAAATATGTGTAGAATTGAATGATTTTTTGTTGGCTTATTTTCAATGTAAACACCGTTGTGATATTGCCTTTTGATGACTTTAAAAAGAAATTTCGAAATTTAAGAATCAGAAATAGAATGAAACAAAATGAAGAGAAAGGAGACATGAAAAGGGACAAAATAAAAACCGAAAAGGAAAGCCAACAACAACAAAAAAAATAACAGGAATAAAAAGGATGGGTTTATGAAAGAAAAGAAGGAGACAAAAAAATAATAATCTATATAAAAATTCAAAGGCTTTTGTTGTCCACAAAATTTTAGCCGAGCAATTCTGCGACCTTCTATAGAAAATGCTAATGCTTTGTCTCTAATTCATCATCATCATTATTATCAGTCCCATGACTGAACCTGACAAGCACACTCTAAATACCTGGTTTGAAGGCCGGATAGGTATTCATACATGCATAGCGTGTCTTTAGCAGATAGACCCTGATTAGCCTATCCCTCTCCAGATTAAACCGCAGATTATATCCTTGTTATGTAGGAATAAACTCTTGCTGCCGTCACTGGAGTTTGAACACAGATCATTATAGAGCAAACACGGGCGATCCCATTTTGAACAAGTAGATCACGTGATGGTAAAGGAAATGTATATATGGGAATTAGCGAGGCGTCTAAGTGATCACTATTCGGATTATTTCGGAAGTGTGCTTGTCAAAATCTCTACATCAGGACAGAGAGGAACCCCAGATGAGGCTATGTTGAAGGTCAGAATCACGTCTCGGGAGACAGCTACCCAACCCCGTTTTTACGGGTCTACAGAGAATTTTTGACCGGGACTACGAGCTCGGATACCCCACAATAAACTTGGCCATGTGCCGCATCCGACCACGTGAGGCGGTTAGTGAATATCTCACTATTCGGATTACTATTCGGAGGTTACTATGCCAGCGAGTATTATCGAGCAAGTACTATTAGTGCGGGTGTTATTGGAAGGCGTCTGACACCAGCATTGTTCAACGGCGTTACTATAGTTGTAATCTGCGATTACAAAGTCTCTACTACAACAAGCATTACGAAAGTGACAACGACTGTTCGTTGACATTACAAAAAATGGCAACGGGTGTTCGTTAACGTCACAAAAATCCTCCTACTTGAAGGCTCGCCTTGGTTACAGAAACATGGCAGGTGATTTAATCCAGGAAACCTTCCTTCCTGGCCGTTGACTTTAATGTATAAACCCCTCCGATCAGCGATGTCCTTTCATCTCCGCAGTGACTACATAAATACCGATAGAGTCCAGTCTGCCTCATTATGCGAGATGGCCGTTGAGGCTACAAGATGGTTCTTCCGCCTCTTGACAGGCTATCACCTTCACTAGCAAAGAACAGTTTGGAATCTGTTTAAGGGCAAATAACCCGAATATGCAGATATATAATAGCAGAATTTATAGGAATGTGTATAAATGACAATTTCTGGTTGGGAAAAGGGACCTGACATCTTTTCATAGAATGGGTCTACAGAATAGATGACCAGCAATTCTGAGTTAATAAAATAGCAAAAACAATGAGTGCAATAATTCAAACTAAACAGGGAATGAAAATTCTTTAAAAATTAAAAATGGCCGCAGAACTATCGAGCCGGAAAATAATCTCTACATTGATTTTGCTTCAGACAGAATTTTTCTTATTTGTCTTAAGGGATTAATGTTTTTTTTTTATTCAAAATCCGCTAATCTTTCTTATTACTTTAAATGTTATATTAATTGATACCCGTGTTTGATTAGGCGTACATTAACTTAGATGCAAATACACTTCAGAAAGGTTTAAACCCATCTCTTCCCTCCAACTATGGGTTAATTAGTAGCCATCGTATCTGGAAAGATCATTAGATTTCTCTCGAAACGATTAATACAATATTCAGTTGCATAAAATATCTTTATAATCCAAAAGATACGTTTCGGCTTTCAATAACGAAGACAGGGTTGATAAACTGTAAAGAATGCTTCCATTGTATGATATCTACCGAGACATTTGCGACCTACCGTAAATGACAATGCCCTCTGCCAAACAACCCACTTACGGCCTACAACAGTTAATTCCGCAAACTATATACAGTGTTATTTTAACCTAAAGAGTGGAGTATTTACCTAATTTGTATTCATAAAGGCGGTATTTATTTAATTCCATTACAAAATAAACTAGCTAAGGGCAGCCAAACTAATCTCAATTGAATTAAGGTTTAGAGGGTCCTTTAATCATATTTCATACTTCTAACAGTTTATACATGCCATACTATAATAGAAAATGAATAGTAGATATCATACCATAGTAGAAAATGGACGGTATATATCATAACATAATAGAAAACGGGTGGTAGATATCATATTGTAGTAGAAACGGGAATAGTAGATATCATACCATAGTAGAAAACGGATGGTAGATATCATACCATAGTAGAAAATGGACGGTAGATATCATACCATAGTAGAAAACGGACGGTAGATATCATACCATAGTAGAAAATGGATGGTAGATATCATACCATAGTAGAAAATGGACGGTAGATATCATACCATAGTAGAAAACAGACGGTAGATATCATATTGTAGTAGAAACGGGAATGGTAGATATCATACCACAGTAAAAACTGGAATGGTAGATATCATACCATAGTAGAAAACGGATGGTAGATATCATACCATAGTAGAAAACGGATGGTAGATATCATACCATAGTAGAAAATGGACGGTAGATATCATACCATAGTAGAAAACGGACGGTAGATATCATACCATAGTAGAAAATGGACAGTAGATATAATACCATAGTAGAAAATGGACGGTAGATATCATACCATAGTAGAAAACGGACGGTAGATATCATATTGTAGTAGAAACGGGAATGGTAGATATCATCCCATAGTAAAAACTGGAATGTTAGATATCATACCATAGTAGAAAATGGACGGTAGATATTATAGTAAAGTAGGACCCCGTAAAATGTCTAAATTTATGTCTAGCGGTCTGTGTGCTCGAGAGTCTTAGTAAAGAAACTACTGCTAAGGTTTTGATTTACTTGAACCCTTCTCACCTTCACTGAAACAGTTTGTAACACAAGGTCGGTTTTAATTTGGGATCCCAAGTGTTTCCATTCCGGCAGCTGGTCTAAGCTGATCTTAGCTTGTCTAAGCTAGACATAGTATGTCATACCTCTGCTACGTAACAGATGTCACGGAATGGTGAGGGAAGAACGCAAGGGATGAGAGAAGCTCCCCTACACCTGCAGCATCTGCCCCGATGGGAAAACCCACTTCTCCTCCTTTGCCAATCCTCTCGGAAGAATCTGGGAGGAAAGCCCCAACCACTGCTAAGATCACCCGTGGAAGACTTTCGCGACCAATTAAACGTTTTTAAGACATTGAGATGTCTTCTTTAGATCTCTCGAAGCCCCTATCTGTGTGTATGGTGCTTTTCTAAGCGTAGTTTAGATATGGCACCCAGTGGGGATCGAACTCACTATCAAGTCTTAATTGATTTAGCCAGATAAGCTTGCTAAATATGACACCATGCCGGAGTGTCCGAAATTGATTTTCTAAGCGTAGCTTACATGTGGCACAAGACCGAAAGTATTGAGCACAGAATGGGGATCGAACTCACTATTTAATTTTAACGTGTTACGCTTGCGATGAAAATATTTTTTAAAAATGTAACGTTATACGGTGAGAACTTAATATAACCCTACTATGCCAGACTTCGCTTAATGTTGAAATTTGACTAATGCATGGAATAATAATGCAACACAAAATGTACTTAGAACAAAATGTATTGAAACAAGAAAGTGTACACAATATTTACATATAGTCTTTTGTATATTCCTGGGAAGACCGTTCCTGGAGAATGTATTGACTTAGTCGCAGTCGAGCAGAGTCTCTGGATTGAATCTCTTGATTCCCCTCATCTCTTCCCGGTACCAACCATATTTATATGGTCGGTACTCCACTATGCAAATTAGGTGGATCCTACCACAACACTTAAAGAAATGTAATGTTCAAAATAATTCTAAATGCCCTCTGCAAAAAAAAAAAAAAAAAAAAAATCCATGAATATTATCCAGTTTCGAATTGTACAAGAAATAGATTTGTATATTAAGATCATGCATAATGGTGATTTTCTAAGCGTAGCTTAGATATCTGTCTATATCTTCAGAACAAACGATATAAAAAAATAAGAGAACTAGAAGTCCGCTCGGGATTTATTTTCGTTAACAAGAGAAAAAGCCCAAGCTGCGAACTACATCTTGGAGATGTCAAAATAAAGCAAAAACTGAAATTAAACTGCCTGGCGGGCATAACAGTTATTAACCTGGAAAATGGATCCAACCAGTATCTGTCTATATTTCTGAGATGAGGTATTATGTACACTATTTACATTATTCGGACTATTGTCCTCATCTTTGTCGCCATATTTATTACAACGTTTCGGCCTTTCAGGTATCAGTCTATATTTCTGAGATGAGGTATAATGTACACTATTTACATTATTCGGACTATTTCCTTCATCTTTGTCGTAGACTGTTCCATCTAACTAACTAACGCCTTTATCCACTGTGCCATGTGTCCTTAAGGCAGGGGAGAGCTTGTAAAGGGGAATTAACAGTAGATTACTGATAGCTGACATCCATTAAACATGGCACGTGGAACTATAACAGTCTACCCCAGTGAGCGAAATAAAGGGTTCAGTTCGACATTCCAACCACCTGAAGAAGGCCGGAGCGTACAACGACCGAAACGTTGTAATAAATATGGCGACAAAGATGAAGACAATAGTCCGTATAATGTAAATAGCGTAGCTTAGATGTTAAGCACTGAGTGAGGATCGAACTCACTATTTAGTCGTAAGTGATCTCGCGAGACAAGCTTACTAACCATTAGCACCATGTCGAAGTGTCCCATTACTTGTGTGTGCATCTAAATCACCCGACGCATCTGTTTGACATTATTAAAGTATCCTTTTTATCATTACTACTACTGCAGCAACACTTCATTTCATAATGTTAACCAAGTCTTGCACCAAAAAGTCTAACAACGATAATAAAACAAATTTACATGTGTTTTTGGTGATTACAATGTCCTGTTATTTTTCTTCCTTCCAACAATATTTACTTTAAATCAATAGAATTTAGTTATTCCAAAGACTATCATCTTTGTTTTCGGCTTTTATTTTTATTCAATAAATATTCATAGATTCAATGCGAACTACTTTTCTCCAGGGGAGATGAATAAGTCAGAGAGAACGCGGTAACATAATAACTGACAAGAAAATATGGTTTGCCGATTCGAGATCATTAAACTATAATAGCCACAGATGCTATTTGAATAAAGAATGGTTGCCACAACTATGCCATACTCTTATTTTTTTAGGCTACAGCCATTGCATAAACCATTGTTTGTTTGTAATGTCCATGAATAGAAATGATATTAAAATTCATTGGTCTGTATTTTTAGATTGGTCCATCAGAAGCGAAGTGTGATTTTATGTGGTTTGAAGCAACAGAATGATGAATATCAGTGTGCTTATATAGAAATATACACACTCCGCCAAAAAAAAAAAAATGTATACACACTTCAGGAAAGGAAAAAGGAAAAACGTGTAAGCGTATTGTCATACTAAATTTATTCAGACATCACGAGATGAATACAAGTTACCTGTCGACTCAACAATCAAAAGAGATGCCCAAAATGGTGGCCTTTAACTTACAGATATTTATTAGTATGGCGAACTACTGCTTGGTCAACGTTGGCCAAAATGCCCAGTTTTTCAATTTCTTATCTATGGGCAGCCAATGTAATATCAACTATCAATAAAATATCGTTCTACAGTAAACTGTGTTATCGCAACTTGATAAAACTACGAAATACTAGACTTCCAGATTCTGAAATAGATATACACGTTTTGGGGGAGGTCGATATTTACCTCGTCTCACCACGGAGACTTTGATGTGACAGAAGCTCGAGTTTATTGTGGGGAACCCGAGCGCGTACACTCGGGCCAAGGACAAAAAAATTCCCTGAGCCTGCACAACCGTCGATTGGGCTTGACTCGGTGACAAGCACCGATCTCTTTCTCCAATACAATAAGAAGATTCAGCCTCGGGCAGCTATCACCCAGGGAGGATGGTGGGCGAAGAGACATCAAAGTATTATTTTCCTCAGTTGCACCTCTGTCCTCTGAAGGAGCCACAACTGAATTTCACTCTTCCCGAAACATAACCGCAACTGAGATATGATAATCCCTACGCGGCATGTGCCAGGTAAATATGATGTCGTACGTATGCATGATCATCTATGGATTTGAGATTATGTCCACATCCCCGATCAACTACTTTCCTTAGGTTTATCTTGTCAGCCTGGTTGGACATAGTGCTGGAAATATCTTAAATTCTTGATTAAATAAAAGCATTGCCAGAACTTATTAAGTATTGACATGTATTTCTTTCTTCTTCATAATATATATATATATATATATATATATATATGAAGAAATATACACTTAAGGTGTGCTATATTTATGGGACAAATTGCCGAATATCAGTGATAGAGTGTGAGTAAATATAAAAAGTGAACAATGAAGTCAAAACTTAGAGGCGACAGGCTGTTTCATGCTAGACGAAATCGTCAGGCCTGAAGATTGCGTCTAGCATGAAACAGCCTGTCACTTCAATGTTCACTTCAATTCACTTATATATATATATATATATATATATATATATATATATATATATATATATATATATATATATATATATATATATATATATATATATATATATAAATATATATATATATATATATACACATATATATATATATATATATAAATATATATATATATATATACACATATATATATATATATATATATATATATATATATATATATATACACATATATATACATATACATATATATATATATAAATATATATATACACACATATATACATATACAGATATATATATACATATATATACAGACATATATATATAAATATATATATACACAGACATACGTACATATACAGATATATATATAAATATATACACACACACACACATATATATATACATATATATCATGGCTGTATGTTTTGATTTGAAATAGGTTGCTCATTATTTTAGTTTTATAGATAATATTTTGGATATTTAGACAATGTCATTGGATTAGTTTATAAACATACAGCCATAATGATGGCTGCCGATAACTGAAAGTGTTCGGCAAAACATCATGGACTAGGGTCTTATTTCAACAACTTAGACCCAAGTACATAAATAACAAAAATTGGCGGGAAATCAAGAAAAAATAAAGCAGAAAAAAGATTATTAAACGTAAACGTTCCGCAGTATTTAACAACATAATAATGATATGCTGCCTATATATATATATATAACTTATTATAGAACATATAAGTGATTTACAATGAATGAGATCCAAACAAATTTACCTCATACAGATGATCATGGGAGAGTAGCTTTTCCCTGGGCTTATCAGTGCAGAATACATTTGCTACAATTTAGTACATGTATTAGCATTGATAATTCCAGGGAATAACTTCTTTCCTGTGGACGAAATGGTCATCTCTCTGAGGTAGATTGTTCGGATCTCATTAATTGTAATCACCTCAACCTATATATATATATATATATATATATATATATATATATATATATTTCATTAAATAATATAGACGTGTTTTGCCTATTTACTTTAAACAAATTCCTTTCATATCGTCTGATATGCTTAATAACATTATCATTGAAAGACGAAACAAAATCACCATATTGATACATGTTTTTTAATCCTATATAAGCTTTCAGCTTACATAAGCCATCATCAGGGTACATAAGTATATTACAATAAATTAAAAAATACACGGACATAGCAACAATAATAGTCTGTTTTTGCTTGCATGGAAGATTCCCAAACAACGACAAACTCGTGCATACGAACGACTGGAAGCGAAAATCGCACCGCGGCCCATGACATCACACATGACCACGCGAGAGTGAGAACGAGAAGTGTTAAGTATGGGAAGGCGTTGGTATAAACCAATGGCTTCTGTTGTCACTTATAGGCATTTAAGTATATTTGTGGAGTTTTCATAGTTTACATATAACAGCAATGAATTATTCCATGATATTAATCCATATAATATTCTACAATTTCTTAAATCAACCTATAATCCAAAATATAATTTCAACAATACAACATAAAATACATCTATCACCGTTTCTAGTAATTATGCCCACACAAGCATGCATATGCACAAGAGCTGAGTATCATCTACCATGTATTCCACTGTGAAAGCAGAATAACATTTTCATTCTTTCAAAGCTCCCAAGAAAATGAAATTTCGGCATAAGGAGTTGATACGCCGTTAAAAAATCAAATCTAATTCTACGTAGTTGATATTTTTTATTTTTACCAAGACAAGTGAGTAATAGAATACGTTTATTGATACAGGTGTACTTATGTATATTATAGATGTCAAAAATGACTTAGTAACAATAATGATCCTAAGCATACTACCCTGAAGAATAAACGTTATCTAGTGAGAGAACGCAACGAGGGTAAATTACAATTCTTTCAGGGGCCTAGTCAGAGTCATGACATTAACCCAATTGAAAACCTTTGGGTGATAATGGACAAGCGTGCCCTTAATAGGAAAGTTAACACAAAAGATGAGCTTTTTCGCGAATTAAAAGAATGCTGGAGAAATCTGGCGAAGAATATTGACTTACTAAAGAATTTATTCTATAGCATGCCAAGAAAAATTAAGGCGGTTATTAAAGCAAAATGTTACTCAACAAAAAATACAAAATCATTTTTTGACTTGTATAATGTACATATCTACACCTGTATTAAAAAACAAATTCTATTACTCGTCCTGGGTAAGACGATAAACTACATCCAGCAGCAAGGCCTCTGATCAGGAGGATTGAGGAGCGTGGGACCACCTCTTAATTGTTGGTGTTCCCAGGTCCACCCTGAACTGGGATGGTAGCACCTGTTAGGATCACAGCTATGGGCAAATAGTTAACTATTACCAGCAACACTTTTTTGAAAAAAGTTATTACCAGCAATACAATTTTGAAGGAAAAATATTACCAGAAACAGATTTTTGACAAAACAAAATTTTACCAGCAATGAAAAATGTTGTCGGCTTATAATAACCCATTGAGGTTGATATGCCGTAAAACAAAATAATCCAAACCAATCTAAACCAAAGAATACATATTCTATTCATACGAATCTATCCTAAAAATGTTGTCGGCATTAAATAACCCATTGAGGTTGATATGCCGTAAAACAAAATAAACCAAACCAATCTAAACCAAAAAATACATATTCTATTCATACGAATCTATCCTAAAAATGTTGTCGGCATTAAATAACCCATTGAGGTTGATATGCTGTAAAGCAAAATAAACCAAACCAAATTCTATTACTTGTCTTGGTAAAAATACAAAAATCGACTTTCTGTGGGTGCGTCCTTTTTTTTACCACGTACTGTAGATGTGGAGAAAAGGTGGCTGCCAATGTTACTGCATGGGTTAGAAGAATATTCACGGAGCCTCAGACATTGGTACGCAACCGAGACATGTTGAGGGAGGTGGTCAGTTATCATATGACCACACCCAGTCATGGGACTGTTGATGATGATCTTCAGTTCTATAAACGATAAAATCAACCTAAAAATGTTTAAATGAAAGACATGATTTTGTTTATTCATAAGGTTATTTATTTTCAATAAACAGTGATACAGTTTTGACATTCTACAATGAGGTTTCATAGTTGATTTTTCTCTCTCTGATAATGAAATGAAAAAATAAAAATAAAGACGTTAATAACAATTGATTTATTGCTGACCTACAGTAAAATAACTTAATTATATTTCTCAGTGCTCTTTTCGATCGATTTTATCATGTATAAACTTGATGATATGTGAATTTAAAACTGAACACAGATTTTATTATCATTTATAAGTACAGGCTCATCTGGAATACGGCAAATGGAGAAGATCGAAAGATTCTTTTAAGATAGGATGGTCTGTTTTGCTTGACTACAAAATCAGTATTCAATTTTGCAGTTTTATATTTCTATAGTAATAACAGTATCCATTATTGGAATTTTAAATTCCATTGCTACAACGGATGAATTTAAAATAATTATAACAGAGCGCATTCACACGTGTTTTTAAAAATCACCATCACAACGATCACATTTACAATAAGTTTTTTCATTGTAATTTACCCCTGAGGATGATCTCAGAAGAGATCGAAAGTACTTGGGTAGGAAAAAACCATTATGAATTTCATCTTAACATCAAGAGACAGAGAACTAGAAAGAATTATCATAAAAATAGACATAATAGATCTATATTATTCAATGAAACATGTTTGTATATATATATATATATATATATATATTGTATTTGGGTAGCAATCCCTCTTTTATGCAAGTTTACTCAAAGACAACTGACAAGGTACTGTGATTAACCTTTTCTTAAAACTTTCTTGTGTTCTTATAAGTGTTTTCTTTTCTGCGGAATATATATATATATATATATATATATATATATATATATAATATATAAATCCGCGGGTAAGCAATCCAAGTAGGTCCTATTAATATAAAATATTGAAACTGATCCACAAAAGAGATCTCAATATAATTGTTATTATAGAGCATATAAATGAATTGCAATTAATGAGATCCAAACAATTTACCTCATACAGATGACATGACATGAGAAAGAAGTGTTTCCCTGGACTTAAAATGCAGATCAAAGTCACGCTGCAATTTGAAGAGAAGGCGCAATATAGAAACAACAATTAGAAGAAATCTTCGTGACAAGAATATCCATTAGTGAACCAATAAATTTTCCAAATAATAGTCATATATGAAGTGTTTTGGATAACTGTTCTCATATTGTCCATTTTTCATACATGGGGCTTGTGGATTCACTGTGAAGCAAGAACCGTGAACCATTTGTGTTGTGATAATCTCATATAGTTCAGAATCTAATTAAGGATCAGTTATTTCAGCACTAATGATCATATCAATATCCTGAGGATATACTGTCTCTAGCCAAAGGAGACTGCGTGCATGTGGAAAGTCTCTTTTCTGCCATTAAAAGGTGTAAGTGTAGGCATTTTTTCTCCAAATATACAACTGTTTCTTTTATTGTTTTGGTTAATTTACTCAATTTGTTTCTGAATACTCTCCCTATAATACCATGGCAGTCTTTTGGGTATCTTATTTTTTGTAAATTATTTTATCAAAATTGTCTTGTATTTTTTTATCTGAAATCCTTTGAATTTTTTATTAAGATTTCTTACATTATATTTATTCAGAATTTTTTCATTTTTTTGGGTTAAAAATTTTTGAACTTCTCTGGGAGATTTTTAATTTTTTTTTTCATTATTTGTTTGTTAAAAAATATTAGATTTTTTTTTTTTCATTAAGATTTTCACTACTGGCGTTGATGATTAAAATGTGCTTTTAACTATGATATAAATCTCGAAATTTTATTCTAAAATATAATTGGGGTGTTTGCACAGAGTAAATAAAAAAAAGAAAGAAATAAAAAAGAAAGGTAATTCTCCATTTAACTGCACAAATGGCGGCGTTTCTATTCGTAATTAAAGGGCGGGTAATCCATGTTTGACTTCTCGGTTAATGTCGTCTCTCTTTCTTATTTCTACTGATTTTCATCTCTTATTTTCTTGATTTAAAAAAAAAGAAATAGACATAACGTTTAAGCTATTTTAAAATCTTAATTTTATTGTTGATTTATTTACCAAAGATCAAAAACGTCGTTACATAAATTTTTTATTTATAAAAAATATTTTTACTTTTGGTTTATTTAACTGAGAAACATCATTCTCGTGAAGGTGAAGGTCCTTTTTATTCCATCGTCGAATAAAATTATAATGCTATTTGTTTTTTATAATAATTATTATTTGAGTCTAATTTTAATAAAATTCTAAATCAGTGTATTTGTAGATTTTTATAAATATTTTTTGGTGAATCTTATAATCGCAATAGAAGTTACAACCTCTACCTGCAGACTGTCTTCATTCAGCAGCATTAAATATATCTCGGTTTCGTCCAAAAAGTATCTCTGTTTCGTTTTTCGTCTGCATGGGCAGAATGAGACTCAGTTGTGGCTTTTTCCCTAGAAGTAAGATGTATCTGAGGAGGGGTTTCTTTTCCGGATTCTTCCGGAGGTATTAGAAGAGCAAGAGAAGGGTTTTTCCCCGCATCGGAGTGGATACTGCTGTTGTAGTATCCGTTCCTTTCCAGAGGCTGTCTCTCCTCCTTTGCGTTCTATCCATACCATTGCGTGACATCTGTTATGTAGCGGTGGTATGACTGGCTTAGAACAGCAACTCGAGTACCCACGTTAAAAACCGACCTTGTGTCACAACTTGACTCAGTGGATGGGGGTTAAGTTAAATCTCGTAATACATCTGATGAAAATAATACATCGAGGTGCCCAACCCAAGACAACTGCTGGCCGAGACTGTACCATTTCATTGCGCAAGAGATTTAGACAGTTGGTCGCCAGTGGTGGCTTGGTCAATTTGTGTATCAGTTTGAACATAAAAATCAAGACTGCATAGTAACTGGTAGTTTCATGCTTAAAGCGATCGTCAGAATAACTGATCGTCAGCTATGCTGTGAAACTGAAAGCCGCCATGTTGTGGTGTCATTTATGTGTTATATAAGAATAAAGTGTAGCTGCCTTCTCTTGAGTTTGTACAGAGATCGCCAGTGAGTAAACACAGGCGATCCCATTCTTG